>JAGKQL010000001.1:6559423-6663289 GCA_018398635.1 Cyprinodon brontotheroides | reverse complement strand
ATGCTGCTTTATTATTTTTCTAATTCAAATAGTATTGTGTGGGGCGTGTAGGGGGCGCAGTGGTTAGTGTGCACAACCCATGCCGACCCGGATTTGAATCCGGCCTGTGGTCCTTTGCCGCATATCTCTCCCCTCTCTCATACCCCTTTCCTGTCAGCCTACTGTCAGAAAAACAAGCCACTAGTGCTGAAAAACTGCAAAAAAAAAGAGAAATAGTATTGTGTTTTCTAATTATTTGTTAAATGACTGGGCCTTTTTAGCAAATGACAAAGATTCAAACTGTTTTAAAACACAGAAGGCTTTCAGTGTTGTAGGAAGAAATGGAGCCATCTGTGAGTAACTTTTTTTTTTTTTTTGCTATATGTCCGGACATGAGATCATTATCCAAAATGTACTTTTTAGAAACCAGGCATCAAATAGAACTATATTATACGTTTGACCATAAAAACTGCCATTCACACCTTATTATTTACTTCTTAAATACCTGTATGTTTTACTCACATTATGCTATTTGATGTCATAACTACTTACATCAGTAATCAGAGCAAAAGTTACAAATATGAACTATAAACACTTTTTAATCCTATATATTTAAAATGACACTTATATGTACATATGTCATTTTTACATGTTTTATATTAAAAATGCACAATAAAGGTTTTTTGTATAATGTAAAAGTTTATCTAGAAATGTTAATTTACTAATATCATCTTCTTGATCAATTGAAAAAAACAAATCAATATATTGATCCATTACTTTATAGCTGTAGCCCTAATATCTACAAAAGTAGAAAAAACTTCAAAAAACTGGTCTATTTTTTATAGTAACTGGGACAGTGGACACAGCTGTGGTCACATCCACCCCTCCCTGCCAGCCGTGATAAAAACCTCATGTTCCAGTTAAACTAGGTGATCTTTATTTAACCACATTAGCAAACTAATCCCTCATCTGAACCATAACGGTTTGAGCTAAATCATTGAAATAGTGACAGCAGTGTAACAAACACCTGTGCAGTGTGAGCATCAGCCCTGCAGCTTTTTTCGGACTGGAGAAAAATGAGGTGTTGTAACAGTCCAGTCTCTGCGCTTCTTTCCAACAGTAATTATAGGGTCCATATTAAAACTTGCAAAGTACTAAAATGTTTATTTGTCAGAAGCTAACCAAGCAGTACCATGACTACATCAGGAACAATGTTTATAAAGTAGATCAATACCAAGAATATGGATGAAATAGAGCATCCCTCAGTAACGTTTCTACCTTAATAAATCCTCTTCTAGTCAGGCTTAGCCTGAAAAAACACACTTCCAACTTTTTTATGCCACTGATCCAGTAGCAGTCCTGCAGCTCTGTTCTCCGTCTGCCAGCAAACAGGCAGCTTTCCAGCAGCTTTCCAGCAGCTCATCGGTATCAGTGGCGTCAGGTCCCTCGCTGCTCACAGGCAAGGCAAGGCACATTTAGTTGTATAGCACAATTCAGTACAAAGACAATGCAAAGTGGTTTACACGAATAAAATACAGGAAAATAAAACAGAATCAAAGCAAGTAGGAAAAAATAAATAAAATAAAAAATGCAGATCCACTTTTTTTTAGGCAGACCTGTGGAAAACACTGTTTCCAGTGATCAACAGCTGACAAAAAATAAACGCATAGATTAGTTTTTCCATATCCTTAGTCCTTTAATCCTGGAAATGTTCTTCAGGTGATAGAAAGCTGACCTTGTAATTGTCTTTAAATGCTTTTGGAGGTTCAAGTCTGAATAACAGGTGGTCAAAGAACGGAGAAAACCTGAATCGGATCATTAAAAGTACATTTGGGCAAAGGGTTTACTCCACAGCAAAACCTCAGACAGGATGTAAAACTGATGCAGATCTGGCAATGATGCTGTTGGATTTTTTTAAGTACAACATGTTCTAATTTCTGTTTGTGTTATTGTTGAGAATAACACACGGAGAAGCTGAATCACTTCTTATTCAGCCAAATAGCTGCTGTACACCTTAGTTTACATGATATATTTTAGATTCTGTACTAAAAAGACCAACATATTCAGATTTTTGTCATCATTTGCATCTTTGATATGATTTGAGAGTGACTGTGCTCTGTGGCAACGAGGGACATACAGTAGAGCAGTCCATGTTTATCAATAAAAAGATTCTCCAACCAGGCAGGAAAACGCTGTTTTCATTACATTCCCAAAATATGAAGGACCTCAGAAGGAGGACATGAGTGCTGAACTTTGGCAGTGATATATTGCCAGAAAGTTTTCAAAAATGTTCTGGTAATCAGCAATGATAATCATCCCTTTATCTACAAGCTAAAGGGGTAATTTACCTGAATGTTGTTGTAATTACTCTGCTGGTCACCAGCCCCTTGTTATCATCATGAAGAGTTTGGGGCTTGCGCATTGATCAAAAGAATCAATATTTATTACCCAACGCGCAGTTGTTAAAATTGCATAATCCAAATAAAAGAACTAAATAGGACATTTAAACTGATAAAGAACCTGTAAAACTGTGCATAAAAACATAGAAATAGAAACAACGGCAAAACAGCAGAAGTCCAACAGTTGTGTGGAGGATCTGAGCTAATACCTCTTAGTGCACCTATAGTGCTACTTAGCAAAAGTAAAGTATTTTTATGATTTTTAGAGACTATTAAAAATCTTTTGGCACATGTTGATTAAATTGAATTCTATCCTGAAGTTTTTTTGCCTCATTGTTCTCGTTCTGACTCTTAGACAACTTTTATTGTCATTTTGTATACACAGTTTATACTGCTTATCGATTACGATCCAAACCTGAACTTTGAGCTGGTAGATATAAAACCACATTTCCTTTGGAGGTGACATCATGGTTCTCTAACATCCTGATCTTCAAAAGGTTTGCGTTTTTTAAAGGGATCCAAAACTAGTTTAACACGTTGGCCTAAAAATGTGGCACTTTTTTTATTGACTTGAAAATTACTTTTTCTGACATGTAAATACTGATAATTACTTACGACGCAGTATTAGGGCCAGGATAGAGATTTTTTTTCTTCTATTTCAAGAATAAAGTCGTAAAATTCCGAGAATAAAGTAATAAAATTACGAGAATAAAACCATAATAATATGTGAATAAAGTAATACAATTATGAGAATAAAAAAAAATAAAATTCCGAGAATAAAGTCGCAATATTACGAGAATAAAGTCCTAAAATTATGAGAATAAAGTCATAAAATTACGCAAATAAAGTTGTAATATTAAGAGGATAAAGTCCTAAAACTACGAGAAACAAGTTGTATTCTATGACAACTCTTACAAGAAGCTTTTTCTTCCCTAAAATGAGGAATATTGAACATTATGTGAATTTATACTTTGGCTCTGGTTTCACAAAAAAGGAAATCTTTTAGCACCAGCATCAAAGTGGGCAGGATGTCAAAGTGGACTCAGGTTGCTGATTGGAGGAGCTGGTCGGCCGTCATAATGTGGTTGGAGCTCGAAGGTTGTTGTATGATGACTTCCTTCATGTAATATTACAACTTTATTCCCGTAATGTTACAACTTTATTCTTGTAATATTATTACTTTATTCTCATATTGTTACGACTTTATTCTCAAAATAAAAAAATAAAAAAAAATTCTCTAGCCTGGCCCTAACACTCCGTCGTAAATGACTACAAAATAAATGTATCTTTTGTTATATTTTTCATCTATGGAGGCCGCCATCTTATCACCTGACCAATGCATGCTGGGTTGATGATGCGGTTTGGTCTGACTGGACTGGAACCTACGGAGTAAACACTGGAAAGCTAACATTAGCAGAGCTTTTTTATCCTATTGCATCTGACTGGTGTAAATGTAGGCGCTGTTACACTGCCTCACAGCCTCAAAGTTTTCATGAGCCGTTATACATGAAATATCTGCTGGAACAAGCAGATGTGTTGTGACCAGTGTTAAGTTACTTTAAAGATGTAATCCGTTACAGTTACGAGTTACCTTGTTTAAAATGTAATTGTTGTGTAACTTTTTCGATTACTTATAAAAAGTAATGTACCTAATTACCTTTGATTACTTTTTGATTACTTTAAGGTTTTAATGAGTATTGACCCATGTTCAACATTTAATTTTTGAGAACTGGATGTGAACTTAAAAAAAGCACTAAGCTGAGAGGGAACTGCTGACAGGCAATCACAGGATGTCCACATGAAGAGATGCCAGCACCAGGCATGGAAGATTTTCTCAGACTCCTCTCATCGGGCCATACTCTCTTCTGTTCCTACCCCAGGCTCTACCATTTACGCAGTTTGCAGACTAACACAAGCAGGTTCAGAAACCACTTCTTTCCTACAGCAGTCACCTTATTGAACTCTTCCCAAAGACCAGTCTTTCCTTCCCCTCTATCCATACCTTACTGTACCATCCCAACATTTGTACAGTGTTCCTCTTCAATTCGCACCTGTACAGCCCTACAGTGGCTCTGCACATACATGCATTTCCCTAGGGGTAATTTATTTATTCTGCTGCACATATCTATCAACCATCTTTCCTTACCCTAGCTGTGAATAACTGCATTTTATCTCTAAATACTGCATACTGTACAATCTGCACACGTTGCACTTGATTAGATGAAAAACGGAAAACACTTCTTGTACTGCACGGTTAAATTTGAGCCATTTTCACAGATGTAAATGAAATGCTCCTTAATTTTCCAGTGCTGGACGGCTGTCATTTTTGATGCGCTGCTTGAGCTGAAATAGAACTGGGCCCGCTTCGGCTTGCTGTTCTCAAGGAGGCTCCACCAGCACAGGATGGATCATCAGGTGGGCAAATATGATAGGAGACAAGGAGTCGTAGAGGGAAACAGCGATACAGGGCGCGAAGCATTAAAATATCATTACATATTTCGGCAAAGGTTTTCTTTATATTTTTTAAAAATGTAACTAAATTTGTAATTCTTAATATTTTCGGAAGTAACTGTAACTGAATTACATATTTTCTCATTGTAACTGTAACGTATTACAGTTACTCTTTTTTTTGTAATTAAATTACGTAACGTGGTTACATGTAATCCGTTACTCCCCAACGCTGGTTGTGACCAACAATAAATCGGTTGTGATCTACTGTTTACTTTATTAGCCAGATCTAACACAATTAGCAGAAGCTAATGTGAAATAAAAATCTAATCATAAGATAATGAAGGACTGTTTAAATTGACAGTGAAGCATCTTTCAGTCGTTGTGCGAAGATCTTTTATTTACATTTTAAAAAACAACAAAATAGTTTCAGTAGTTTTACTGTATTGTTTTACATAGTTCTGATGTCTTATATTTTATCTTTTAACTTCGCCTATTTCTACCTTTTATTTTATTTTTACTATTGTTTGCTTTTGTTGTTTTAGTTGTTTTGAAATACCAAAGTGAACTATAAATAATATTTAGTATTATCATTCCTCGTCTTTTTTTCAAAGTCACTGTAACTGCCAGTAGAACATACAATCTGCTCGTTTTAAAGGGCGTAAAACAAATCGGCTTGTGCTTCTCTTTGTTTACAAAAGAAATTGCTGTTGATCACCATCAGCACACCCTCTTATTGCCCAAAAAAAAGATATTTGCATGTGCAATTTTGCATCCCCTCTGGAATCTTTGAAGGGCATCTTGTTTTTTTTTTATTCTGTAAAAATGTTAATTTATTATAAAGATATCGACAATCATATCATCAGTGATTATTCTGTCTTCCTTTTCTCATCGTGTTTCTCCACATATTGTTAAGTTTGTTTAATTAGTAAGTCATGTTTTTATAAGGGAAATGAGGCCCCTGCAGAACTGCGATGGTGTGAAAATGCCGGCAGCCTTTAGAGCATGCAGCATGACGGCTGTGCTCTAAAATTAAATTCTGAGAACTGGGTTTTGTTCTGCAGTTTTAAAATGCCCACTTCTATTCTAATAATCCCGGAAACAACAGAAAAATCAAATATTGCAAAATACCAATAGAAAATGCAGCCAAATGGATGGTAAATCTGAAACTTATTTACATGCAAACCCCTATTTTATTGTATTACTTTTATATAACATTTCCATGCTCTCTGTAATTTGAGAAACAGTTGAGAATCTGAAATGTTTCAGTCTGTGCTTCCGTTTTGTCTAGTTGCAAACCCTCACAGCTACTCTAACATGGTTTTTTTCGGGGAGTATGTTTTTTTTGCCAGCCCTGCTTAAGGTTTCCTGTAAAAACCACCGTTTTTAATATCTTATCAGAAGTAACACCTTTTATTACTTCCTGTTTCACTGCCTGCTCCCTCAACAGCATTAAAACTTCAACTTTATCTGCAGACCTCGGTGATAAAGGGGACCTACTTGGCTTTGGAGCACATGAGCAAAGAGTACGGCAAAGAAGGGGGCACCATCATCAACGTGTCCTCTATGGCAGGTAACACATGCTGCACGCACAAAGACCTGTAACACACACATGTGCAAATAAACATGGGACGGCCGATTGGTGGCCATGTTTTGGTTATGAAGAAAAATTCTTTTTGCTGGGGGTAGAAACCAATGATATGGCAATTTCCCTATAGGTTTCACATTTCTGCAGGAAGGAGCATAGACCTTTTACAAATAAGGCAAAAATATTCAAAGTTCTTTAGATGTGACCAGAAAAAGAGAAGTTCATAGTAGTTGCATAGAGCAGCTGTCTTCAACACTGGTTTATTCAGGTGTGATGAAGGAGAGACAACCAAAATATGCAGGACAGCGTTAAAAGTCCTCTGGTATGGAGGCAACACTTAGTAACGGGAAACTCCACTAATAATGTTTACATAGCTCAGTCAAAGGCCACTCTAAACAAATAGGTGTTTATTTCTTGATTTAATGCAACTGTGGGTCTGAGAGTTTTTACAGTTTTCTTTGAGTTTATTCCAGGGTGGAGGAGCATAAAACTATTTCCAGTAGACATTAGAGGCCTGGCTGTTGATGCACTGCATCAAGTCTGTAATGTATTTTGTTTCTAAGCCATTCTGTGATTTCCAGACTAACAAAAGGATCTTGAAGTCTGTTCTCTGAGATACAGGGAGCCACTGAAGGACTTTAGAACTGGGCTGATGTTCTCCACCTTGTTAGTTCTAGTGAGGATGCAGGCAGCAGCTTTCTGGATCAGCTGCAGCTGTCTGATCCACTTTTTAGGCCGACCTGTGAAGACACCGCAGCAGGGATTCATTCTACTGAAGATGAATGAAGCAGGAATTAGTTTATCAACATTAGTCCTTTAATCCTGGAGATGTTCTTTAGGTGATACAAGGCCGACTTTGTTCCTGTCTTTATGAGCCTCTGAAGGTTCAGGTCTGAGTCCATCACTTCATCCAGACTAGAGCCCGAGGTTGCACTATGTGAGTTTAAGATATCTGATCATGGGAAAAAAAAAAAAAAAACAAAGAACTAGAACACAAACATGGAGACTGGACAAAACTGAGGATCCGGTAATTACAAACAGGGAAAGAAAAACAGAGCAAAACAGAGTAGCAGGCAACGAGGAAAACGCAGGTGAAAAGTACCAAATGATTAGCAGTGGAAAACCAGTGGAAATGTTTCACTCCACAGTTTCTCAGTCAGTCAGCTTGGGTACCTTGAGTATATCTCGTGTAGTCCAGATGTAATGATGTATCAGCAGAGCTTTGAGGCAAAAAATTTCTTACAGATTAAGCCCGGCTTACACTGTGCGATTTTTTACATCGTTGCACGCAGCTGCTGCTCACATCTCAGGATTTATGTTCGGCCGGACGCTCTCATGCGATCTACCGTACCTGCTTACACTGTACCACTAAATACCACATGGGACTCAGCTCTGCAGGGAGATGGAGCTGCTCTGACTCGTCTATCCAGAAGCCAAACAAATAGAAGAGGAATATTAAGCTAGCTATAGTGAAACGCGCTGCCGTGGAAATTTGTGCGATTTTGTGATGAAAGCCCTAAAAAGAAAAGGCGACGACATATTTTGGAAAAAAGACATGGCCGAGCAAATGTGGCTACTACGGTCCGTCAATTTTACAGACAGAACTGCATTTCATTCATTGCATCCCTGCTATGCTGCTGTGTTTACAGAAGAGTCCTTGTTTGCGCACGAGCAGTGAGCAATTTGCCCACGACAGTCAGGACCTCACGATTCCTGATCGGGAGGTGGTCCTGAGAGGCTGATCGCCGCTTGTAACCCCCTGTACACTAAACGACTCACGATGCACGGTCATCCTGAAAGTCGAAAGATTCCCGCACGACTGGAAAATCGCCCCAAAAATCGCACAGTGTACACCCGGTTTTAATGATTTCCATTGCTGGAGCCAAAAAAGTTCTGTAATCAAATGTAATTCAGTCTCCTGAATGCTCTTGAATCTGAATGTTGAGAGAAAGATTTCAGAAATGTCATTGTTGTCTCATGTGAAGTGGCTTTGACTGTTAGGTGATGTAAAATCCAGTCTTTTATGATAGAAAGTGCAAGAAGCAGCTAAGCATTCTAGCTTTTAAATCACACATCTAAACTCGTTGGCGCTAAAATCCAACTCTTCCAAATCTTCATAAATTAGTTATTTAAACCTTTTTATATCTTCATTCAGTCCTATAATTTTGGAATTTAGAAAAAGTGAAATCATATGTAGTCATTACATGTAATAAATACATTTTTTTAAACTGATTCTCAGGGGTTTTTTGAACGTTTTTTGCAAGCAGATTTAATATAATGAGGACCCCAATATCTCACAAGCATGAGTTCATCTTCTGCTCCTGGTTTGCTTTTTGTTCACCTGTAGATTCTCTCCTCATCACATATTAATCTGTTTCTTTGAGTTTATGTCAACTTTTGTCACTTTGAAGGTGGAACCACCATGAGAAACTAAACTTCCTGTGATTGGCTGCTTTTCCCGCTGCTTGAGGCAATACTGTTTCTTCCTGGTTGCAGCTAGCAACGTTATCAAGTCATCTTCAGGCTAATGTTCTATTAAAGCGGGGGTCTTCAATGTTTTCCAGGCAAAGGACCCCCAACTGATGGCGAGATGGACCCCTAATTATATATGTTGTATGAAATTGTGTTATATCAAACTGGTCCTATAGTCACTCTATTACAGATGGAGTAATGTAACAAAAGTAATTTCTCCCGGGTATTATTAAAGTATTTCTGCTTCCGATTCTTTGTTGATGGGACAGGTGTTGTGAATGAAATGGTGCCCAGCTTGAAAGAGCTAGCCTGATCTAGTCCTACTCAATTCCTAGTCCTAATATGAGTCTCTGATTCCCAGTTCATAGAGCTGTGATTATGGGGGCTGCTTCCCCTAACTTAACCGTGAAAAAATGCCTCTGCACTCAATTGACATGTCTACAAACCAATAAGAGCAACGATTTTGGACGTATGTTGCCACCAAGGGAGCCAGCTGATAAGCAAACTTTTGCCGAATCCCGGAGGAAGGACGCCAAAAACATCTTTCTTTTCAACAAATGCCTTGATCGCTTTTGTTCCTCTTTAAAATTAATTTGCTGTCGCATATCTCTAGAACAGACCTAATAGCAGAATTTACACTCCTCAACTGCAAACATGCTTAAGCTGGCGCGCTTTAGTCATATGATTTATTACGCTACTGTTGATCATGAATTCATACATCATATAAAGCCGTAGCTGACCAGAGTTTAGATTAGCCCGCCAGATGGCCAATGGAAACCGCTACCTATTGGCTGGTATGCGGGGCCGAACATCCGGACCTCAAAGCGTTGTGGGCGGGACTTAGTTCGGAATAGCACTGGAAATATCGAAAGAGCTCCTGTGTGGCGCAGCTGAATGTGTATTGCATTGGAAGACGGGATGAGAAATCTTTGCCTCCATTTATCTGTTTACTGCAGTGTGTTGAATTCATTGACCAATGTGGGATTTTAAAGACATTTGAATTAGCGGAAAAAATTGCAGGGGGAACTATAAAAAAAAGAAGTCTAATCAAACAAAACTTTTGTGACCCCCATGCACTACCTCCGCGGACCCCCTTTGAGGTCACGAACCCCTGTTGAAGCCAAGGTCCGTATAAAGAGAGTTAAAAACCAGTTATGTGAGGGCAACATTACAATAAATCAGTTTAACACAATCATGAATGTGTTGTGACATTAGTAGCCATAGACTCTAAACTGACGTTAACTTGATTGTTTACGTTTAGGAAAGCAAGCTTTGAATTAACTCTGGTTTATAGCAGAACGGAGTCATCTACTCTTACTGTTTGCAGATACTATTAAGCATTTTTCTTTATATGTCCAGCATCATGTGTTTATAACGGTATCGTTTATGTGTTTGTGTTGAAAATAAAGATGCTTCTGTGAGATTTTATTACAGTCTTGGCAGAATTCAGACTTCATAAAACTGAGACCAGAAAACTGGACGGGGACCAGAATAAACCAGACTTTCCTTAACATCCAACTTAGTTTGAAGTCCTGCAGATGTCAGGACCAGGACTCTGGATGGTTCAAAGCATTTCTGTAAATTGAAGCTGCATCATTCTATCTATCTATTTTCTGTGAGAGGAAACAGCACCAGACTGGCAGTGAGCTCTGAACCCATTGCATTGTGGGAAGGAAAGCGAGTTTCATGACCCTGAAACTAAGCAAACAGGAAGCTTTAGATAATCGTCCTGTAATGTTCATGGGGCCTAATCTGTCCATCTGTCTGCAGACACTGAACGGCCAGAAGGTGATCAGGGGGTTATTTCCTCCCTCCTTGGTTTTGCTTGAGCACAAACCAAAACGATGCAACTCGTCCTTTGCTCAATTATTGGAGCTTTTATCACTTTGCATTCAGACTGATGCTATGTGATGCAGACATGCAGAAGCTGTGATCTTGTTCTGCATTGCGGTTAGAACTCTGAGGTTTCTGAGCAGGAAAGTATGTCTCCTTTTTCATATAATTACTTCCTCGTCGCTGTTGTTGATTAAAACAAATCGTCCACAGATGAGAAGATGGCTTGATCTCAGCCTCCAGGTGGGAAAAAGCTATGTTCTTTAATGGAACATTTTGCACCTGTTTTAAATTCATGATTAACTGAATAAAGGTTGCTTGAAATCAGAAATGAAGAAAGCCAGCAGGGAGCAGATTGCAACACATGATTTTATAAAAAAGGATAAATAAATGGATCAGATCTCTTTACTCCAAACAGCAACCAATCCATTTCAAACCTTGTGTGTTTGGGGGCTATTAAAAGTTGAGATTTTAAACTAAGCGCAGAGTAAAGGAAAGTTTGGATATCGTTTTTAACCGCTGCAGACTAACAGTTCACTGCAGCAGCTCTAATGCTAAGAAATCAGCTACTAACCTCATATAGCAGCAGTTTTACTGCTTAGGGTTAAATATGAGCTATAAATCACATAGAGATTGCAAAAATGGGGTTTTACTTTAGAGGAAAAGTCTGAATTCTCTTCCGCTACTTCTATGCTGATGAGATTCAGCTGTATTTCTCCAAAAAGCTTTCTGAGATAGAGATGATGCAAAGTCGTTTGGACTTTAAAATGGAGGAAAACAAATGTTCGCCAAGGTAATGAAGGGAAGACAGAATCCCTCCTCTGTGACCTGAATGGACCTGGACCTGCACCTCAGCTTACTCAGTCCCCTTAAAATAACGATCTCTGTTAGGATCCCTATTAGGATCCTCGCTGTGACCTTTGACCCAGCTTTTGTTTGCATGTCTGTGTTGCAGAATATACTGAATCATTTCCTCATTCAGCGGGACTTGTCAGTCTCCAGGATCATTATTCTGTTTCTTTAACAATGCGTCACTCAGGTAGCTTCAGGTTTCGGTTGATTATTGTTAAACCTTTAGATTGAAACTGAAATTTGATGGTGTTTAAGGGTTTTTTCTGCAGGTTTTGCCTGCATTGTTCCACCTTCTTTCAAATGCATACCCTGACCTGACCCTCAGGTGACAGTTTTCTTCCCCAGGTACAACCTAAGTCCTCTGAACTTATCATACCTGCCATTCTTCCAACATGTCCAGACATGGACAAATACCTCTGAGCGAACAGATTAAGGGAGAAAGAATGTGTGCTTACAGAGATGTCCATCATCGGACTTGGTGGTTCCTGGTTTTTTTGTTGTTGTTTTTTTTTAGTCATTTATTTCTGCAGCTGAACTTTGAGGTGCTAAGTTCAAACTTTAAGGGTTTAGATTTCAAAATTAGGACAATACAGGCCTAGTATTTGGTTTAGTGCAGCATTTTCCTGAAGGACAGAGAAGAACTCAAAAAATTACTGAAAGCTTAAATTCCAGATGAGCTCAGTGCAATGGTGGTGGCATGCTGCAACCCGCCTGCTGACATTCGGTAGCTTTTGATCCCTGTGATGATAATCAAAAGCAGATGATCTTCACAAAGAACATAAACAGCTGCTGGAAGCTGGATAAATGTGTCAAAGTGGAAAAGGTCATGAAGCGCTTTAAACGTTTTGTTAAAGTAGTTATAAAAGGCACATTTTATGGAGTGAATTCTATTCCATTATTATTAGAAGCAAGGAAAGAAATCAAACTAAAAAAATGTTCTAATGAAAAACAGATTCCCAGTGTAAGTTTGTAGTTTTTCTCAGATTATGTGTATTTAAAAATTTTTTTTTACAGATTTTCTATTTTAAATTTTTTAAAATTTCTGTTCTTCCAATTGAGTTTTATGAATTAATTTCAAAATTTGTTTCACAGCTCACATCCTCTACACCACATTTGTCAAAGTCAAGGCTGTGGATATTGTTTATCCGTGGCCCCCATTAAAACCGGCCCACAGGCCACAGCCGCTTTTGTGCGCTGCTGTGGCTTCACGGGCTACCGTTGCATTGTGGGGAATGTAGTGTTGGTACGGTTGTGTTGCAAGCACCAACACTACCTTCCCAAGTTAAAACATGATTGTGTTTTTCTTTTATGGCGTGCAGATCCCATCTACCGCTCGCTCAGCAGCGTGTCCGTCTCTATCACCTGCAGGATCAGTCCCCTCTCCTTCCATCCAGGCTCCTTTTATTTTGGCTTCAATCAGCCCCCGCTGACACCTGTAGTCTGTAGTCTTTTTGATTTTTCGGTCCTTTTCGTTATTGCTCAGTTTTTTGTTTAATAATTTCCTTTTTTAAAGAACCTCTGGCTGAATTCTGGGTCCGCTGCCGTGATTCATCACAAGATTTTTACATTTCTTTGTACAAGACGTGATTTTTCTTTGAAGGAAGTTTCGTTTTGTCTGTGTGCCATAGATTTTTGTGTTTTATTTATTCTTATTTTTCAGTTGAATGGATTCAGGGAAAAAGGCAGATAGGAGCCAGGAGAGAGAATAGGCTACAACTGATACAACTGAGAATGCAAGAGATTTTGTTTTTTCTTATTTTACTATTTCAAAGCAGTGATAGGTGGGTAGGTAGGATCATAGCTCAGCACAGTAATGAATTTTTGGTTTTTAATGCATGCACTTTCATTTATGTATTTATCTTAATAAGTTTATTAATATAATAAAAGTTTATTTATAATATTGATTGTAGTATTTTGTGTTAGTTTTTGGTTCAACAGGCTATTTTCATTTCAATATGTTTTTAATAAACATTTAACCAGTCTGCCTCTTCTCGGCTTGTAGCAAATTTGTTTTTTTTTGCCCTCAGTGTATTTGACTTTGGCCATTTCTCAATTCACTCGTGTTCTCGTCAAGTCCGTTCTTAACGCGGGAAGATCGGACTTAGCAGAGAGAGCCTTGACGATATGTGTATTGGAATTAAGAAGCGTACTTGTGGCGATCATCACATGCAGCGTTCTTTAGCATTTCTTTAACAGTCAAAACTATTTGATCCCTACACAAAACAATTTGAAAAGCAATATTTTTAATTTCTAAAGCTTAAAAACATTTTTAAAAATTACGGTTAAATTGCGGTTACCACCGGAGGGTTCTTACTGGTCACTCTGGTCCGCTCAGCGTCGGACTTTTTTTCCCACATCGCACACTAACTTTCTGTAAGCAGGCCACACAGGGAGGCTTAAATGTATAATGTTATAGCCTCAAACGATTTCAAAACGTGCTTTTGAAGAACAACAGCAGCAGAAAAGGGAATGTTTAACTTACCAATGTGGCGCTGTCTCGGAGCATCAAGCTGCAGACGCGGGCATTCTGGGGAAGCGGTCAGTCTGAAGAAACACCCACAAGTCTGCTCTGATGCATGCTTTCGATAAAGAGGCGAGGCGAGAACAACATCCGGGGATTTGGTGCATTCTCGATCTGGTGTTCTCGAGAGTGGAGCAGGCCTTTCGGGCTGAGGCTGATGGCGTGTCACGAGTACACGAGCGCGAGCACACGAGAACGCTCAGAACGCATATTGAGAAACGGCATTTGACTTCCCTGCTCTAAACCTTTGGCTCAAAACAAACGCTGGCCCTTAACATGTACGTTGACCAATAGAATGTACGTGAAGTGTAAAAATGTTACAATTTCGAAACCAGAAATGTGATTAACCAACAAACAAACAAACAAAAAAAGAAAAGCATTAAATCAGAAAAACATTTTTGAAAAAAGAACATTTGAAAAAATGAAATTTATGAAAATATTTTTGGAAAAGAAAAAAGAAAAAAAAAACAATCTTAGAAAATACTGATTTTGATTTTAAAAAATGTATTTTTATATTTCATTTCTGGATTGCATTTTTTGTTTTCAAATTTCTATTTAGAAAATATTTTCTCTGCTTTCTGCAATAATGGACCAAAATTCACTCCATAAAATCTTGCGCGGCGCTGCCGCCTTTAGGTTGACCTGTTTTCATACGCAGCTAAATGAGACTGATTTCTCTCTGCTTCCTCTCTTCCCTCAGCCTTCCTACATTCCCCTCATCAGCCCGTCTACACAGCCACCAAACACGGGGTGATCGGCTTCACGCGGGCGATGGCGGTGAGCGGAGCATGCAGGACAAACAGGTCAAGCTATTTGTGTTGGTTTACAGTTCAGCAGCTCTCTGTCATGTTTTCTGCAGGACGCCTCCCTGCAGGGCAGCTACGGTGTCCGCATCAACGCCCTGTGTCCGGCCTTCGTTGACACCCCTCTGCTGCACACGGTGGAATATGAGGACAACATGGGCAAATTCGTCAAGTTCAAGGACGACTTCAAGCGCACCATGAGCAAGTTTGGAGTTTTACAGTAGGTTTAGCCACACGTCCTGACTTCAGGATTAAATCAGAGTTCCTGATTATTTAGCCTTGAAACGTCTCCAATCTGACAAAAAGGCCTCAATTTAACAACTCATTGCATCAGTTTAAAAACAGGTTGCTGGATACCCTTAAATAAAAACCGGGACGACCCAATCCCTTCAGATCTGCAGTGCTTAGTTCAGTCCAGCTTTTCTGTTTCAGGCCACCATCATTCAGTACAATGACCAAGGAACACAGCGGCTGGTCTTCACTTTTTGTTTCTTTTCCTTCCTGATCCTCAAACTGGAAACCAGAGTTTGCATCGCACATAAAAATGTAGAACAGTTTTCTATTTTCGCTGTTTATTTCTATAGTTAAGATATGATCATTTTTTTTTACTGAATCTTCAGTTTCTTTATTTTAGAGCTCTGTAAGATTCTTTGGTTCTTCTTTTTCAACATAAAACAAGTAATACTACTTTAATTTAATGAATAAAATGCTGGTTATTTAGTTTGTTGTTTGTTTTTTATATTAAATTATAAAAACAAAAATTCAAAATCCTAAAAGGCTGCCTTTTCTTGTTTAAATGGTTAAAGACATGCTTAATATTTTTTTGATGGAGTACCATATATGACCTTTTGTAGAAACAGAAATTACCAAAGATTATTCTTGCTGCAATGTTGTTTTTGAACAGAAAACCAAAGAACTTAACCAAACGTCTTAGTAAACCATTTTGAGGTCTTCTGACATCATGGTCTCCCCTCCTTGTAGCAGAGGTTCGGTCTAGAGAGAAGCTGCAGCCGAATCAGCTTCACATGCAGCTGAAAGAGCAGCTTTCTGGATTATTTGATAAATTTAAATTTTGATGTCCAGCTTCAGGAATACAGAGTGAATTTTGATCCATTATTATTGCAAAGAAATCACATTTTGTAAATGGAAATAGGAAAAAACGAAATGCAATCCAGAAATAAAACTTTGAAAAACATTTTAATCAAAAACGTTTTTAATAGTTAAATTGCGGTTTTAACTGATTTGATTTTTTTTTTTTTTTTTTTTTTTTTACATATTATATTTTTATCCATTTCTTATAACAGAATTTGTATTTTCCAATTTTGTTTCTTTACATTTTCTATTTTTTAGATTGAGTTTTATGAATTTCATTCTTTTTGAACTGCCTTTTTTCAGATCCCACATTTTCTTCTGGTGTGAGCATTTGTATTGGCCTTGAAGCGTAAATGTGATCTGTGAAACACTATTTGGAAATAATGTGATTGGTAAAACTCAGTCTGAAAAAGATACACTTAAAAAATGTAAAATCCGTAAAAAAAAAAAAAAGTGGAAAAAAAAAAGTTTATGAAAATTAAATAAAAAAAAATAAATGTATCTAAGAAAACAGCAAAGTTACTCTCAAGTTACTCTTTTTATTAGGTTTTTTTTTGGAGTTTCAAATTACCTTTTATAAAATGTGTTCTGTGCAACAATAGTGGAGCAAAGTTCATTCCATACAGGGTGTGTGTCCAGCAGCAGAACTTCTTGGACCCACTAAGATGCCGCAGCAGAGAAAAGCATATGGACAGCTGAGGACTATCTGATGAAGCCTACTTGTTTGTGAAATCTGTTTAGTGCGTCCTGACAGCAGATGAAGCAGGTGGAAGCTGAACTTTGTCCCATCGCTGCTTATGTCTCGTTGTCTCTGTGTGTTTTCCTCCACAGGCCGTCGCTAATCGCTGAAGGGATGATGAGGCTGATCACAGACAGCAGCCTGAACGGAGCCGTGATGAAGATCACCTGCTCAAAGGGAATCCACTTCCACACATACGAACCCATGTCTGCCTGAACGCCGACCGGCAGGAACTGCAACCCGTTCAGGACGGAGTCCGATCCAAAGACTTTTCGCTGAGACCAAAGTGTGTCCGTAAAGTTCAACTCCTCCAGATGGACGTCGTTTCTGTCCGACTCAAAGCTTTTCTTGTTTCAGACGATTGTTTTTATAAAGATGCAATTTATAAGAACTTCCCTTAAGCTAAAAACTGTGCAGAAGTATGTTTTTTTCACGCAGAAACCAAAAGGACTGAATCAACTGTCGGAACGCGACTAGAAGTGGTGTCAGAACAGGCTTTATTTTCTTTTAACTCTCAGGTTTCCGAATTACTAAATGATTGCTTCCAGGTTCTTAATCTGTTCAAATATAACCTCAGGTAATGAAAAACAACAGAGCTAACTCTTCAGCAGCTTTACTTTAACCTAACTGAGGCCTGGACTTTGACTAGGCCACTAAAAAACTTGAATATTTTCCCTTTTTGATTTTTTTGTTGTGGATCAGTGTTTAGAATCTTGGTTCTGTTGATGACCCAGTTTGGTCCGAGCCTCAGTCTGACTCTAGATTAGTATAGTTAATCAATGTGGTCGTGGTCCACCTAATGACTGCAGGACAGCCCAATTTACGGCATAAAACATCATTAAAACATCGCTTAGTGCAGCTTCTATATTGACTGTTATGGGTAATTCTGGCTGAGGCGTTAACTCCCACCTCCCACGCTGAGATTCATCCGGTCAGTTTTAGGCTGGAGCGTCCTAGCTTTAATACAGATGTATGGAGTGAATTTTGTTCCACTATTGTAGCAAAGAACAGGTTTTATGAATGGAAATTTAAAAAAAAAAGGCAATCTACAAATGAAAGTCTGAAAAACATCATATTGAAAAAAGGGGTTTTCAGGTTTTTTTTTGTTTTGTGTGTTCTTTGCTTGCAAAATTAATGGAACAAAATTCACTCCCTACATACAGCTTAAGTAAGTCAATGAGACTGCAGATCATCATCATCATCTCTCTACCACTGTGTTTCATTCCTTGAAGGAGCTGATGGTTTCTGCTGATCCACCGATGTTGGATTCTTTGTGTCCATTATTGTCAAAAGTCTGCGCTCATGTCTCCTCTGTCCAGAGAATATTTTCCCAGAGGTCTCGTCCTTCATCCAGATCTTTTTTATTTATATTTTATTTTATTTTACAATATTAATTTTACAGAATACATACAAAAACAGTCATCTACTAACCACCACTTTGGTCAAAGAAGGTTTTCTAATGTAAATAAAATGACCAATATGTTTGCTAGCATATAAAAGCTGAATATACAAAAAAAGTAAAAATAAAAGATATGTATACAAATAAACAACAAAAATAAAAAGAAACAAAAATTTTAGCTGTGTGGTTTCCTTGATTTTCCATAACCGTAATGCTCTCAACTGTTCATACACCCTAATAAAAGTCAGATCTGTCTTCTCTTGATATTATTGAGTTTATCAACCTATAATCTAACTGCCACAGATGATTTCTCCATTATCTAAATACTTAATTAAGCATGAATAATTTCTCTTAAAGGCACATTATGCAACATTTTTCAGTTAATTAATGTGTTCCATAACGTTTTGGATGATTAAATGAGTCATTTCAGGTTGAACAAAGGTTTTTCGCCGAAAGATAGAGCTGAAGTGTATCCGAAGTCCGTTCTTGGCGAGAGCGCAGGAAGATCGGACTTGACGAGAACGCAAGCACGTATGTGTGTATTGAAGCAGAAGCGTATACTCGTGATGTCATCACAGGCAACGTTGTTTAGCATTTCTTTATTAACAGTCAAAACTATTTATTCCCTACACAAAAACATTTTGAAAAAACAATATTTTTAATTTCTAAAGCTTAAAAAAACATTAAAAAAATTACCGAACCGCAAAAAACGCCATCATCAGTAACGGGCGGTAGTTCACACATAACTAGACCCAGAGAAGTGTGACTACAGACGGGTAAACTTAGCCCTGGCTGGGCGTTACCCTCGGGAGGTCTGGTTGGTCACTCTGGTCCGGGCCAACGTCGGACTTTTTTTTTATTTCGCGACTAACTCTGTGTAAACAGGCCACAAAAGGAGGCTTAAATAAGTACGTATGTTATCGCCTTAAACCATTTCAAAACGTACTTTTGGAAATAGAACAACAGCAGCAGAAAAAAAGGGGAATGTTTAACTCTAAGACTGTGAGCGCTGTCTGGAACTGCAAGCTAGGGCTGCCGCAGTCCTGGGAAGCGGGTCAGTCTGAAGAACGCATAAGTCTGCTCTGATGCATGCTCGTGGAGCAAAGAGGGCGGGTGAGAACAACATCCGGATTTGATGCGCTCGATCTGGCGCTCTTCGAGAATTGGAATCGGTACTCGGTTGAGGCTGATGACGGTCACGAAGTACTCTTTTGAGAACGCCAAGAACGATATTGAGAAACGCCCCAAAAGTCATGCTCGTTGCTAGCGCAGTGTGGATATATTTGTGCAGTTATCATGAAGCGGAACCAGCAAGAAAACAGCGTAAATTTTCAAACTCCGAAAATTGGAACAAAATAGTGACTTAGCCAGCAGTAGACATGGTGTGATTCGTTGCGTTCGCCTGTCTACTAAGCTCAAAACAACTGCGCGCATGGCTTGGCGGAGAAACCAGGAGAACAGCTGAGCATATTTACGACAGTGCACTTTTACTTTCGCCCTCTGGGGAGAGCCTCGCTGGAAAATCAACACCGGTTGCATACTGTCCCTTTAAGAGAGTAGATCCCTTCACCATCCTCTGGGTATGGCTTTTTTTAGCATCAAATTTATGAAGATACATTTGCTTCAATATTATTAAAACCAAAGAACACTTTTTAAAAAAGGGAAATCTGATGAAAATTGGTCTCAAAAATAGAACTTTGAAAAACTTCTCAATCAAATATATTTTATATTTTTTCTTTTTTTTTTTTCATTCCTTTGGTGAGACTCTTTTTATATCCTGTTTTATACAGTTCTTACCCTCAACATTTTGGAGTGGTCTGTGCGTAATAGAAATAGAATAGAATAGTGATAGAAGGGTCAAATCTGAAAAACAGGATTCATAAAGAATACAATTCATAAAATCATTCCCCCAACTGCAGGGAAAGCTCGGTTGTTTTACTCCATTTATCCATTACCTCAATGTATCAGGCGGTGAAGGTGTGGCAGTAGTTTCCTATCTATTTATCTATGATAGACGTTCAATCTGAAAAAAACTGACACGAAGAGAAAAGACAATCAGGAGAAATTTATTGATACAATTACTTCGTCTTTGGTGCGCAGAACTCGACAGGAAACATAGCACTTAATTTTGATAGATACACACGAAAAGGAGTAAAGAACAGGGCTGTTTCCCCCCCCAGGCCTGAAACTGGTGGCGGAGTGGAGATGGATGAAGTTGGTATATGATATATATATATATAAACCTAAATATAATTATTAACTAGACTTTTTAACTTTACCTTTTTTTCTTGACTTGTTAACTTATTTCTTCTTAATTTACAGTAGGTATATTATTCAGGGGCTCATCTAATTGGTCAAATGCCAAAATAAGATGTTCTTGAAGCTCGTGATTTTCCCTTTTTTGTTGCAGCTTTATCTTGTCATCAAAGTGTATATATAACATCAGAGAAAAGTGAGGAGCAGAAAGTACAGATGTTTATGTTCAAGTATTGAGTAAAAGTTAAAAGGTCCACATAAAAACACAAACTTAAGTAAAGAAAAGATACCGAAAAATCTACTTAGAGTAACTATTTAACTGTTATTTATACTTAGTTACTTAACATCTCTGTATCATAGTACCACTGTGGGGACAAACACCCCACCTCTGTGTCTTGCTTTATCGTCTTATGATGATGCATTCACTGAAACTCGGACATTTTTAATAAAACTCATCAAGCAGGAAATTTGACTTAAGCAATCTAAAATGGCTCCAGTCGTCTCAAGGCTGTTTTGCAGAGTGAAATCATTAAGGCTAATGTGTTTCTGAACTTGGTTCCCTCTGGAACTTCTCATCCTCATCTGGCGTCTCTCAGCCAATGTTTCTTCCTGTTTGCGTCTGCTCTGAAACACGCCACAATGCCTGAAGTCAGGACAAACATTTTACTTCCAGCATTTCCCCCAGGCTAAATCTAACAGGAGAATATCGGATTCCTGCTCTTAACCCAGATTTCATTACAGAGTGCAGCAGCAGAAACCAACCAGTTAAACCAGTTTCTCTTCCCAGATTCGTGTGTCAGAGCTTTCGGTTTCAGATGAGAGAAACATGGAATCCCTCTGCTTTTAAATCAGTTAAAATCAGGTTCCTAAAACCAAAAATGTATGTGTCTATCCTCAAAACCTCAAAAGAGGTTTGATCATTAAAACTTGGCTCCATAAAGTTCATTAACACGCAAAACCTTCCTGGGTAATTGCTAGTATCTTTTTTATACAATTATTCATCTCCTTTTGAATTGTATTAGTACTAAAATTTGCAATATTAAAAAAACATGTCTAGCTTAAAAGCAGGCGATTGGCAAGCTGGCAATAAGATTCTGAAGGTCAAAAGGTCGTGGATGAGTTCTGGCTGGAGTTTGCATGCTCTCTCCCACAGTCCATTGACATGAGTTCCAGGTTAACTGGTCTATCAGGTAGTAATGTGGACGGTTGTTTGTCCTGTGTGTCTCTGCGATGGACTAACCAACTGTTTATAAAGACAAGTACCAACCGACCGTGTAACCTTTAGGTGCCTCAGTTGTCTTGAGTTTTCTCAGGGGTTTTTTCTGGTAAACTACAGCTTTAGAATCACTGACCTGCTTCTGCAGCTACACCATGAATCCTGACTAAAAAGAAGATATTAAACACTTAAACCAGATAAACTGAGATTACTGGTGACCAGTGTTGTATAGTAACGAAGTAAAAATACTTCACTACAGTACTTAAGTTTATTTTGGAGTACTTTATACATTTTTTTTTTGAGAACTTTCACTTTTACTTCACTATATTTACAAACTTCATTGCATACTTTTACTCGGATACATTCTCAATGTTTGCACTGCAAAAAAATGAAATCTAAATAAATAATTTCTTTTCTTAAAATATGTGCATTTTTTCTTGAATTAAGGATTTAAGTGAGACACTTTGCAGATGTAACAAGACAATTTCACTTAAAATAAGAAAACAATTGCATTGTCTTATTTCAAGTGCATTTTATCTAGATACCTTATTTTAAGAGTAAAAATACTAAATCCATTTGCAAATCATTTTATTTACCTGCTCAAATTAAGGGTAAATACTCTTAATTTAAGATAATTTTTGCAGTGTGGTTTAGTTACTAAGTAAAAAAAAAAAAAAAAAAAAAAAACGAGCGAGAACGCAACTGTTTTGACACCTACTGACTACAAAGTCGGGTCTTGCCTGGGCTTGTTCATCAACACCTATAGGACACGCCTGTTTTGCAAAGCCCGTCTAAATTTATCCTACACTTTGTTGTTTATATTATTTTAAGTAGAGATTTAACAGCTTCAAAGGTTTACCAAAATATAAAAAAATGTCATTCAAACTGCATTACTTTTTACTTATACTTTTCACTACATTACTTGAGTACACATCTATTTTTACAGTAATTCTTAAACTTAAGTTCAAGCCATTTCAGATACTTTAAGACTTTTACTCAAGTAACATTTCAGAATCAGTGACTTGGACTTTTACCAAAAGTCATATTTTTGGAGAGGTACTTATACTTTTACTTGACTCCGAGATTTCAGTACTTTTATACAACACTGCTGGCGACCATCTGAGACTGAGCTGTATACCAGTAAACTTCAGCTTACCACCTTAAAGAAGTCCAGTCAGCATGGAATGATCAATGGATCATTATTTATACCTAAAACTAATACGTTTGCAGTTATTTCTTAGAGGACTTCACCATTGAAATTCACCACAGCTATAGTGAAACTGACAATGCCCACGTACATGGCGGTTGGTATAAATCGGGTAAAAGTGAAAATAACATTAGTTACATAACCTTTCCTATTCCTGATCCTCCATAGACAGGTTTGTCATTAGATTGCCAACTTGAAGAGGGGAGGATTTGGCTAATAAAGGAATAGTACACCCAAAACATGATTAGCCTTCCTCATTTTCTACTCACCCCCCATGCTGAAAAACACTCTGGAGTACTTTTTGATATCTCAAAATGCATCTGGAGATTCTGGGAGGCTTTGATGCATGCTGGACATTCAAATAATGGAGGGGTCTATGGCGCCCGAGGCAGAAAGGTCCATAAAATTCCACAAAAAACGTGTGTCAATATTCCTCCCATACTGCTCGGCCCAATGTAATCCAAGTGTCCTGAGTGGGTAGCGCCCATAATTTACTCGCTTTTTTTAGAGCCTAAACAGTAGTGTATAGGATTTCCTGAAAGCTACGACGCTAGTTCACGATGCTACGGTAGAGCCTAAATTCTTAAACCTGCGGACAGACCAACCACATGAAAGTGCGATTCAGAACTTCCGTCATGTCGCGGCTGAATGGACGTGCGGTGGAGCCCTCTCCAATTTCCTTCTAAATACTAAATTAACAATCTGTTTTTGTTTTTGCTTCTTGCCTCTTTGGTTAACTGTACTAGTTATCGCTGACCAGATGGCACCAAAGATCACAAAACCGAACTCTAAAAAGGCTTTAATAACGTCTATGCTGAGCCCAGTGCAACAGTCAAGGAGTAGCAGGCTAGCTAGCACTAGCATAGCCTACAGCGACGGGGCAGCTTCTCCCCCTGTTGAAAGTAACTCTTCGGATATGCCTCTCGTCAACAATGAATCCGCAGCCGCGGGGAAATGTAGAGTCTGGCTGCCATCGAAGCGGGTGGTAGCACCAGTGACCCGCGGGCGTGCTGGCTAACTCATGAAAGATGACTTTGGGAAGAGATTTGATGGCTCTGCTGACGGCAAATATCCAGGTGTAATCGATATAAAAGTGTTGCCGCGACGCAGTTACTAAGCGAGGACCAATCAGCTTAACGAGGATTCTGTTGCTTCGTGCTTCATAACACTGCTGTACTTAAAACTACCATTGAAGCTCTGTAACTAAAGATAGATCTACCTGGAAAATCGTAGAGTCGCCGCTCCAACCTCCGGGGCTGCCTTAATGGGGCCTCCCCTGAGGGGGGACTGAAGGTTCTGACATGTGTGCATTTCTGGAGAAAATGGCTGCCTGAAGTGCTTTGGTGGTGAAACGTTCCCGATCCCGCTGGATCATAGAGAGTGCACACAGAGTCGGGCGAGTTGATTCGCGCGGGGACGCCGTCCAGAGCGTGTGATCATAAAGCTGCTGAACTACGCCGACAAAGTCCGATCATGAAGGCTGCCAGGACGGTGGGAGAAATACGCATTGAAGAATAACAGAGTCATGTTCTTCCCCAGACGTTTCTGCCGAACTCTGAAAAAGCGCAAGATATTTGACCGAGTGAAAAAAGGATCTATCTTCTATTTCTCTGGAGTTACCGGGCACCATTTTGCAGTTATTTGTTCACCCGACCACACTTTTGGTGACCTTACAAGAAGAAACGGCCACTTTTTGACAAGGCAGCAGATGCGAGTCCTTCGGCTCCTGCAGCTCCAGCGGGAGTTTAAAACTGGTTGCGAACCAGGTAGAGGTCCAATAAAGGTGATCATTTATGCGACTTTGTCAAATTATATCGCACTATATTTTGCAACTATGATCACATATTTGTAAAGTGCACTTCTATATTCATATCTTTTCAATTCTGTGTTTTGATGGTTTATAATGGTTACACGCAGCTCTATTTTGTGTTTAATTCATTATGGTCAATTTACAATATGGTTAGGGTAACCAAGGTTAAGTAATGCAAAATATGTGTTTTACTTTCATTACAGTTTATGGGTTGTTAATTTCACTACTGATTATTTGGGGCTGTGGTTTGATGGGGTTTTCTATATGCTGTTCCTCTTCGTCTTGATTGCTGGGTGGACCAGCAGGGGCTTCATGACCGAGCCTGGATATGGCTCCTTGGAAGTGTTCTCAATTAGGTTGGGGGTATATATGCCGTTGGGGGATTTATACTCTATTGTCTAATTGTTGTTTGTTGTGTCTATACTTTTTTGTCTTTATCCTCTTTTTTTTCCCTCGCATCACTCTTAAATATGCATACCGTGGCTGAAGTAATTTTTCTTTTTTTTCTGATGGCCTCCCTGACCCTTCAATTTCACCTCTTGGAATGTAAGAGGTCTAAATAAAATTTTAATCAAACTTAGAAACGAGGTGATGAACAGGATTCAACAGTTTAAGGCTAAGATAGTTTTCCTCCAGGAGACTCATTTTGACCCCCTGATGATATTAATAGAGGGAGGAGAAGATGGCATGGTCGGGTTTTCTACTTTCCTTTAGCTCATTGGTGCCATTCCAGCTCACCATCATCATGTAACTGAGGATGCGGCTATGGCAGATATTTAATTGTGCAATGTGTGATTCTGTCTGTGAACTTAATTTTGGTCAATATTTTTTCTGGACAAATAATGATAACCCCTGCTTTTTTTAGCACCTGTTCCTGTCTGTAGCATTAAGCCGCCTGGAGGGTACATCCTTAGGAGGCTACTTTAAATGTCGCTCATTCCAACATTAGACAGATCTACAGGCCAAGACGTCTCTCATGCTCAAACAAAGAAAAGAATTACTTAATCCTATGAGAACCTCAATTTGGGTAGACATTTGGAGAAATATGCATCCTAATCAGCTTTCTTTCTCATGCTGTTTCTGGTAATTTACAAACATTTTTCAAAAATTGATTACTATTTAGTCTCCAATGATCTAGTTCCACCTCATTAGTAATAGTTGGCATGACAGTATAGTAATATCCGGACACATGTCCGGTGTCATTTCTGCCTTAAGGTTCCTAATCTTTCCTTTTTCATCCCCTAAGTGGCGTCTACAATCAATTTTGGCTTAGGGACAGATTTCATACAATTTTATTGAACAAAATAGATATGTATTTTTGAATTGAACACCCACCAAACCTCGGCTACTGTGGGAGATGGGAGGCCTTTAAGGCATTCTTAAGAGGCCAAATGATTATTTTTACCAGCTTTAAACATAAAAATTAACAAACAAGAATTGGAACAACTAGATAATTCTATTAAAAACATAGAAATACAGCTTTTTCTCAGAATCCTTCAACCCAACTAAACACAGAACTTCTTAGGTTAAGAGCTAAATACAACATACTGTCTACAAATAAAACAATTAAAAGTTTAATGAGACCTTCAAACAGTCCTTATTTTTGAACAAGGTGAAAAGGCTAGTAAGTTGTTGGCTTGGCGTATCAAACAGGAACAAACAGATAAAGCAATAAATTCAATTCAAACAGCTGAAGGGGAGTTTACATCTGACCTAAAAAAAATAAACAGCACGTTTTCAAAATTCTATTACAAATTGTACAGCTCAGACTATTCAGACTTAGCTCCCCAGGCACAAACTATTTTCTTGGATTCATTAGAATTTACTCCCCTAGATAGTGAATCCTTAAAATCGCTTGATTTTGAGCTCAATGCACAGTTGTTATCTGAGGCTATATCCAGTATGAAAGGTGGTAAGAGTCCGGGGCCTGATGGAATTCCAATTGAAATATATAAAATTTTTCATTCCAAACTGATACCTCCTATGCTAGACATGTATCAAGAATCCTTTAGTAAAGGATCTCTCCCTCCCTCACTTAATACAGCAATCATCTCCCTTCTCCTGAAGCCAGGTAAACCTGCAACTCAATGTAGCTCATATAGGCCAATTTCTCTTATTAATAATGATGTTAAAATTCTGTGTAAGGTGTTAGCTGGGAAGTTGGAGCTACTTTTACCCAAGATGGTCCATCCTGATCAAAATGGTTTTGTACAAGGAAGACATGGTTTTCACAACATCAGAAGGGTGTTTAATGTAATTTTTGAAAAATCTGAAGCTCCAGACAATGCCATCCTGTCACTAGACGCAGAGAAGGCCTTTGACAGGATAGAATGGCAATATATGTTTGCTGTTATGGAACGCTTTGGTATAGGAGGGAAATTTCTTAGCTGGATAAAGTTGATTTACTCAAACCCACAAGCTGAAATTTTAACCAATGGTTTAACTTCATCTCCTTTCAAACTAAAACGTGGAACAAGGCAGGGCTGCCCCCTTTCTCCCGTTGTTCACATTGGCCATCGAACCTTTGGCTATGGCAATTCGCAGACACGATAATATAACTGGTATAAGATTAGGGAGCTTGGAGCATCGTATAGCCTTGTATGCAGACGACATAATCCTGTTTTGCTCCAAGCTGGATAGCACCATCTCCACGATAGCTGATTTAATTAAGTCCTTTGGAGTTTTCTCAGGATATAAGGTAAATGATGCTAAATCTGAAATACTGTACCTATCAGAAAACGAACGCCTCAATTCCCCAGTTTCAACTCCTTATGTAGCGTCTAAACATGGTTTTACTTATCTAGGTGTTAAAGTTACCCCTACAATAAATAATATCATTCCAACTAATTATAACCACCTTACAGAATCAGTTATGCAATTAATAGAAAGATGGTCTAGACTACCCATTTCCTTAATAGGTCGGGTCAATATTATTAAAATGACAATTTTGCCAAAATTTTTATACCTTTTCCAATCAGTTCCACTTTCCCCTCCCCCCTCCTTCTTTAAGGAGATAAATAAAACTTTTTCCAATTTCATTTGGAACGGTAAGCGTCCTAGAATGAGACTGTCCCTTTTGTATCTACCTTATGACAGAGGTGGTCTACAACTGCCTAATTTATTATGGTATTTCTGGGCAGCCCAGATCAGGGCAGCTATGTTTTATTTTGTTTCCAAAGAGCCCCCAGCGTGGGTTACAATGGAGTCCCAGCATATCTCTATTCCTTTAAACTTATACTTGTATTCATCAGACAGGAAAAAACTTATTAAACTAACAAAAAACCCGTTTTTGAAAAATACATTGCTTATCTGGCAAAAAGTATTTGAATATTTGGGAGAAGGGCAACAACTATCCCAGTTCTCACCCATTTTTGGAAACAGGGAATTTGGTCCAGGTAGAGCAGACCTAGGTTTTAAACTCTGGTCTGCTAAGGGGTTAGCTAAGGTATCTGATCTTTTTATAGGAAGAGTTTTTATGTCATTCACAGAACTTAAAAATAAACATGACATTCCCACTAAACATTTCTATAAATATCTGCAAGTTAGGAGTTTCATTTTATCCAAGCAACAAAATAATCTTGATCTGCCCCCCTTGTCTTCACTAGAAGACATTATTGTAAATCACCTATATAACAGAGGACAGGTGTCTCTAATTTATTCCTTGTTTGTTGACAAATGTAAAGAATCCCCGGCCAACATCCTAAAAGCATGGGAAGCGGACTTGGGAGGGAACTTGTCGAGTGAGGAGTGGTCAGAAGCCTGCAATTCTATTCATACACAATCTGCTAACACAAATTCCAAACTGTTACAATACAAATGGTTGACTAGGCAATACATCACTCCAGTTAAATTGCATCATTTTAACCCTAATATTCCTGACACTTGCATTAAATGTACTTCCCAAAGGGGTTCTTTATTCCATTGCATGTGGGCGTGTCCTCGAGTGTTGGCGTTTTGGAAGGATGTATTGATTGTGATAGGTCAGATGATAGGTAATCCTAAAATGTGCATCTTGAATATTTATCCTGAAGACTTTGTTATCCCTTGAAATCCTTACTTATCGCTCCTTTTTGGAAGCCAAACGCTGCATTGCACTCTCTTGGAAGAAGGAGTCTTTATGTGGGAATTTCTCAATGGACCCATAAATGACATTCTACTTTGCACTTGAGGAAATCAGTTATTTTACTAAAATAAGCTTGATAAATTCTGGTGGTCTGGTCTGTCTTTTTACATTTGGCTGTGTCAAATGATATCCAAATTGATGGTTGGAAAAAGATTGGTTATAAGGCCGTTGTAGTTGGGGCAAACTGGTGTTTATGTGGGTTAGTCTATTGAGGTCTGCTGCACCCCCCTTTTTTTATTTATTTATTTTATTTTATTTATTTATTTTATTTTTATTTTTCCCCCACCTTTGGTGTATATGTACCTTGGATTTTTGTCTGGTCAAGTTTAATTATTTGTAAGTGTATATGTATGTTTCTTTTGTTCTCCTGTTAAAATCAATAAATAAATGTTTAAAAAAAAAATTATATAAAGAACTCATGCCTTCCTCAACACTGAAGTCCTCGACATTTTCTTTCGTTTCTTTCTTTGCACAGGTAAACAGCAGTTGTATTTTTCTTCTCGCTTTGCATTATCGCATAGACGCTGAATGCGCATCTTCATCTGCTCGGCCCGCCGCTGTTTCCTGCAGATCTGCGAACGCCGCTTTTAGGAAATCCTATACACTACTGTTTAGGCTCTAAAAACATTCTAAATGACTTTGTTTCGAAAAAATTATGGACTCTATACCCACTCAGGACACTCTGGAATAATATTACATTGGACGAGCAGCATGTATAGCCATGGACACGTTTTTGTGGACTTTATGGACCTTCTGCCTCTCGGCCACATAGACCTCCTTATATTATTTGAATGTCAGGCAGATTACAAGCCTCCCAGATCTCCCAGATGTATTTGAGATATCAAAAAGTACCCAGAGTGTTGTTCAGCATGGGGGTGAGTAGAAAATGAAGGCTAATCATGTTTGGGGTGTACTATTCCTTTAAACTTCAGGCCAGACAAAAAAACATGTAATATCTGGCCAATATTGTCGGAAGAAGAATGTTTTCAAGATGACTTTTTGGAATTGCTACTTTTGACAAAACACCAGATACAGAACTGGGACTTGCTCAACAGCCGATACCGCACCGTGAACGTCACAAACCGGTAGGTGGCAGTAGTGTTCTTTTGACCAACATGGATGCCTCCAGTAAAACACATTCAAATAAAAAATACTCTTAATTAAAATCACTTATCATTTTTTGAACAGTATGTAATAATTACATTTTTTAAGTACTTTCATACGTTTGAGTTCTGTATATGAACAACTCTTTGGCCATTTTCCAAATAGGAGTTCTCCAGGAACCCGTCCCAGGTCTGCCTGAGGTCAGTGGCTCTTATTTAGAGGAGGAAGAAGAGGAAGAGGAGGGTGTTTACTGTTTGAGCCGCTGCTTACATCCCCTCAGCTTTCAGACGGGACTTCTTGTTCCCACCAGCTGCTTTGTTGGATGATTGACAGCTCCTCTGCAGTACAATGAGGCTCTAATGAAGTGTTTCCCCTTGATTTCACACCCTGCGTTTGTTTAACTTCACCAGCTGAACAAAAAGTTCAGTTCAAAGGTCAAGCTGCTCAAATGGCTGCTCTGCTGCTTCCGGCTGAACCACTAACCTTTTTAAACCGCTTGGGGTTATTTTGAGGCTGCTAAGGGGCTCAGGCCAGAAGTGGGAACCGAGCGCAGACTCAGATGTTTGAATTGAAACCTTTCTGTTCATGCTGAGTTTCCTTTGGTTTTAATGTGGCTTTATGAGGTTGACCACCAGCTCACAGTCTGCAGGTTGATCTGTCTACTAAACCAGGAGGCGTGAGATTGTATTTCCTCCATAAAGTCCATTCTTTCAGTTTATGAAGTTAATTTTATTCCATTATTTTATTCCAGAACAGATTTTGTAAATAAAAATGTCCACTGTTATGTTGATACACTGTTGATACTCAGCTGTATTGCTCTATAAATCCAGAAGAAACTAACCAATTACATAGACTACAGGCATCTCTGAAAACATAAAACCTAAATGACTAAACAGAAGGTAGTTTTCTTTGATCAAGTCTCCTGACTTGGAACAAATGCTAAATAAACACAGGCCGTTAAAATTCACTATTCTTTGGAAGTTTTAGTCTTTATAAAAATGTTTTTTACTATTTTATTTAAAAGGAAATCTATTTTGTTCATATTGAATTTTTTAGTTTAGTTTCTTTTCTTTTTTTACATTATATTTTCTTTTGGGGGTTTACTTAATCTGTTGTTTTCAAATTGAGTTTTAAAAATTTCCATTTTTTTCTAATTGTGTTTTGTGTTACTTAAAGCCTAAATAAACACCTACTATTGAGTTCTACAAATGTCTCTAACATCAATGGCAACCAATTAGAAATAGGTAGAATAGAAAAAGCCCACCCCTAGAGGTCAAGAAACTCCCTTGGAAAAGGATAAATTTAAAAGAATATGGATGTTCCGCCAGCTTACATCCATCGTGAACAACACCTCTCACCCTCTGCACCCGACTGTAGAGGAGCTGAGCAGGTCCTTTAGTGAAAGACTTTTACACCCTGTTTAGAAATAGGAGCGCTACTGCAGGTCATTCATCCCTGCTGCAACCAGACTCTCCAATACGACACTACAACGGCAATAAATTGTGCAATTTATAATGCATATACTATATAATACCCTGTGCAATAACCTCTTTCTTTATATTTGACACCCAGTAGCAATAACTATATACATAAGTATACATCAATAATACCTATGTAAACACCCTGTGCAATAACCATAATAATCCTTCTAAAGCTGTCATATGTGGACGACGCACTGGATTTACTAAGATCCAATTTTGCGTGCAGTATCATTTGCGCCGCAAACTGGAATTTTGCGCGAGGGGCTGAACCATGGTTTGGCGGGTGATTTAACAAGAAGTGATTGCGCAGAACTGGTGGCAGGTGCAAAACTGTTGGAGACTCTAGTTTTGGCGCTGCTTTGTGGTTTAAGTGCAAAGTAGTTTGTAGTTTGTGCAACCTATTGTGCATTAAGAAATTTAAATCTTACAGGACACCCCACTTCTCAAAAACGAGATTGGGAGATCCCAGCTCTCGCTACAAACCATACGCTGGAATGACCCAGATGCAAAAAAGTGCAATGTTGCAAGGAGTTTTGTGATATCTGGTATTGCGTGGGTCCTCCTTGTGGCTGGCTCCAAATCCATTCGGAGTTCCCCCAACAGCTCCAAAATGGCAATGCTGGATAAACGATATGTTTTGATGATCGTTTCCTCGTTCATTCCAAAAATATTCACATGGCGTTCTCTCGTCTCCTTGCTTCATTTTGATGTCTCCTTCTTGCGACAATAACGCTGCTATGTGTTTTGCTATGTGTGCTAAATTTTTTAGCGTGCGCGGCATGATAAGCTCGCGTTTTTATACACATAAACCTTTGATAGATCCCACGGCCTATATATCAGCAGCTTTTTTCTCCTTTGGCAGTTTAGCTTCTTCTCTTTTGACTTTTTGAGCTGATGTAAGGAGTAACTTTCGCCACTGTGAGATCAATAAAATCAATCAATCAATGTAATGTAAATCCCTTTATTGTCCCATAATGTAGAAATTCACTCTGCATTTAACCCACCATGTGGTGCCAGGGGAGCAGTGTGGGGTTAAAGGTCTTGCTCAGGAACCCAGAGTAGTTAACTCTACATCTTAATAAATAAATTGTTTCAAGAATACCCAGATAACAGTAATGTTAAGCAATGAGGTGAAACCTTACTTCGGCCAATTTACAGCTGTTAATCTATGAGCGCAGCACACACTGCATCTGAATGTGTGGCAATGTTCCTTACAGCCTCTGTTATTAGGAGAGCATTCTGTTGCAGTTGGAAAAACTCAAGCATTTTGTTAAAGCACCAAAACAGCTTTCAGACTGTGAATGAGCAGCAATTTAGTAGTGAAATGAACATTTCCATTTCATAAAATGCAGCAGTGATCAAATGTAAACAGTGTGGGTGACTTTTAAATGGAATAATAACGGGTAACGGTCTGGGTCCTGAACGCTATGGGTGGGGCAGGTACAGTTGTGAAAAATCTGACCGGTTCAGGACTCTACGTCTTCAAATACATGGAAAATGCATAAGGCTACAGCCATCAAAGATGGTGACCCAACATGGCATCTTTCATTTGGTGCACTGCCACCAACGTATTTATAAGTAACTCATCTGAAACTTTGGGAACTTTCATTTTTGATACGACTGATATTAGATGTTGACAGAATATTTATGAAGGCAATGCTCAATACTTGCTAACAAAAAGCTAGATTAGTTACACACTGTCCCTCTACCTTTTTTTCTTTTTAAGAGCAAACATCCCATTATTTTTATGAAATAATTAGGCTGCATTTCCCTGAATGATTTAACATTTTTACTGTAATGTTTGATTATATGACGGATTTTTTACATAAACATTTTGCGCCTCAATAAGAACAATCAGAAACCTGAAGTAAGTTTGCATTGCTCACTTTATTCTCTGTTTTCTTTTCTTTACATTATAATAATCAGATTTATATCCTGTATTTACATGTTCTGCTGAAAACAGAAACTGAATCCTATCAGAATAGCCAAAGGTTTCACTTTGTTCTCACATCACAGCTACATAAATCAAAGCCAAGGTCTAAGAAATGGCAACAACCTGCTCTGAAAACAGCTGAGATCTAGAGTCACAGTGGAAAGAAAACCCGAACGTTTCACCATAATTGAGCATAAAATGCTACCGGGAGATTAAAAAGGCTTAAACATTTCTGATCCGCAACAACTTATTGTCATAAAAATAAACCAGCAGGAGCAGGAAGGTGGTCATTTGATACAGTTGATCATAATATTCTTTTAAAAAGGCTTGAATTTTTTTTTTCAGGAAGGAAACAGAACTAGACTGGTTTGTAAATCTTATCTGACTTCAGCTATCCTTCAGTTTGTTCACGTTAATGACAAATCTTCCTCTTGCTCTCAAAGGTTACCTGTGGAGTACCACAGGGATCAGTGTTAGGACCAATTCTCTCTTCTTTACTATATACATGCTCCCCAAGCATGGGATTAATTTCACTGTTATGCTAATGATACCCAGCTATATCTGTGTGTATGCAAAATCCAGATGTTCTAGTAAATCCATTATCCATTGAAGTGTAGTTCAAGGCATGGCTCGAAGACATAAAAAATCCTGGATGACTTTTAACTTTCTTCTCCTGAATGCACACAAAAACAGAAGTTATAGTTTTTGGACCAGAGTCTTCCTCTGAAAAAGAAGCTAGATTTCGTTCGTGTCATACAAGCTTTAGTTTTGATGGGATTAAACTGATCTCAAATAATAAAGTAAAAACTCTTGGTGTTATTTTTAATCTGGACCTGTCATTTTAATCCACCATTTCAAAGAGGTTTCTGGAAAATTTCCTTTCATCTACGTAATAACAAAAATGAGAAGTATCCTGTTCAGGGGAGAGTGCTGAGTAACTAATCCAACCACAACCTATAGTTAAAAAGCCTTCAGCTGGATCCAAAAATGCTGCAGCCAGAAGTTCTTTAGTTTGAAAATGAAAACAGAGAAATCATATCTCCTATCCTGGTTTCTCTTCATTTTACATTTCTTCCTGTTAAATCCAGGACAGAATTTAAAATCCTTCTTCTACATATAAAGCAATTAAAGCCTTTTATTTTTATTTTGTTTTTTTCATTGTGTGTGATACATACGCGTAAGAGCAGATTAGGGGCTAATGGAAAAAAAAAAAAAAAGTTAACTGATTTTTTTTTATTTTATTTCAGTATATATATGGAAAAAAGTCAGAATTTGACTTTTTTCTCAGAATTCTGACTTTTTCTCAGAATTCTGATTCTCTTTTTCTCAGAATTTTGACTTTTTTATTGTCAGAATTCAGTCAGTCAGAATTCTGAGATTAAAGTCAGATTTGAGAAAAAGTCAGAAGTCTGACTTTAATCTCTAGAATTCTTGACATTTTCATCAATTTAAAACTGAAATAAAATGTAAAATGCTGTTTACTTTTACTTTTTCAGTGGCCCTAATCCTCTTCCCTGTGAGATACATGTACCATTGCACCTTAATCCTTATTTATCTTGATATACTGTATATATATTGTTTATTCTTAATTCACCTTTTTCCCTCCTTGTTTGCACCTTCTTTAATTACTGGCGCTGTAATATGCGACCAGGTGAATTTCTCCGCCAGAGAGATCAATAAAGCTCATCTAATCTAATCTAATCTAAGTGCATTTAATCCTAAGTTGAGGAGGTTAACGAAACACTTTTCCAATGGAACAAGATGATTTACATTTGAATGAAGAAAAATCAATTGCATTGTCTTATTTCAAGTGCATATTATCTAATTAACTTATTTTAAGTGTGAAAATACTAATTCCATTGGCAAACTATCTTATTTACCTGCTCAAATTAAGGGTAAATACACTTGATTTAAGAAATGTTTAATTAATTTCAGATCGTTTTTGCAGTGTACCACTGTTTTAGTCCGTGAGGCAGACACCCTGTCTACTTTTAAGGGTAGGGATAAAACTTTCCTTTTTGATAAAGCTTATAGTTAAAAATAGAGTAATATCACAGCCAGATCTAGCAGGGGAGAATTTCAGAGTTTCAGTCTGGACAGACGCTTCTCCTTGGTTCTACCTCAGCCCAATTGTGGCTCTATCTTTCTTATACTTCTTTATACTATTTTCTGAATTTGTGCTGCTATCTTTGGGCTACTGGATCACATAGGGATAATTTTTCCTTATTCTACTTCATTCTATATCTATTCTCCCTTTCTGGAGTATTTGTCAAGATCCACTCATAACTTTGTTGTCTCTGCCATTTCTCATTATAGTAGCTTCATCGTGTCTGTCTGGCTGTGACACCATCCAGGAGAGATTTTAGCTGTGCTAACATCGACACCTTTGTTTATAGATGTTGTAGTCCCGTTTCTTTTACAGTGGAGCTCGTCTTCCTGGTTGCGTGTGTCCTGGATGGAGCCGCCTTTGGATTTGGTTGTATCTATGAAACTTTTTCTTTGCCTGCTTCTGTCTCCTTGATACAAGTCGGCCTTAGCATAAGGCCGCTCACACGGAGTCTGCTGAGGGTTTCTTCCTGTTAAAAGGGAGTTTTCCTCTCCACTTTCAGCCACATACATGTTTGGTGTGAGGGATTGCTGAAGAGTCGACGACAAAATTGCAAGCGGAGGTCGTCACCGCAGACTCACCCAGGAGCATGTATGTGCAAGAAAATCTGGTTAATGACTAACAAACAAGACAGTATTGTCTCTTGTAAAGGGCCTTGAGATGACATTTGATTGGTGCTGTATAAAGAAACTGAATTGAACTATTGATTAATATTTATACCTATTGGTATACCTATTGAACAGAATTAGTTAAATAAAGAACCGTTGAAAAAATAAAATAAAACAAAGATGTGAAGAAAATCAGCTGAAAAGGTTTCTCTAAGGTGCGGCAGAAGGTTCTACAGGCTGCAGAAGAACAGAACCATGGAGACAGGAGAGTTGTGCCCCTAGCAAACCGAGCAAATAAACTTGCTACGGCGTCCAATACTTCGGCCCATTTAAAGTACAGGCAGATCTATGAGAGATACTTTTGGTCATTATTTCATAAAATGCATAACCCTTAGGAAAAAGTTCTTCTCCATATTATAACAGTAGCAGCCATTCAAGATTTCCCCACTTTCCTTTATGGGTCCTTGGCTGGTCCCCTAAGAATCTTTTTTTTTTTTTTTTTAAATCAATCCTTGAACTAAATTATAATTTCTTTCATATTTTGTGGACATTAAGATCTAAAGAGAAGCGCCTCCTGATCAGACCCTGTAATTCAGTGAAAGGGTGGAGTCAGAGTAAAACAAATATGCACGCCCAGAAGAATGAGGGGGTCACTACAGGGGCTGGAAGTTGGCTGGCGTTTGACTGGGAAAGGGCCATTTTGAATGGCTGCTACTGTAGTTCTGTTGCAGGCTTGTGAAATTTTAAATCTAAAGCCTGTTTCAATCACCTTCAGATGACTCATATGTTACATTTATAGATGCTAATTAGGGATGCACGATATTGGGATTTTGGCCGATATGCCGATATTTTAAAACTCATGTAGTCAATATAACCGACATTTCATACCGATGTTAAAGCTGGACAAAAATAAGTAGTCATTGAAAATAGCAGTTTTGTCGGGTCCATTTCTGACCTCTTTGAAAAATAATATACTCAAATATGCTTCTTTGCCATGCTGATATCAAATAGATTTTAAAAACATCTATCGGTCTATTTTACTTCGGAAAAATCTCTGAAATTTCATCGTTCTCGTTACAAACTCTGTGATATTTTGCAAATTTTGTGAGATTTTGTTAGTAAAATAGATCGATGATACCGCTGGCCAATATATCAACATACATATAAAAATATGGCAAACATTTCGCAGGAATTTTCGGGTAAAGATTTTCGTGAGCATAACGATGACATATAGCAATATTTCATTAGTAAAAGAGATTGATATGGTGTTTTTTAAAATGGCAATATATCAGCATATGAAGATATTGTGATATTTTAATGTATCAATATTTTTCCCTCGTCTTTAGAAGTTTTTAAGTCTGTAAAAAAAGACGTTTTTGAGGAAGAAGAAGAAGTAGTAGTATTTTATTTTTTTTTAGACTTTAGAAACTCAGAAGTTGTGATCAAATATCGGGTTAAATATCGTGTGGGGTGGCCGATGTCCGGCTATTCAGTTTTGCAAGGCTGATACCGATAGGGGGCCGATTTCATATCGCAAGGCATCCCTAATGCTAACGCTTTGTTTATATGACCAAAGACAATCAGAATACCCTAAACATAGGGTATTCTGGGTTTTAAGTATAAATGGATGTAGTCTTACAAATAACTTACCTCTTTACATTTGTATTTATTGTATGCCTTGTATTCTGTATAGCTGTGCATCTAACAAACTTTCCGTTTTATCCATCTCACACATTCATTTTTATTTTTTAATGCTAGGTAGAAGCAGAGAGAACGATGTGATAATGATGACTTGTTGTCTTTTTTCCAGGAGTTTAGCTTGGTTTGCTAATGTCTATGGCAATGCTAGCATGAGCGGCTAACTTCCCACAAACAACTGAAGCTCTGTGTGTTAAATTGGTCTTTGAAATGTTGCCAATCATCAACAATGGAGTTGTCAGAACTCTCTTTTCTTCATGACTCTGCTGAAGAGGGTTCTACAAACCTTTAAAGAGGGTTCCACAGGCTTCTTAAAGCTGCTGGATCTACAGGCAGATCACTTATGCTTAGTTTTTCTTGACATGATGGAACGTTTTGGTGTAAAATGTTTTGTTTTTGTAATTAAATGTAGTCCTGAAAAGCAGAACCCTAGAGGTTAAAAAGAATCTACGTTCTTTCCACTGCGAGTCATTTGAAATGTTCCTGTCCGCTCAGCTCGTCATCCTCGGTTAATACTCTTCTGTGTTGAGGTTCCTCTCCAGGTTAGAAGGGATTGATCCGGACTCCTGTTCCCAGCGGGGAGAACGGGTTCACCTTGGCCCACATTAACGCATCATTTAGGGAAATGGCAGATTTATTGTCCTCCAGTAAAAACACTGGACCCTGAAAGAACCAGAACGTCAGCGTCAGAGTAAACACTCAGAGGAACACAGACGCCTAGAGAGGCTCACCTGGATCCTGTGTCCAGTGAAACAGGACAGGTGAAGGTCCGAGTGGCTCGGCAGGTTTGAGCCAGTCACGTAATCGGCTCCGTTCAGAACCAAGGTAGCTGAGGGGAGAAGGAAACGCCCGTCAGTGGATCGTCATTCCGCATCATGTGTACAACAGAACCAATCAGAGAGCAACGTGAAAACAGCTGAACTCATCAAGAGACTTCATGGTCCAAAACCAGGAATCCCTTCGCTTACCTCAGATGAATCCAGACAGGTCTGCTTCTGCTTTCCTACATAATGGATCTTTTCAACCTGTGAATCTGAACAAACCAGCTGGAATAATTCTGGACGGTTACCTGATTCTGTTGGCAGGATTCTCCTCTCCAGGCAGCTGAACTCCTCTGTCTGGCTCTCTGATGGTTGACTGTAAACAGACATACATGTAGATATATTCAGTTTGTCACTGATAGGGGCAGTGGTGTCAAAAGTACACACATTTGTTACTTAAGAAGAAGTATAGATACACATCAGTTAAAACACTGGTAAAAGTTGAAGTATCAACTTGACCTCTTTACCTACAAGTAAAAGTGAAAAATTATGTGCTCCAAAACTACTTAAAGTATAAAAAGTATAAAGTTACCTTCAAATAAAAACAGTCAGATGCCACTATATGAATTAAAGCTCAATTTTTCACTATATATACGAAAAAATTCTTTTGAGATAGGCCACAAGGATGAGGGAGGTCTTGTCGGTCTCCTGTCTCGACATTCGCCTCTCTGTGTCCCCACCTTTCAGACACATTTCAACATCTTTTCTGAATCCATCATTGTAGCATGGCATAGACAATTCACGCTTTGTATTTTGAAGAACACCTGCTTGCTTCTGATGATTTCCTTTTAGCTAACTTCAATGAGTGTTTATATGCTTATATGACTCATCATCCAATTACACTACTGGACTGGGATAAAAAAAATCGGGCCGTGGCATATTTGGACTAGACTGGCCCACCACATTTCTTTTGGTGTACTGAACATGTATACCAACTGTGCAATACCTTGAGGCCTGGTTCATGGAAATTAGTGAGAGTGGACACTTAAAATATTTCCAAAAATCTTAATTTATTAACACTGTAAAATGTAAACCCCACCACAGCACAGCAACAATTTTTAGATCAGAGAGAGAGAGAGAGGGAGAAAGAAAAGTCACAGTCAATCACACAAATTACACTACTCTTCTCATGCTCTTCTGTGCGCTGGTGCACATGCCTCCAATCAGATATCCCAGTAATAAATGAGCTTGTGTCAGTAGTCTTTCCAAATGCAATACATACAAAACTAAATATGTGAGCCACCTCCTGTTGGTTGCATTTTTAGTGGTGAATACCTTTTGCACAACTGGATTTTTTGTGCTTTGTTGTGGGTGGTGATTCAAAAAGCTTTGTAAAAGACAAGGATCATGTTAGGTTTTATTATTTATACATCATGTGCACTGTTAATTTGTTAGTCAGATTAGACAGTGTAGAAGGCCTTCCTTCACATTGTGGACAGTCGAAGGCCTTTGTTCACGGAGGATCATCTAATCAAGACAGCCTTCGTGTCTCTAGGAGTACACAGAATATGGGCACATCTTGGAGCCGGGTCTGATAGGAGAGCTGCTGTATCTGTAACCCTGAGACAGAGAGGCAACCTGCATGGAGTTCAGGACATGGATGGCGGTCAGTTTCTGATACCGGACAGCTAAGTTATCCACATGCAATGCAAGACAGACTCAGAAGGTATAAGAAGCAGGTGATGGACGTTGTTCGGGGCTCAAACTTTGCCGGACGCTATGACGTGATTTTTTTGAGACCACAGCTGTGCATAGCTCCCAGCATTTTTCTCTGTCTGTAACGCTCCTGATCTGGAATAAAACTCTGTTACTTTTTTACTCCTGTTTTATAGTCCTTTTATATGGTTTTACCCAGTTTGAGTTAAGAGTAGTAAATAACTTGCTCCCAGGAAAAGAACCGCGTGAGGAGGCCCCGGGGCGCCAAGCCTTGTACTTCCAAGGGGGACAAAAATCCTTCATTTTACCCTTTAACAATCAGGACGGGCAAAGTAATCTATTCCCTTGCTGCTCTCTGCTCTCATCTCTCTCGCCATGTCTCTCCTCAGCCGCACTGACATCATGTTCACTGCTCGGTTCGCCGTCGCCTCCACTACAACCGCAGACATCCCAAGTTCCAAAAACTCATTTCAGGGAGATGCTAATGAAGATCAATTGTGCCTTCATCAGTAGTGGATTAGAGATAAACAGGGAATTCAATTCAGTTTGCTTCAGGTAGATATTTCCTGATGCAGAAAATAACAATCTTATTGTACAATCTTATTTATGATGCTTTATAATGATAAATAAGTAGCCATAAAATATTTGCTCGCATGCTTGCATTAATTATCTGTGCCCATGTTTTTATAAAATAAATAATTGCCCCAATTCTTTTTTGATTTTGCTCAGGTGCTCTGTGCGCTCGCATTTTATTTGGTGCCCTATTGTGCCCCTGTATAGTACTGGGTCCGCCGGAGAGCAGCCGCTGGACGCTCTGGCCGTGCGACTGCGTCCTCCTCTGGCGCACAGTACATGCACTTCATCATTCCGTCACCTTCACTAGACATGGGTTAGGCGTTAGACTTTCTGCTGTAAATTGAGGTGACTGTAAAAGAGTAAACTGAAACTTATTGGCTTGTTTTTCTGACTGATCCAATCAGCTCTCTGATCAGAGCATCGCTTTGGACAGATACGCTGCTGAGGTTTCACCAGCAACCTCCTCCACACACCCCTCACTGTCTTGTCTGTCAATCGCAGTAAGTTCTAATCGGCACACTGATGCATGAATTATTATTGCCTTCTGCGCTCTCACTGACATTAAGAAACACCACCTGCAGAGTCTACCAAATCCGATAATTTATCCAACTTCGCGGAGCATCGGGTCGAACAACTATAATATAGAAGGGACGGAACTTCCGGGCACTGAGAGTTCTCTGGCACCTAACCGTACCAGCATGGCATATTCTATCATATTGACACACGGACCAGATGAAGGGCCTGCTAAAGCTGGGAAATATTTCAAGTTTCTTCTCCCATGCGTTATGCTTATCCATTACTACTGTGAACGCCGCTGCACTAAGTTCCAATGGAGAGTGAAGGTGTTTTTCTACTTTCTTGATTGGCCAAGCCCTTTTAGACTGACAGGGATGATAACCAGTGGGCTGCAGCAGCCTGTGGTAAGGGCTGGATGATCGGAAGAGACATTAGCGCTGCTGATTTTATTTTATGCATTATGCAAATAGGTAACGAGGCCATATATACCACACACACACACAATAATAATAATTACATAATACATAATACGCATCACTCTGTAGCCCCATTAATATCAGTATTACTCGGGCTAATCTGCCCGCACCAATCTAATGGTGTCCAGCGCCTCGGAGCGGGTTTCGCAATGATCCGCATTGAATGGCGCACATGACATGAAATGCGCTAAAATATTTATAAACATTAAAAACTCCTCTTGTGTTAACGAAAATTCCCCTAAACTTTGTTTTAAAAATGTAAGGAAATGAAAGTACAGATACCTTCGTGTGAAAATGTAATGAGTAGGAGTCAGCCTGTAGGGAGGAAAAATAAGCAATGGAGTAAAAGTGTGACTCCTCAATTCACGTAACGAAGTATTTACTACTTGCGTTACTTGACACACCTCTGCAAGGGGACAGCAGAGCAACGAGGACATGAGATGTTCTAGAAAGGTCCATAGGAACATGTTCCACTGACAGGGGAACAGGGATCCAAAGTCACATCTTACTTTGGCATTTTCTCACCTTCAGTTTTTGTTTTTTAAGGAAAAGTCAGCAAGGAGTGATCAATAAATAATTATTTATACTTAAAACTAATACTAATAATGAATTTAGCATTAAACGGTAAGAAAATAAAAGCAATAATTTTCGTTGCGATCACCGAGTCGGGGAGCAGCCATTTTTGACCAAGTAGAGTAACACATCACTGATGACATCTTCCGTCAGCGATGCCTCGGTGCGGTAAGCCTAGCGCATGCGTTAGGGTTGCGTGTTATCATCGCAACCCCAACCCCTTTACAGGGGAACAGAAGATCTCGCCTATTCAGCCAGGCCAACAATTCCCTTTAACAACCCCCGCTCAGAGACATAGGCAGGTATGGAGCATTGCAGGCTAATAAAAGGAACCGGAACCAAGCAACCCCCATTCCAAAGGGGTGGACCTGTTCCAATTGCATGTTTTCTAAGCCAAAACAAGGCTTTGTTGGGCTACTGTATAAAGCCTCAAACTCAACGCTATTTCCGACATTTTAATTGAAAAAGTTTCCTGGCCAAACGTCTTCAAACTTGGAAACAAAGTCCAGTACAGTGTTAATGTCGTAAACTAGGACGATGACGAAAATATTTAAATTAAATAAGAAATTAAATGAAATAGATTTTTGTCGTTGTGACTAAGACTAAATAAAAAAAGCTGGATTGTTTTTTTAACTTTTTTGGAACAACTGCAACCTTGATGACTGAGAACCTTCACCAACATGATCAAAGTTCACAACCTTCCTGCCACAGCCTGCTGGTGAATGACAAAGTGTCGTATATATTGTCATTTTGCAACAGTTTACGTGCCAGTTTTATTCTATCATTATCAGGATCTACAGGGACGGTTTTAAATCGACTGGTTAGCGACCACTGCTCTAGGCCAACTGCTGGAGATGGAAGGAGGAGAGCGGACAATCAGAGCATGCCGGGCAGCAGCTGGCCGGTGTGCTGGACCTAGGACCACAAAACAGTCCTTTCTAGAGCTAAATTAAAGCAACTTATTAAAAAGCTACCAACAAACCCCTTAAAAGCAATTCCATCTTCTGCCTTTGTCTACATTATTTTCATCATTATCTTTCATTTTAAGTGTTTAATACAAGATACTTTCTCATCTCCTAATTTTTACTTTATATTTCATCATTAAATATCTCCCAGATCTCCTCATCATCATCATTCAGAGCTGCTCGTCCTCTAGAAAGACTGTCACTGCAGCCAACTGGTTGCCGTGGTAACTCCTCTTCGACATCTGCTTCTCCTTAGTTATCTTCAGCTACCTATGACCCTCGTGAGGAAGCTTGGTTCTGCTCCTCTAGGCTCTCCGTTCTCTCTGATGCTGGTGAGACCAGTCGGCGGCGCTAACCTACCTGCTGTCGGGTTGCGTGCACGCCCTCCATGCATCCATCTCCACCGACAGCTGCTCGATCTTCAGAGGGACGCAGACCTCTCTCCTCTTCAGCAGCTGGCTGAGAGACAGACAGGAACAGCTTTCATTAAAACCAGAAACCTGAACATGTTGCCTGCTTCCTGATTACCACCTTCAGGAGATGTTTATCAAGCTACATCCCTGAAAACGTCAAACAACTGAAAAAAACGGCCACAGTTTAAACAATGACGTCTTTCATGTGTTTCTCCTGGTTGCAGAGCGGCAACGGCTGTATTTATACATATTGATATCCTGCTCCATTCTGCCCTAACTCATGAACAGGACCCCAAGATACTTGAACTCCTCAACTTGAGACGGGAACTATGGCCTTGGACTTGAAGGAACTGATTCTCATCCCGTCCGCTTCACACTCGGCTGCAAATCCCCCAAGTGCATGCTGTAGGTTTTGGCAGGAGCGAACCAGCATTAACACATCAACACACTGTGCTTGGCTGCACCGAGAAATCCTCTCCATGAAGGTTATAAACAGGAGCGGTGACAGAGGGCAGCCCTGTCAAGAGTCTAGAACACACCGAATTCAATTTGGCGTCCGATCAGACAGTAAATCGTGTCGGACAAGTTGGTGGTGTTTAGCTCTCATTGAAAGTCAATGGGGATGATCACACCGACACGATTTTATGCAAGGGGGCTGCGTAGCTCCGACTGAGATAGACCCCAGGTCGATTTTAGCCGCTTTCTTGATCATCTCTTTACAAAACAAGCATAAAAAAAATAAGGTTTCAGGATGTTCACACAAACCATTCCCACAAACCTCTGCAGTAACATCCAAACAACCCTTCCAAGCATCTCTGAACTAACAGCAGGAGTTTTTTTTTTCATTTTAAACTGCCATAAGGCAGAGACATGGGCAATGTGGAGTCAACAAGTCATCTCCATGTCATGTATTTAATCTACCCAGCCAATTAACTAGGTGAGTCCAATCTGCACAGGTTAATTCACGGTGAAGATTGGACTCACCTGCTTCACCAACACGCGGACAAAACTGATTTATGAGAAGAAAACTATTTAATGAGGGCTGTAGAAGAAGAGCGGCCATTTTTGTTTTCTGTTTCTTTGTTACATTGCTGGTAACTGGAGGGAGGCTGAGGCCCAGAGGATCTTGTATATGTTTAGTTTCTTTTGCACCCTGTTTTGAGTTTTTGAGCACAATAAATCACCAACACCGGTAACCCCGACTGAACCTGGATTCTTGGAGGCCAAAGAACCCCGCCACAGTTACCAAAATCATCACTGTTACTGTTATTATATAGTAAATTAAATCATTACTGTTAAATTGTATTTATTGTCCAATTGTTTATTTGAATTCTTATTCTGGATTAGTTGGAGACATACACTAGGCTATATCAGCCCCACCAAAAATATTTTTCACGAGCCGCCACTGGTTTGTAGTAGTGTCATTAAGCTACTCACATCATCTAAAAATACACTGAATTTCAAAACCTTTGTTATCATTTCCATTTATAGCTTGAATCAAGATTTAGTTTTGAAGAAAGACTCATGACAGAACATCATATTCAGAATTCAAACTTCTAAAAGTACTTTAAATATGAAATTATTCCATACTGTTAAATAAATAATACATGCTTTTTAATTAAGAGTAATTTTCAACTTAATGTGCTTTACTGGAGGCATCCATGTTGGTCAGTCAAAGAACACTACTGCCACCTACCGGTTTGTGACGCCACGGTGCGGTATCGGCCGTTGATCAAGTCCCAGTGTTGTATCTGGTGTTTGTCACAACGCGCTTCATTATTATCCAAGCTCATCTTGAAAAATTCTTCTTTCTTCCAAAATGTTGGCTACATATTACTGCCGGTTTTTTCTCTGTCCACAAGTTCACATGGCAAATCCCTCCCTCTTCAAGCTGGTAATCCGGCTGTGATCTAACCTGGGTCCGCGAGTGATCATCAGGAATCTAAAAAGGTGAAATGCCCCTTTTTCTTCCACTTTCACGCATGTATTCCAGCATCCAACCGCCATGCACGTAAGAAATACTGCCGCTCTCATCATAGTTTTCCTGGTGAATTTCAGCCATAATGGTGGTGTCCTCTGGAAATCTTCAAGCAATAATTGTTGTTGATTGCAGATGTGTTCAGTAGTTCCCATTGATTTTGCTTGTAAAGTCGGGAGAATGTAGCGATAGGCTTACCGCGACCGCGGTACGTCAATTTCCGGAAGATGGCAGGAGTGAAGTGTTTCCCTAACTCAGTGAAGACGACACAAAAGAGATTGTTTTTATTTTTTTACTGATTAACTCCTAAATTCATTAAATCACTGCCAACGTATTAGTTTTAGGTATAGATAGATGATCCATTGATCATTCCTTGCTGACCCGACTTTTCCTTTAATTCCTTTAAAACTAAACACATTCTGCATGATGATAATTAATGAAATAAAATATTGAAGAAAGTCTGGCTGTTCAATACAGGCAGTTAGTCAGTAATCCCAATTCAAACATCAATATTTAACTAATTGAATGAAATATATATTCTTTTCATTGTATTTCTATCATAAATGAATTGGATTATGTACTAATCTAAACATGAGCATCTCCAGTGGATCTGAGCTCTCTGCACATTTACACAAGATGCATAAGATGCCTGAAAACATGGAGGTAAGGGAAAAGCCTTTTTGTGAGTTTAAAGGTGCTGGAAGTCTACCTGGTGTATTCATAGAGAGCAGGAACGATGCTGCAGTAGTTTCTTCTGATGGCGAGCAGAGCTCCGATGTAACCACACAGGATCAACAGCTCGCTGCGCGCTCTGCAGGGACAAACACACGTTTATCACTTCAAACACTTAATATAAAGCTGTTCATTAGCAGGTGATAGTTAAATTCTCTATAGTCTCAAAGCTGTCGGCTTTAAAGCTTTCCTGATATCCAAACTCATTTCAAATATTTGCAGAATTTCCCACATTAACCCACACTAACCCACAACTCCAGTTCACTCCAGTTAATCCATTACTAAATTAGCTAACAATTATTAAAATAATCAATTAAACATGAAGAGAAGAATTTGCGAACTTGTGTTGATTAGGCCTCAAAATAATGAAATAAAAAAAAAAAAAAATGCAATAGTAAAATAAAAAAAGTTAAAATAATTTCCCAAAATATTCCTAAGAAATGTATAAATTCCGCAAAAGTATTTTTTTAATCTCTCTCTCCTGCGGCCATGAGTAAATATGTTCTAATGGTGAAACAGGAGTCAAACTGTGTTCTCACTCCGTCATCTTGGTCATGACGAGGCGCTCGGTCCGAATGTAGCTCATCAGATCCAGGATTGGATGAACGGCATCCACCGTCCAATCAGATCCAGACAGCTGCTCTGATCAGCAGGAACATTAGAGATGGACTTTTAGAAAGAGGACAGGACAGAAATCCATCATATAATCAAACGCTGTCGGTACCTTTGACATAACCGATGCCTATCGTCAGGGCGTCTTCAGGTTCAGAGCTGAGTAGGTGGAACTTAACCGCAGAGATCAGATCTCCGCTGCTCACTGCTTCTTCTGCCAGAGTCTTACACTCATCCATGGGAGGAAGACCACACTTTAACAACAACAAAAAATCAGTTTTAATATGGTCAGGTCTAGGAATGGCAGTTTATCGTGTTGTTTGTGGTGAAAAATGTCTCAATAAATTCTAGGTAGAAATGAATGGAATTGTGAGGTGTATTTTTAAAAAAAAGATACTTTTATTAAACATTGAACTTAACAGCGTGAAGACTTTTTCTGTAAATCAAAGGAGGGCCTAGGAAGAAAAGTTTGACAACCACAGCAATAAGTGCCTGTAATGTCAGGTCATTCTTTTATTCCATGAGGACATCAATAAATGCACTAAGAAACTGAGGGATTGATATTGATCATTTTTGGCGATAATCGATATGCGATATTTTAAAAAACTCATATATAATAGCCGATGTCATTGTCATTGAAAATAAGCAGTTTTGTTATCATTTTCTGAGTTTATTATTAAAATAATATACTCTAATATATTTTCATATGCTGATGTCAAAATGATTTTAAAAACGTATGTATTTCCATCTACTTTACTTTTCAAAATCTCATGGAAATTTCATCGCTCTGTTGTTACAAACTCTCGTGATAGATTTGCAAATTCTTGTGTGAGATTTTTGTTAGTAAAATAGCATCGATACCGCGTCAATAATATACTCAACATATAAAAATATGGCAAAATTTTGTGGCCAATTTTAGGGGAATTTCGTAGCATAGCGATGACATATAGCAATATTTCATTGAAAGTAAAAGAGATTGATATGAATTGTTTTTAAATGACAATATATCAGCATATGAAGATATTGTGATATTTTAATGTATCAATATTTTTTTTCTCGTCTTTAGAAGTTTTTAAGTCTGCTGAAAAAGAAGTTTTGAGGAAGAAGAAGAAGTTTGTTTTTTTTTTAGACTTTAGAAACTCAGAAGCTGATCAAATATCGGGTTAAATATCGGTGGGGTGGCCGATGTCCAATATTCAGTTATTATAAGGCCGATACAGGCTGATACCGATAGGGGGCCGATTATATACGTGCATCCCTATAAGAAACAATAAAATACAGATAATATGTGCAGTTTAATTATAAAAATCTTCCTTTATTATGTAACCCATGAACTGAAGAAGCCTATTTGAACACATATGTGTTTTTTAAGAGCAATGTTTATGCTTCGTGGTGCTTTCATTGCAGCTGCATGCATTTACAGTCTTAGTGTTCAAATTGGCAGAAACAAGTTTGACCTTTTTATCATCGTCTGTATCCAAATTCAAATAGAATCACTAAATATGGTGAGTCCATATGTTCTGTTTCACTTGAAGTGTGTGTCTAAGTGACCCACCCTCTCGTGCAGTTGGTTGATTTCCGCAGAGCTTCCTGGGTAAAATGCACACAGCTTAGCCAGTAAAATATGGTTGTCGGGGATCATCTGCAGCAGGTCAACTGAAAGCTCCCTGCGTGTGAAAAGAGGAAGTTTTCACAGTTTTAATCCCTTTTAGTGATCTGCAGATCATCAAACATTTTTGTGATTTAGCTCTAGAGTGATGTGTGGTAGTAGCAGGGTTGGTTTGGAGCTCTACCATGTTGAGGGGGTCATGTACTTCCTCGCCAACAGTTCAAGGCAATAAGCCGTGCTCTGACTGGCAGCTTCTCCCAGGACGAGTCCTACAAATGCAGCCAACTCCAGCTCGTTTCCACGGATCAGGTTGACCATGGCCTCCTGGAGAACACAGCTCACATTTCAGAAACCACTGAATCCTCTAAGTGGAAGGAGTTTTAGGCTACATTCACACTGCAGATCATTTTTGCCCTGAAGTGACTCTGGGGAGATTCTTCCTCGCTGTGTGAACAGAACAAGTGCCATAGAATCGGCCTTTTTCCAATCTGATCTTGGCCACGTTTGTAGGTGGTTTCAAATACGATGCCGGTCCGATCTTTTGGACAGCCAGGTGACCTATACTGGAATTAGTATGAGGATGATGTCACTCTGTACTGACAGCGCGGAACAAAAACAATGACAACAAACATGGAGGATAGCAAAGAGGGAGGTGGACAATGGAGGGATGATTAAATTATGGAATTAATAATTATTTTGGCCGGTACAACGATCCAAAAGGAACATAAGGTGTCACACCGTGACAGGTCAATTGACTAAGAAGCTGCACCAACACATTTCTCCTCAAGCCCCTGTCCCACCTTGACGATTTAGACCAGCCTACGCCTGACGTATAAAAAATCTGGCAAAAACGCGGACATAAGTTGGATAAGTTATGGGTACGTTTTATATAAGTTATGAGCACGCTGAAGCACGCTGGCACATGTCAACATACGGCGAGAAATTTTGCGCATGCTTAAAATTTCCCGCCGTATGCCAGCGTGTGCTCATAAGTGGGGCATAAGTTAGAGGTAAGGTATCTGATCATTGACATACGTTAAGTATAAGTTACTCATAAGTCGTAGTGTTTAGCTTATCCAAAACCTATGAGCAACTCGTGCATAACTTATTCATAACTTATCAAGAAATTATCTCCAACGTATATCAACATATCTGACGCTTTCAAGGCAACCGCTGAACGTGTTTCTAACTGACAGCTACTGTTTAATGGCGTATTGGCAGCGTTTTGGTATAAAAGGGGGTTCACATGAGGAAACTCTCTGTACTCCTCCAGACTTCTTCCCCATCATAGGGTGAGAGAGAAGGTGAGTGTGATGGCTCCTCCCTGCGTTCATGGCCACGACCAACAAATTTCCTAGAAGACATGACTCTGGATCTAACCTGACTCCAGCCAGATGTTGATTTGCTCCGCAGAGCCATCTCTGGAAACCTTCCGCTGAAATAACTTTGGGAAGGCGCGAAAACCTACCGGTTAAGCTGAGATACGGCCTATGTTGTTGCCGGAGCGGGCCAAATACGCAATTCAGATCGGGCAGCCGAAGCATATGGCGTAACTAATGAGCAGCGGCGAATTTTGAGGCAATTGATGATACCAAAAGATCAAACTCTTGCGAAACCGGTCTGGAGCAAGAGCAAAGAGGGATCTTTTCTCTGAGGAAAAGCCTCCAGAGCAGTGTTTTCCGCTCTTCTCAGTGAGCGCTTTTGTTTTCATCGGCTGAAACGCCATGTCGTGGTCCGTAGCTTCAAACATTCCGTCACTGCACCTCAACCCGCCTCAAAGCCAAAGCTGATTGGGCGGCGTTAGTTTGGTGAATCGGCTCAAAATTTTAACTTCAATGGAGAGTCTCCAGACTGATTAGCGAGTGAAATCTTGAAAGCTTCGCGAGATCAGGATGGTCTCCCGCGAGTCCTCATGCAGGCGCGGTAGGGTTTCATGTCGTGGTTGAGGAATTTCCCCTGCGATTATTCAAGGAGGCTAAATATTGCAATATGCAATATTATTGAACCATCTTTTTTTTCTTTATTTTTATCTTATTATCTTTATTTCGCAAATGTGTTTTTGACACTTTATTGAACACTGATCAAAGGGCAGTAATGGCACATATATGCCTCATTTCTCTGACTGAACTTAACAAGATTCAGAAAAAGGATGACCTTTTAAAGGCATATTTGACTGCAGAATCTTTCATTAAAAAAAAAGTGCCCGTTTTGTTAATTTTTTTTTAACTTAAGTGCGCCTTTACAAAATTAAATGTAACACGCACCATAATTCTTAATTCACACACAAATAAATGACGGCGATATAAAGCTCAGCCATGTCCTTGTGGCTGGCACCGACATGAGCCGGTAGTCGCGGCGTAACAGCTGGGTGGCAGCTAGTTAGATGAGCCCTTACATTTGTTGTGTTTCCACGTTTTACTTAAATAGATTTGCTGCAGATTTTTACAAATTGCCTCATTTAAATTGTCAGGCTCCCCCTTTTCATTTGGTTGAAAACCGAAATGCTCCCAAAGTGGCGAAGTAACATTTGGTTTTGATATCAGTGCAGCTGCCATTGTATCCTTCTCAGCTGTTGTCCCAAGATGCGGTGATGGCGGTGGCTGGTTTTGTAGCGCGTTGAGCTTCTTGATATTGCGATATATTTAATTTGTGCGGTTATTGTGACAGCCTTAGCCGGGCGCCTTTGGGCGCATTGCTGTGGCATTACACAACCGTGCGTTATGCATAAGTTAGGCTGTCGTTGGACATAACTTCTGGACTAGTTATAAATATGCTATGTATACGCACAGAATTGAAAAAAATACATAGAAAGTTTACCATATGCCAGCATTTTAAGAGATTCTGGTATGTCAGGCATACGCTGGCTAAATCGTCAAGGCATCAGCGCCCTCGGAGATGTCACTGCCAGTGCTTCACAGAAATATGTAATTAAAAGTTTAGCTCTCTTTCTCCTGTGGTCTGCTGTATCATCCGGCTACTTCCACAGTTTAACAGCTTTAAAGCCATCCATAGATGCAGACTTCTGAGCATGTGGGTCACCTCACAGACACAATCTGATATGGTCATGTGAACTGCCTCACAGAATAAAAAAATAAAATAAAAAATCAGAATTGAGCATTAGGACCTGCAGTGCAAACGTAGCCTTTGATGAGCAAGATGCAAACCTGGATGTTGTCGACAGCCAGGTGGCAGCATGCAGCCAGGACCGAGCATCCGTCCTGGAAATACCAATCTGCAAGTCCCCTACAAACGATATGAAGGAGGCTGAAAGAAACAAGAGATCGTAGCTATAGATTAAAAAGGTCAAACCTCTGATTCTGTCAGAAATGTGATCACTTAACATCTTTGTAGGTTCACTTCAATAACAGTGGAGTGTTTGGAGCTGGAGTCTGTCGGCTGATCGGATTTAACCTTTCTTATTGTAAATTTTGCTTAGAAAAACTTAAATATGATTAGGTGGGGACTGAGATCAACATCCGGTTAGCTGAACAGATCTAAGCTGCAGACCGACGTTTTTACCTCTGGTACTGCTGTCTGTTGTCCACGTCGTTGGCTGTGTGGTTGATGGAGGAAGTCGGCGGTGGACGGATGTTCCCTTCGCACGCACCCTGGAATCAGTCGATAGTTAGAGCTGTTATATAGACGCCTGTATAGCCAAAGCGCCTGCTTTACTCCCTGTTACCTGTGCGATCAGTAAGGCTTCCAGCAGCTGCCCTCTGCTGGTGAAGAAGCTCACGAGTTTTTTAATGTCCCCGGTGGCGACGCAGTACGGGATGGCGTCGTCGTTATCCTCGGCCATCAGCTGATCGGCTCGTCTGCAACACCACAAATCTTTCCCGTCGTTCCTCGTTGGACCCAAATGGACTGAATGAGAAACTGTGGCTCTGAAGAAAGTTTACCTCTGCATGAGTTTCTTCCAGTACTTCATGGAGACTCCGGGTGCCACAGATAAGGCTTTCTCCCACTGAAACAGACGGCAGCAGCTGTGAAGCACATCTGAACCAGAATAACCGATGGTCTAGTATACTGGGATCTGAGCCTCACCTCTCCCAGTTCCACCATCAGCTCACAGTACCTCTGGATCTGGCCCAGTCTCAGATGGATCTGCGCTGCTTCTTTCAGACGCTCCTCTTTACTGGGAGCTCCGATGCCTCCTCCAAACTTGGACATCTTAACAATCGTCAGCTCCTGAGCTTCAGACTGAAGCAACCAAACAGTTTCATTATTACACTTTTCTGTAGAGAAAAAAAACCTACCAACTGTCAGGATTTAAAAAACTAAATTTTAACTGCTTTAATATCACTGCTTTGACATCACTAAACTTGGACCACAAAAAAGCAGGGATTTATGCTGAATTTTTTAAAGCATGAAAGCAGAGCATTGTTTTAAAGTCTTAAGTACTTATATTTTTACAAAATAAATCGCCGCAGCAACAAGATACATAAAATAAAAAATAAATAATGTCAAATCAAACCAGCCAGCTTATTTATCTAATAAATTGAAATAAACATCAATTGCTTATCATGTTTATATTAAGTAATTTTTAATTACTATAAGATATTTTGGTAAACAATTTCAAATTCAAGTTTGTAGATAATTTTCTTATTTAAAGCAATAAAATTATCCGATCTGTCAACATCTGTATGTCTATATTATTTTAGGAGCATTATTTCTCTTCATGGTTTTTGGTTTATCCTTCATTTTGGCAACAATTTAATGCATATGCATGTTATTTTGTTTCTCTTTCTTTGATTTCTGTTGCCTTTTGGTTTTATTTGCCTTTATATTTTTGGCTGAAAAACCCTTTTTTAAATATTGTAACTATTTTGTATTTTTTTTTTCAATGTTTTATTTCTGATTGCACATTTTTTTTCTTTTTTTTTGCAATTTATATTTACTAAAGGTGTTCTTTGCTTGTAATAATAATGGAACAAAATTGATTCCATACATATACTAAATGCTTTTTCCAAAATTTGAAACTTTTACACTGGACAAAGAAAGTGAAATTTTAAGGTAAAATAAACATTGTCCCTAACAAGGATTTTTTTTTATTTTTTTTTTTTACTTTTTTTGTTTTATTGTAAAGTTAGTCTTAATTTCAAATTTCAAGTGACATTTAAAAAGTCTTATAAAACCTTAAATTTAATTTGTATTAAGCTATGGAAACCCTAGATAATGATTTGCTTTTAAATTAAGAAAAAAAAAAACTCAATTAACTCTCCATTAACTTATTATAAGTGTATGAAATCTCATTATCTTATTTTAAGGGTAAAAACACTCCTTGCATCAGCAGATACATTTTTTAACATGCTTAAATTAAGGGAAAATACACTTATCTTTAAAAAAAAAACTTGTACTATTTTAAGATTAGTTTTGTGTTTAATGTTTGTTTCGCTGCTCTGGGGTGAAATTTTTTTCCATTTGTGCTTCTAGCAAAAAAAACATTTTGTAAATAGAAATAAAAAAAAAAAAAAAATTCAGAAATGAATGTATTTTAAGATTTTTTTACTTTTTAACTTTTCTTTTTTTATATGATCCATAAACTTTAATTTGAAAACAATTAAATTTTTACAATTTTTTTTTCTGAAAATAGAAATAAAAAAATATTTAAAAAAAAGAAATCTGTAAAAAAAAAAAATGTTTTAAAGAATTAAAGGCTGAAGCCAATAGTAATTATTTTGACATCAATCTAACGGATCCCTGATATGTGCTGCTAAACAATGAGAACAAATGTTACCACCCTTTCTAATCAGCCTCAATTTAAACCAAAAAATAAACATTTAGTAAATCAAGCTAAACCTTTATAAATAGCAAATGGAGGGAGCGGCAATGCATGATCTTCACGTGATCCAATCTGATTGGCCAATGCCAATACAAGGAATCAGCTGGCTCATGTATCAATCTACCTTTAACATGATTGGTTGTCCGTCTGAGTGGGGGTGGAGCTTACAGTCTGCATTTAGGACAGACTCACCGTTTTAAACTTGACCAGGTGTTTCATGTGCATCACTCCTTTACTGTAGCTGGCAGGAAGCAGCGAGTCGTCCTGACCGTTTATAACGAAGACCAGGTCCCACAGGTTACCGCTGCCCCCTGGAGGCTGAAGGGAACACCACAAATGTTCAAAACATCTAGAAAATTCAGCCAGAAACTGAAGGGACAGGAAAGAAATTTAATAAATCTCATAGTTTTAACTGCTTTGAATAATTCATAGTTTTTTATCTTGTGCTGACCAGGTTCAGGCATGATGCCAGAGGCTTTCTCCCCCCTCACACATAAGGTTTATGCAGGGACCGTTAATAAATATACTACTTTTAAGAAACTACTAGTACGAACTACTACTGGCTGTTAATTTTAATACAACAAAGTATGTAGCAAATATTTATTATGGTCTACAAAAGGTGGGATCGCACCACTGTGAGGCGTGACCCACTGAAACTAAACTAATATCAAATTATTGAACTAGACTTGACAAATTATGCAGACTCACTTTTATCCAACTATAATGCATTTTCATTTTTTAATGAACTTTCATAATAAAAAAATGATAGATTTTTTATTTCTGCAAAATAAACAATGATTACAGTAAGTGCAATACAGCAGAACAAACATTTTTTCTTAAAATAAGTGCATTTGTTCCTGAATTGAGGAGGTAAAAGAGACATTTGCCAATGGAACAAGACATTAATCACACTTAAAATAAGAAAACACAATTGCAAATGACTTATTTCAAGTGCATATTGACCTAATTATCTTATTTTAAGAGTAAAATTACTCATTCCATTGGCAAACTATCTCATTTACCTGCTCAAATTAAACGTGAATACACTTAATTTAAGACATTTTTTCTTATTTCTAGATCGTCTTTGCAGTGAATTGTCTTTCTACCTTAAAATCAATATTTAACATTAACTTTGTCACTCAGCTACCACAGTATACATGTCAGATTAAATAAAACTACTTAAACTTCAGTGATAGCATCAAAGTGCTACTTAATTGTATCTCTTATACTATATCCGTTGGTTTTGCTTTTCTTTTAACATCTTTCTTTGCAGGTGATGAAGCAGACTGAAGACATTTTATCATCATCTCCCTTTTATCTCTTCTTTCTTTTATCTTTTCTCCTTTTTCCTGTTTTTTCTTCCTGTTCTACTTATATTGCAGTGTCCATATAATCTGTAATACTCCCTGCATGAATTATAATAAAGCTAATCATATGCATAAAACAAAGCGGAACACTATGGAGATAGCCGTACTGCTCCACTTGTGAAAGCAAAATCTGTTGGGCTCTTTTGGCATCAAGACAATTATTCTTATTGCCACATCGCCACACAGGACAGTGAAAAAAGAAAACTTTTTATAACTGGGTAGCAAGACAAAGTTATTCCTCTTTAGTTTTACTAGGAGCCTGTCCAGAATGTTCCGGGTGACGTTGCAAAAACAGAAAATCCAACCCTAATTCTGTCTCAAAGATCAGATGTGATGAACCTGCTTTAACCAGACGAACAGGCCGCTGCCTCACAAATGTCATTTTGTGTGGATAACTTAGAGCAAAACTTTGCTTTATTCCTCAAGTAGGAGGAGCTTCTATCTGTTGCATACCTGTTTTCACTCATGGCTGTGCGAAGACTTTCCCTGTTACTCGTCTGGAGAACTTAAGCTACGGCAATCCATTTTTACATTAAATAGCCAGACTCTACATTCATTACTTATCTCTGCAGCATTATTTGCCCATTTAAAACTCTTATTCAATATGTCTGTAAAAAAAGATTCTGAGCATTCAAAGCTCAGTTACCGATTATCGTAATTTTGTTTTAGATAGTCAAAAAAATTTTAAAGAAAAAGTCCGCCCATATTCAGAATTCAAATTTCTGAAAGTACTTTAAAATGAAATTATTTCATACTGTTAAATAAATTATATCGCAGTTTTAATTAAAAGTATTTCCATTTGAATGTGCTTTACTGGAGACATCCATGTTTGTCAACGAGAACACTACTGCCACCTACTGGTTTTGTGACGTCATGCGGTTAGCGGTATGGGCTGTTGATCAAGTCCAGTGCTGTATCTGGTGTTTGTCACAACGCGCTATTATCCAAGTCATCTTGAAAACATTCTTCTTCCAAATGTTGGCTACATATTACGTGTTTTTCTCTGGCCAGAAGTTCAATAGCAAATCCTCCCTCTTCAAGTTGGCGATCAACGACCAACCCGATCCGTGGAGGATCATGAATTAGAAAGGTGAAATGACTAATTATTTTCACTTTTTACCCGATGTATTCCAGCATCCAGCTGCCATGCGTTGAGCATTGTCAGTTTCACTATAGCTCTGGTGAATTTCAATGGTGAAGTCCTCTGGAAATCTTCAATAATTGTTGTTGATTGCAGATGTGTTCTAGTAGTTCCCATTGATTTTGCTTGTAAGCGATTGGGAGAATGGCGCTAGGCTTAACATTAATCGCGAAGCGTCACTGCTGGAAGATGGCAGGAGGGAGGGGCTACTATATTTTGGCAAAAATGGCCGCTCCCAGACTCAATTAATTAAATCACCGCAAACGTATTAGTTTTAGGTATAGATAATGATCCATTGATAATTCCTTGCTGACCAGACTTTTCCTTTAATATAAAAATATAGTATAGTATCTAGATATAGTATAAAGCATAAAGTATAGTATAAGTTTCCTCTATACGCATAAAAACAAGTGTCAAACTAACTTAACGTAGTCTTAATGTACAGAAATTCATTGGTAATTCTCAATAAAAACTGAACGATAAAGTGTTAATTGGCTTGCCATACCCTCTTTCTCTCACATATAATTAATTTTCCTTTTTTTCATGTGATCAAACATCTAGTTTTAATTGTTTTTGCTAACATTTAACTAAAAATAATGAAAAACATTTTTTTTGAGGTTTTTTGATGATAGACTTTAAAATTAGGTTTAAGATTGAGCAGTGATGGGACTAACCTGTTATAGTTGCTAATTATTTCTCAAGAAAAGTAACTGAGTAACTCAGTTAGTTAGTTTCTAGCCAAAGTAAGTATGCAGTTACTTTTATGATCTAACATATCAAAAAATTTGGAAAACTTTCTTGTTTTTGTAACTTTTAAATGGGTTCAAATATGGAATATGAGGTGGTTTTTTAATTAATAAATTGTTAATTAAAAGGATTACATATCTGGAAGCATTGTTGCAATATCATCATGTGATTATGTTTTTTGTTTACAAAACAGAATAATAATAGTTTTAAAACTTTAGATTTTTCCATGTTACCTTTAACTGGCTATGAAATAGCTTTGAACCCGAAAAATTATGCTTTCCAAGCAGTTTAACAAAAATGAAATATACTCTGTAACAGATCACGTTCACATCACTAGAGTTGCCTCTTTAGCATCGCTTCGCTCCTGAACGTGCCTCTACAGAGGGAAAATATCTTAAGGTTTCAGCCACCACTCAGACTGGAAGCGGGAAACCAAGCAGATCCACATCAGTTTGGACTAAAATCCTTGATCCTAAACAATTTAAACAGTGAGTTTTTCAGTTTTCTCTGAGATTCATCATCTTTAAAACGACAGTGTGTGCAGGGGCTGAAGTTACAGCAAAACACCAGAAGAGGGAGACAGAGAGCTCTGTAGCCCAGAGGAGGTGAGCTCTTTATCTCATTATGCACTGATCCAGAATCAGGTCACTCCGGCAGCACTGTTTAAAGCCTTCAGCAGGAATTTTCAATGAAGTTCTCCAGCAGATTAGCTCTAATTTAGCTTCAGGCTATTTCAAAGAAGATCAGGAAAGCATAGGGTTTAGAATGCAAAGACCACAAAAGGTCAGAAATAAGGAGAACTTGTTAATTGCACCAGTTTTTTTCCCAAAAGAGTCTATCTGCAGACCTGCACTGTCAGGTTGTTGCAGACTTGGACTGTGAGGTGTCCTGCACTGTCAGAACCGGAAGTTTATTCATAGCTTTTCAAAGTAAAAGCAAAATAAAATAAAAGCTAGTTAATCCAAAATATTTTACGTTCCCCTGTTTATTTCCTGGGTCTACATAATTAAAATATCTTTGTCTTTTCATGTGTTTAATGATTTATATATATAAACAGTTCAACTAGGTAAGGTTAAGATACGCAAAAAAATTGTCTAAATTAACTAAGGTCCTTTATAAAGACATCTCTCATGTGTGTTTGCAAGTATTACATTACATATTCTTTATTATTTCAGCATTTTGTGGTATGTTTCTGCTATGTTCTTAACTTTTCTATTGGAGGGAGTGATTTCCAATTTTTTGTGTTCTCACGGTGAATTACTGAATAACTAGATCAAGGTTTATACAGGAATGACTACCTCTAATTTAATGTTTTTTATTGTTCTTAGAAATACTTTTAATGCCATCAACAAGTACCCATCAACAGGCTGCAGCCATGTCCCTAAGTCCTCTTTTTCCATCCACTTTTGTTGAATTTTGCATTTTCCCATTCTTTAGCTTTTCTCCAACTCGAGCTTCTTTTCTGAACATACTGCTTTAAATTCGAGCAATTCCGCTCAAATATTTCGCAATATAAAATATCTGACGAAATCGTTTTTATAAAGATTTTTTAAGTAAAGCTCACATTTAATTATTTTTTTTTTAGATTGTTTTTAATTGGCACTAGTGGACTTGTTTTTTCAATAGTAGTCTGATGCGGAAAAGGTATGAGAGAGGGCATGCAGCAAAAGGACCGCAGGTGCCGGATTTCAGAACCCGCTCGCTGCGGCCGTCAAGCGATTAAGGCCTCCCATACATGGGTCGCGTGCACTGAACTATTGCGACACCTGTACGCCCACATTTAATACGTTTTAATGCCAATTAAAGTCTTAATTTAGATAAATAACAATTTAATGACTTAATGATTTTTAATGACCCGCGGAAACCCTTTAGACACATGGAAAAAATAGCCAATAACTCTTGTTTTTTTTCTCAGACACTGGAGAACTTTCAACTGTCTATTTATTTTATTTTCCTTGAATTGTTTTTTACGCCAGTTGAAACAGCAGATTTTACAGCATGATGTGAAGCACTTAACTTTTGACGAAGTGCCATCACAACTGACACATACGTCTGTAAGAGACACATAATGTAATGAGTAAAAGAAAGTCAGCCAAAAATTATGATAAAAGATGGTTTTCTTGGTCTTTAAATGGAGAAAAGTAGGGAAAAGGCACATTTATGCTCTGTTCGAAAACCTAGGACGATCCTTTAGAAGGCCAGATTCAAGGCAGATTACGCCGCTATAGCGCCGGCGCGCAGGTCTGGCCGGATTCCAAGAGTCCTCGCTATGCGGCCTTAAACGCCGCCTTTTTGTCTCGCCATTTGAAGGATCGGGTCCCCATGTATCCTTGGTTTACCCAGGATTCATTATTCGACCAAGCAAGCCGCGGATCAGAGGAAAGGTTACTTGGCGCTCAACAGTGGTGAAAAATTGGAATTTCGGTGTAATATAATACAAGTCAGTGAATAGTTCCGTCCGAAATGAATGAAAATAGTTGTTTAATGGTTATAGAGTCAGATATGTGGCGGTAATGTTTGGTTTATCTATAGGTTTTAATCTGTTACTGCACTATTCCTGCAGGCTTCAAATAAAACATCCGGAATAAACTTCCGGTCCTGACAGTGCAGGAGACCCCATTGTGCAGGTCTGAAATGAAGGGTCCTGACAGTGCAGGTCTCCAGCCAGACCACTTTCATTTTTTCAGCAAAAATGTTTACAAATCTAATGAAAACTAAAACGACTCCAGCTGATTAAATCAGAGTAAACTAAGCTAAGAGAGTCTAGACAGGTCACATCAAAGTAATGAAAAAGGAAAAGTCAGAGTGAAATAAGGGATATTTAAGAAAACAGTTGACCCGGAGTGTCTGAAAATCGCCCAAGATTAAAATGTATCATCATTTTTAGCAATATTTTACACCTAAAGGTTAAAAAGCTGCAGGATTTTTGGACAAAGCAGCCCTTTTTTTTTTCTCAGTTTCTCTTATATGCTGAATAAATTCTTGTAGATTTAGTCTCTCTGAATTATTCAACAGGAAACTACAGACATGCTGTCATTACGTAAATAATTAGAGCTTAAGCAGTAAAGATTTTACTACACTGACCTAATTTATCAATTCCTGTTTTTGTTTTTTATTCAATATTTATTATCCCTTTTCTCCAAGTTAATAATCAGCACTGAGGACGACGACAGGTTCACTCACAGAGAAGCACTCAGAAAACCAGCGCAGCTTCCTGGCCCTAGCGTTCCCGCTCAGCTTATCCAGCTCCTGCTTGATGTCTCTGGACACCTTCCCACAGAGTAGCGGCGGCGAGCCGGGGACCATCGCCTTGTCTGTGGAGACAGACGGCCCGCCGGGTCAAATCGGCCTCTGGGACCCAGCTCAGCAGATTCGAGGTCAGCTCTCACCTGTGTTTCCGATTATCTTCTCCCACGGCTGCTCAGTCAGGATGTTCAGCAGCAGAGGAGAGATGAGGGGCGTGAGGGACCACAGCCTGACCGTGCTGTCCCTGCTGCAGCTGGCCATGGTGAAGGGACGGCTCTGGTGGCACGTCAAACCTTCTCACACACAGACACACATGAAGGGCTTAGAGAGCCTGATGAAGAATGAGAGCTGGTGGAGACGAAGCGCGCCGAGCTAACAGACAGGAGAAAACACAGCTGTCCGTCTCACCATAGACATCGGCTCCGTGGTCGTAGACCGTATCGAGACACGTCCCGTCTCTGGTGTCCCACACTCTGATGGTGTAATCCCAGGAACCTGCAGAACATTTCAAAATTCAACAAAAGGTCTGACACCAAACATGGAGGGCTACAAGTAGGAAGGAAGGAAGGAAGGAAGGAAGGAAGGAAGGAAGGAAGGAAGGAAGGAAGGAAGGAAGGAAGGAAGGAAGGAAGGAAGGAAGGAAGGAAGGAAGGAAGGAAGGAAGGAAGGAAGGAAGTTTGCTTTTATTATCCTGGTGCCTGTAGTTTGCTTTATGCCGCTGCAAACCGCCAAGAGGCGACCGGGCCAGAGGCTGCTGCTGAATGGGATTCCTACTGACAGCGCATCGCCGGTATGTGGGGATCTGAGCTGCTCCAACGGCGAAATAATATTAGAATGCTGGATGAACAGACTGCACTGATAAAGTCTTCATGTGGACTTTCTCACTTAAAAGCATATTAAAACTACTTTATTCCCACTGATCACAGCAAATATAGCTGCCAGGCAAAGAAAGGATAGCTTAGCTCCTCATCAGCCCCAACGCGCATCAGACCCACTTCCCACCGACACAGCTGGAGCATCATTGTCAGAACTAAACTTGTAGAAGCATCAAAAATGAAGCAGCGCAGGCGCTTTTGCTGCTCTTGCTGCGCTTGGTGTGAAAGTAGCATTATAGCCGTACATGTTTGAGCCCTTGCCTCGCAACGCTGCCAGCTCTGTTAGCTCTACGCCTGCAGAAGATACAGACGTCCATCCCTGTAAACACTGGGACGGAACTCAATGGGAAAGGAAATGATTCTTATTTCTTATTTCAACCATTACGTATATTAGTTGCGACATATGAATCAAGATGCTATGACCGAAAAAAATTGACACATGACCGTTGATATATGATTGGCGAAAATGTAGGTGTACAAGCTGACATCTAGCTAACTGCCCTGCATAAGATAACGGGGAAAAAAACACAGATTTTTTTTTTTTAATAGAAATATTCCAACTTTTGGACAATATTGTCTGATAAAGACTACATTTACACTCACCGGCCACTTTCTTAGGTACACATGTCCAACTGCTGGTTAACACTTAATTTCTAAGCAGCCAATCACACATGGCGGCAACTCAGTGCATTTAGGCATGTGTATAGAGCAATGGTCAAGACAATCTCCTGCAGTTCAAACCCGAGCATCAGTATGGGGAAGAAAGGTGATTGAGTGACTTTGAACGTGGCATGATTGTTGGTGCCAGAAGGGCTGGTTTGAATATTTCAGAAACTGCTGATCTACTGGGATTTTCACGCACAACCATCTCTAGGGTTTACAGAGAATGGTCCCTAAAAAGAAAAACATCCAGTGAGCGGCAGTTCTGTGGGCGAAATGCCTTGTTGATGCCAGAGGTCAGAGGAGAATGGCCAGACTGGTTCGAGCTGATAGAAGGGCAACAGTGACTCAAATAACCACCTGTTATAAACCAAGGTGGGCAGAAGAGCATCTCTGAACCCAGTACGCCGAACTTTGAGGCAGATGGGCTGGGCAGCAGCAGAAGACCACACCGGTGCCACCCTTTCAGCTAAGAACAGGAAAACTGAGGCTACAATTTGCACAAGCTCATGGAAATTGGACAATAGAAGATTGGAAAAACGCTGCCTGGTCTGATGAGTCTCGATTTCTGCTGCGCACATTCGGATGGTAGGGTCAGAATTTGGCGCCTACAACATGAAAGCATGGATCCATCCTGCCTTGTATCAACGGTTCAGGCTGGTGGTGGTGGTGTCATGGTGTGGGGAATATTTTCTTGGCACTCTTTGGGCCCCTTGGTACCAATTGAGCATCGCTGCAACGCCACAGCCTACCTGGAGTATTGTTGCTGACCATGTCCATCCCTTTATGACCACAATGTACCCAACTTCTGATGGCTACTTTCAGCAGGATAATGCGCCATGTCATAAAGCTGGAATCATCTTAGACTGATTTCTTGAACATGACAATGTTCACTGTACTCAAATGGCCTCCACAGTCACCAGATCTCAATCCAATAGAGCATCTTTGGGATGTGGTGGAACGGGAGATTCGCATCATGGATGTGCAGCCGACAAATCTGCCACTGTGTGATGCCATCATGTCAATATGGACCAAACTCCCTGAGGAATGCTCTCCAGCACCTTGTTGAATCTATGCCACGAAGAATTGAGGCAGTTCTGAAGGCAAAAGGGGGGTCCAACCCGCTACTAAAGCATGGGGTACCTAATAAAGTGGCCAGTGAGTGTATATACATGTTTAAGCCGAATGATTTGACATTTAAATATGACTTCCCTACGACTTTAACCCCACACTGCTCCCCTGGCTGCCGCACAATGGCAGCCCACTGCTCCCCAAGGGGATGAGTTAAATGAAGCGGTCAATTTCTGTGCTCTGTACTTCTGACAATAAAGTTGAATTCTATTCTACCTTTGGCGTTTTTGTCTCACACAGGTAAAATGAGGAAATGTTTGAGGTGGTTGAATGTTTTTGCAAAGCAAATGCATAAGGCTAAATTCTCCCAGACATGCTGGTCACAGAAGTATGAATAAAAACCAGCGATTGGTTTTGGGTTCTGTACCTGAGATGAGGAGGTGAGGAACCTCGGTGTTCCACATCAGGCCTCGGACCGGAGCTGTGTGACCGCTCAGCACGTTGATACAAGCATCCTGAGTGTAGTCCCAGATCCGGACCGTGCTGCTCCAATAAACAAACTTTAAAACCATAAAAACATAAAATAAACTAATCTGGGATCTAACTTCTAGAACCAGGACTCACCCATCATCTGATCCGGAGCACAGAATCCCCTCTCTGAGCGGAGACCAGCGAACATGGAAAACCTTGGCCGAGTGTCCTGTGAAAACCTTCAGAGGCTGATCTGAGCTGGTGGCCAGGTAGTAAACCCGCACGTTCTTATCCTCACAGCCGGTCGCAATCATGTCCCTGTGGAGGGACAAACAGACCCCAAGGTCAGAAGATATTTCCATCAAAAAAACCTGACCTTATGAGGACAGCGTTAACAGCCATTTTAAATCATAAACAGAATATTTTCCACTATATTTAAAGCTCCACATATTCTCGCTCTGCACCTGCCTCCTGTTTAGCGGCTCTCTTTGCCCTCTTCTGTCCTTATCATCATGTTTTAACCTGCAGTGTTTGACCAAGTTGCTCTGTCTCAAGTGCTTCTTGCTGTTTTCCCACAAATATCACAGCTCTTTGTGGAGCTAAAATAATTCCTTCACTTCTTTTATGATCTACCACTTTGTTTGAGCAGCTTGGCATTACCTGCTGATGCATTCACATTACCAGAAAAACGATTTCCCATTAAACGCGCATATCTAGGCAATTTTCTTGGCAACATGTACCCTCTAAAATGACAGTAGTAACCAAAGTATTCAAACTTTAATTTAAAAATCTTATTTCGATGTCTAAATTCAGGTATCTGAGGCGTTTATGTTAAAGGAATAGTACACCTTAAAACATGATTAGCCTTCATTTCTACTCACCCCATGCTGAACAACACTCTGGGTACTTTTTGATATCTCAAATGCATCTGGAGATCTGGGAGGCTTCTTGCTGTCTGCTGACATTCAAATAATGGAGGTCTATGGTGCCGAGACAGAAAGGTCCATAAAAGTCCACAAAAAGCGTGTCAATATTCCTCCATACTGCTCATCCAATGTATTCCAGTGTCCTGAGTGGGTAGCATCCATAATTTACTTTGACGCGAAGTCATTTTAGAATGTTTTTAGAGTATAAACAGTAGTGTATAGGATTTCCCTAAAAGCGCGTCCGCGAGTCCTACGGAAACAGCGAGGAAGACCAAACCAGATGAAAGTGCGCATTCAATTTCGGCAAAAGAACTCATGCTCTTCCTCCAACACTGAAGTCCTCTTTTATTTTTCTTTCTAGATTGTTTCTTTTCTTTGCACAGGTAAACAGCACATTTCTTCTTCTAATAACTTACATTCTCGGCAGAAACAGATGCTGAATCCGCACTTTACGTCTGGTTTTGGTCTGCAGCGGTTTCCGTAGAGTGCGTGAGCAGCGCTTTTAGAAATCCTATACAATAATACATTTTTTTTAATAATACATTTTATTTTTCAAAGCCTTTCAAAACACTCCAAGGTCACTGTCTTACATGTAAAAACAATAAATAGGTAAAAAAAACAGTGCGTCATAATTAAAAAGAAACAACACAAATTACACAAAGGAAAGTAATATAAAATCATAATGAAAAGGCAATCTCTTGAACATGTGGGTTTTGAGGTTTGGATTTGAATACGGGTAAAGACTCGGTATTGCAGATGTCAGAGGGGAGAGAATTCCAGAGTGTGGGCGCGGAACGTGAAAAAGCTCTGCTCCCCATGGTTTTAAGACGGGCTGAAGGAACAACTAAGTGAGTGGTGGAAGAAGATCTAAGAATGCGGGAGGGAGTAGAAATTTGAAGTAAATCAGAAAGGTATGGAGGGGAGAGATTGTGAATAACTTGTAAAAGTAAGTAGGGGGATTTTGAACTGAATTCTATACTTCACAGGTAGCCAGTGGAGCTGCTGCAGGACTGGGGTGATGTGATGAAAAGAAGGGGTTATAGAAATGATGCGAGCTGCTGAGTTTTGTACTGACTGAAGCCTGTGAATGGATTTTTGAGGAAGACCGAAAAGAAGAGAATTACAGTAATCAATGCGGGACGTGACCAGACTATGAACAAGAGTGCAGGTGGAGCTAGTGGAGAGAGAGGGGCGAAGGCGATTGATATTTCGTAAGTGAAAGTAAGCGGAACGGGTAAGGTTGTTAATGTGAGAGGAGAAGGACAAGGTACTATCAAGGATGACACCCAGACTCTTGACCTGAGGTGAGGGGGAAAGTATGGAGTTGTCAAATGAAAGGGAGAAACTGTCAGCTTTGGATAAAGTAGATTTTGTTCCCACTAAGAGGATTTCGGTCTTGTCATTATTCAGTTTAAGAAAGTTGGAGGTGAACCAGGATTTTATTTCGGTTAAGCAGGAGATTAATGAAGGAGGTGGGAGTGAAGAGTTTGGTTTACAAGAAAGATAGAGCTGGGTGTCATCCGCATAACAGTGAAAATTGATGTTGAATTTCCTAAAGATATTGCCAAGGGGGAGAATGTAGATGATAAAAAGTAGGGGTCCTAGAACAGAGCCTTGGGGAACACCGGTGGTAACTGGAGAGGAGTTGGAACGACATGACTTAATCTGAACAAACTGAGTGCGGCCAGAAAGATAGGACTGAAACCAGGCTAGGGGAAACCAGTACTGTTTATGCTCTAAAAACATTCTAAATGGCTTCGTTTCGAGTAAATTATAGATGCTACCCACTCAGGACACTTGGAATACATTGGGACGAGCAGTATGGAAGAAATATTGACACGTTTTTTGTGGACTTTTTATATGGACCTTTCTGCCTCGGGCGCTGGGCACCTCCATTATTTGAATGTCAGCAGACAGCAAGAAGCCTCCCAGATCTCCAGATGCATTTGAGATATCAAAAAGTACTCCAGAGTGTTGTTCAGGATGGTGGTGAGTAGAAAAATGAAGGCTAATCATGTTTTGGGTGTACTATTCCTTTAAAGTATAGATCTGCACCTCACAGTATGTGCATTAGGGTGGCCATTTCTATAGCACCAAAAAGAAGGACATTGTGCGGCATATCAATATAAATTACTAAGGTGTACATAAGAATCGGGTAAAGTCACATTTATAGTATAATTCTTAGTAGTTTAAAGAGAATACTTGTGTAGCTGAATAGAACAAAATATTAAAGAAATGTAAAAAAAGAATCAGTTCCCAGCATTTGTATTTATTTAATACATTGTGGTGTTTAAAAAGTGACCAGCGAGATGAATCTTTAAAGTGCAGAATACCACAAAGCATAAGATGTGTGGACTTAAACGTTAAAAAAATATTTTTAACAAGAAACATTCATAATAAAATAGCCTAATATTTTTTTTAAACAACAAAAGAGATTGTAGAAAACACATTCAAATGCTCTAAAAGTATAGCTTTATTTTGAAGAGCCTCAGTTATTTGGGAGCGTATCTAAAGTGACTGTGTGCAGCAGAGCTGTCTTTATGGTCCCTTTAGCTACGGGCTGAATTACTGAAATCCACTTTTACGTCACAGTCTACACATCCATAGGACTAGTGATGTTTTATAGTATAGTCCACCCAGAGATGGCAAAAGTACTCACTTTCCGTGCTTGAGTAAAAGTACAGATACTTGTGTTAAAATACTCTGGTAAAAGTGGAAGTACTGATTAAACTTCTTTTTTACTCAAGTAAAAAGTAACAAAAAGTACAGGCTTGTAAATTTACTTAAAGTATAAAAGTAAAAGTAGAAACCACTTTTTTTCATGACGTTGCCTACATTTTAAATGGATGTCTGCCAATAGGACTAGATCTCCGTTGTGTTCATTGTCAATCATCTCGCTTCGCCGTCCATACTACTATGCTAACGCCACCGCCACCAAAAGCTGCAATGATTTGCGCAAATGAATACCGCCCGAATCTGTTGATTCATCATCTTGTGAAGTGGTGCGTCAAATGCAACGTAGATTCCCATCCAATTAGATTGAATTTGGTATTGATGATGTGAAAAATAATAACGGTAACTCCATTGAAATGATTCAAAACTAAAGTACCGTAACGAGCCAATTTTTAAAATGTAAGGAGGTAGAAAGTACAGATATTTGTGTAAAAAATGTAAGAAGTAGAAGTAAAAAAGTCGCCATAAAAATAAGTAGTAAAAGTAAAGTAAAAATATCAGAAAAATCTACTTGAGTACAGTAGCGAAGTATTTGTACTTCGTTACTTCCCATCTCTGAGTCCACCTTGCACGCTCTGCACAAGTAATTTAAAATCCAGTGTAAGGGAGGGTATTGTCAAAGAAAGTCACGATTCAATCCAAATCACAATTCACATGCCACGATGCTATTCTATCGCGATGCATCGCGATACTTGAAATATTGCAATTCATCGTGATATTTTCAATGAACACTGTAAGAAAAAAATACAGCTATTACAAATAGCTGACTGGCTGGGTATGATCTGGATGGTGTCTTCAATTGATACATAACTGAAACGCAACTGAATTCATACATAGCTGTATTTATTGAAAGGACTTTTGAAGGTGTTGCCATGAAAAACAAATACTGGACACAAATATTACTATTTACTGGAGTGGACACACTGACAAAAAGTGCTTAGGATTTATAAAACATAAAATAACAGTGCCGTTTACATGGCCTCAGTGGTCCTTTAAACCAATGAAATGGAAACATTGAAATGTTTGACATTTCCCCTTTAGCAAATGACGTGCGTCAAATCAATTTCGTTTTTACCTTCTTTTGTTTTTTTAAAGCCAAAATGCATCCAAGCATCTGACTTGAAATGTAATGGAGCCGCGGGCGAATTTTCTCAGTCTCCTCCATGTTGTTTTGTTTTTGAATGACTCATTGCAGTATTACGCAGCGACATCTACCCGGACTGAAAAAGTTGTATTCCACTTGTTTTTTTGGCTGATGTATGCCAACCATTCATGTATTTTATTTATTCCTTTTGTTAATAAGAATCGATACTTGGCATCAAGAATCGATGCAGTAGATCACAAAAATTAAATTGCGATGCATCGTCATGACGAGTTATTTTGCACACCCCTAATCCAGGGGCGATATAAAAACGTAATGTAAAACCAACATTGAAGAGTTTGCTGCTGGCGTTTATTACTTTTACGTTAATCCGTACTGCGCACGCCATTCAATTGCAGCTTTTCTTTGCCTGCTTACGCCCACATTGCATCGACAAAGTGGCAGAACCCATTGAATGAATCTCCACTACCTTTGGTCATAAATTCACGCTCTTTTGTCCATTCTGGGTTAAACGACGTCCTGGTTTTGACAGGACGCTAACTTTAATACTTAGCATCAGTAGTTCTGATCCTTGTTTACTTTTGTAACCAATGACAAGCAGATCTTTATCTGACACGCCGCCAATCTTGGCCAATCATCTGTTAAATCAGATAGTGATGCAGTTTTGATGATTGGATATTGTGCTGCAGCCCAGCAAAAAAAATTTAAAAATAATCTGCTCTACAAGCCTAGTGCCTCAAAAAGGAGGACAAATAAACGTCTGGCTGGATGCGGCACCGGACGCCGGACATTGCATTGAAAATCCAGACTGTCCGCCCTAAAGCCAGACATCTGGCCACCCTAATGTGCATGCATTTGTTAAGAGTCAGAAATTACAGGTGTGGTGTGTGTATGCTATTTATATAGATCTAGCATTAGCAACATTAGCAGTTAACCATGTTTCCCAGACTCTTATACGATACGTAAAAGGTTAGATAAGCAGTAACACCTACCCACTGCCTGTAGGTTAGTCCCTGATTATTTGGATCATTGCTTTTGGTAAAACAGAGACAGTAATGATGATAGCAAGACAGGCTAACATTAGCTACCTTTCAGAAATTATGTATATCAAGAAAAAGCACACAAAACAATTCTTACATAATAAACTAGGGATGCACGATATTGGGATTTTGGCCGATATCCGATATGCCGATATTTTAAAACTCATGTAGTCGATAACCGATATCGATACCGATATTAAAGCTGGACAAAAATAAGTAGTCATTGAAAATAGCGGTTTTGGTATCCATTTCTGACACTTTGAAAAATAATATACCGGTACTCAAATATATTTTCATATGCTGATATCAAAATAGATTTTTAAAACGCGGTGTCGATCTATTTTACTTTAAAAATCTCGTGAAATTGCATCGTTCTGTTACAAACTCTCGTGATATTTGGCAAATTCTTGTGAGATTTTGTTTGTAAAATAGATCGATACGCTGCGTCAATATATCAACATATAAAAATATGGCAAAATTTCGTGAATTTTTAGGGGATTTCGTAGCATAACGATGACATATAGCAATATTTCATTAGTAAAAAGAGATTGATATGGTGTTTTTAAATGGCAATACATCAGCATATGAAGATATTGTGATATTTTAATGTATCAATATTTTTTCCCTCGTCTTTAGAAGTTTTAAGTCTGTAAAAAAGTTTTTGAGGAAGAAGAAGAAGTAGTATTTTTTATTTTTTTTTAGACTTTAGAAACTCAGAAGCTGATCAAATATCGGGTTAAATATCGGTGAGTTGGCTGATGTCCGATATTCAGTTTTAAGGCGATACCGATAGGGGGCCGATTATATGCGTGCATCCCTATAATAAACTTTAATCTGTTAAAAATACACCAACGGTCACTTCAGTCTGGCTGTTTTTTTTCCAATGGAGACTGGTTTAGGAGTGAAAGGAGAAGCCCTACATGCCTAGACAGATTAAGCCGCTCCCTCCTGTATACTGTGTCATTAACAAGTAGCCACGCATCTTTATACATGAAAACTGTCTTTTCTGAACAGACAGTTACAGGCTCGGAGATGGCGCATGATCAGAAGCATCATCATCATCATCATTTTCGATGTCCACCTCCTGTTTTAAGCCTTTAACTTAATATGAATGAATCAAAATTGAAGAAATATTGGTTACTGCGATCTATTTAGAGTGTCTGACTTAAGATTAGTTGAATTTTTTTTAACGCAAGTCAAACAGCTGAAAACATGAAGCACAAAAAACAGCAATTTCCTATAATTCCCCTGTTTGAACAGGGCGCTGACGTCTTACTTGTTGTTCTGGCTCCAGTCGCAGCCAAAAACAGCAGCAGGATGTTTGTACTTATGCAGTATCTTCCCATCGATGGTTCGGATGATGCTGCAGCGAGAAAAATATAAAAACACAACACTGAGAAGTGTGTTGGGGGGGCTAAACCTAACCCGGCTGTTAGAGAAGTTGAGGGCTGACCAGAAGCCGTCTCCGCTGCACGTGGCGATCCTCTTGGAGTCTTTGTGGCTCCACGAGATGCAGAATATGCCATTTTTACCGTGCTGAAAGAAAACCACCAACAGTCTGTGACTTCACCACCTTAATGAAAATTGTTCTGCAGATTGTGGCTTTGAACAGACCTCGTTAAAGCGGGTAATGATTTTTCCTTTCCTGACGTCCCAGATAAATGCTCCGTTACGAGATGTTGCTCCTGCAATGCAGTTCAGGTCACCTTAAAAACAAGCAGAGATTTTTTTTTAAATGGAATAGAATCAGTGTTGCATTCGTAAACGATGACGATGACGAAATTTTCCGTTGTGCCAAAGTAGAAAGAAGAATGTTTTTGTTCTTTCCTTTTTTGAGCTATGAAGATTTTATTGATCTTATTGTCCTGCAACCATGTTTCAGTAAAACAAATGATAATGTCCTTGCTAGGGGTTGGTGTCCCTTTAACTTGTTTACTCAAAATTCCACATCGCCCATACTGATAACTTAGGCTTAATATTTATGCTAAGTTCACACCAAACACAATTTGAGCAGCAGAAGCTGCTGGAAAATTCCCTAGAAGCGACGGTTAGAGGCAGCTTTTGCTGGGGATTCCAAGTGACAGCCTGCTGCCGAGAGCAAAATAATATTTTAAGGCAGGATCATAATCTTGATAAACTGACAGCAAAAATTATGTTTGGAGTTATACTTACTCGCTTGAAAACATATTAAAACTACTTTATACCCAGTTCTCATAGTAAATATAGCCTAACTAAGCGACTCTGCCATTGAATATAATAGCAGCACAAGCATCAGATGCATATGAACATACTTTACTAAAAGATGCTCTTGAGGCACATCAGATGATTCTTTGCTGCTCAAATTGCATTCAGTTCGAACGTATCATAAGAGGTGATCATAAATTCGTCAAAGTATAGGACCCGCAGCAGAGCCTGCCTGTGCTAAGATGGCTGCCGGCGATCGCATCCGGCAAGCCGCTATAAGAGATCTAGCAGTTATATAGATATCTATGATGGTTGCAAACTGTATTAGCTATTAATAACATTTTAGCTAACAATATCATTAGTATATAACCTAACTTTAACACATTAGTAACCAGTAGGATATCGGGTAACCATTTTTTCCTTAACATATAAGCTAACAATATCATATTAGCATATTAGCTAACTTTACCATAAAAGGGAACCATTAGTAAATGAGGTATTGATGGATAACTGTATTAGCATATTAGCTAACTTTACCAAAACAGAAACAATTGATAGCAAACTGCATTAGCTCGTTATAGCATATTAGCCAACAATATAATTAGCATATTAGCCATCTTTACTATAAAAGAAAATGATTATATAATTACTATATCAGGTAGCGACTGCCAACTGTATTAGCTAATAATAAACTAAGGCTCAGTCCGAATGTCCACCCTAATCACCTTAAATAGGGCCCTATATAAGGATTAGGCTATTTTAAATGGGGGTCTGAATGTCTAGTGGAGGAAAAAGTAGTGGAATCGAAATGTCCCACAATCATCCATGGTAACTAGGCGAGCAGATATATCAGGGAAAGCTTTGCGAGAGCTTTCCTCACAAAGCGTTATGGTATTTCTTGTCACAGCGGCAACAAATAACAAAGATGGCGCAGGCACCGTGCGGAGAGACTGAGTCAAGTGACCAATGGGGAATGAAAAGTAGTGATCATCTGTCCGAACGGTCAGTTAACTGAGTTCACTATAGCCTCCCCGGTCTATATACAGATTAAGGGATTTAGGGGTTAGGGTGGATGTTTGGACACAGCCAGTCTGGCATACTGTTAGGATATTAGCTAACAGTAGGTAATGGAAGCTGATGTGCTGTTCCACCTGGAGCCCAGGACAGCGAGTAAACCACTCCTTCGTTGCCAGGTGAGGTATGTACAGCCGTCAACGTGTTGGTGTCCCAGATTTTTATCGTTCCATCAAAACTAGCCGTTGCCAGGAGGTTGGGATCATCTGGTTTGAACTTGCAGTCAAAGATAGTTTCTACATGACCCTGAAATGGACAAAAAAAACTGTTCGTACAGAAAGACCACAGAGAAAAGCTCCAGGTTTCTGACTTTGTGCAGGCAGCGGAGTACCAGGTCACGTAGGAAATCCCACTTCTTGGCTCCCATATCATAGAGTCCAACACCACCATCCATGAAGCAGCAGACCGCATGGCCAGGCGGCAGAGAGAAGGCCCGGTTCTGGGACAGAGTCGGTGGGGGGACAGCCTCGCTGGTGGAACTGGTGTGCTGGCTTTTACTGGGAGAACAGGCGCTCTGAGCTGCAGAGAGAAAGGAGAGCATCAGCTCAGGTTCAGAGGGTCCAACATGAATACTGCTGACCTGAGGAAGAACTGATTCATTTGAAAAGAACAGGAAAATGCTTGATCAAATGTCTAAGACATGCTTGAATTTATCCATTTGCTGCTCTGGAACAGGCCCAGAGTGGCTAATCGGCAGGACATGGACAATTCCCAGTAAGCTGGTCTTATTTTTGGGCTGCAAGTGCCATTCATTTATTTTATTTTATTAATTTTTTACACCGGTGTTCTGCCATGAGTGGTTCGCTTGAACTGCTATGCCATCCCTGACCTGCCTCTGGCTTCACTTGCAGGTTTTTTCTCCATGCACTCTTACGTAATACATTGGTGCACACAGTCCCTCACTGGTGCCTGAAAGTTGGGGAGTAAAAGGAGCATCGGCAGCTCAAAGAAAACCAAAATTATAGAGGAAATATCTAGAAACAGAAGCTACTAAAGTTACAAAAATTGGCATTTTTTTTAGTAAAACGACCTTAAAGTTTGAACCTTGGAAAGACATCAATAAGGCAAGGGTAAGGCAAGTTCTCTGCCTGTAAACCACCGAACACATTAATTATCAAGTCATTGCACGTTGTGATGATGTGCCGCATAATTTAAAGGTACACTATGCAACCGGTGTTGATTTTCCAGCGAGGCTCCCCCCACAGGGCGAAAGTAAAAGATGCACTGTCGTAAATATGCACAGCTGTTCTCCTGAGTTTCTCCGTCAAAAGCCGAAGGGCGCTGATTTGTTTGAGCGCAGCAGACAGGCGGCACGCAGCGAATGACTAACACAACAGTGAAAGTATGAACATGCACACAGAGAGAGAGAAGAAGCACCATTCAATGTTACTTACAATCGCATCAGAAACGCGAGGTCACAGCGTCAGCCTTGCAGCTTCTAGCACTACGGCTAGCGCTCGCCATTGTAGGCTTTGCCCGATGTTCACCGTGATCATAAAAAATTCTCTGTCGGGCCGCGTCTTTCTCCTCTTTCTTGCCTCTCCGACATGGGCTTTTAAGCTGTTTTCCGCTGGGTTCGCCATGATAATGCTCCTAGCGTTCACACCATCGGACGCGAGCTGGCGACAGGTATAAGCAGCGCAGTTTACATGCAAAGTATAAATGGTTAACGCGCGTCGGGGCGTTTTTAAGCATCTGGCGAGGAAGGCCTTGGATGATAATCTGAATGAACTGGACTGCACTGATTACGCTTTCAGGTGTATTTTCTCACTTAAAAGTCATATTAAAACTACTTTATTCCCACTGATCACAGCAAATATAGTTGCAAGGCAGAGAAAGGATAGTGAAGCTCCGCCCAAGGCGTCAGACAATAAATTTTGCACCGTGCAAGCAGCCAGAGCAGCAAAGCTGCTTCAGCCGCTATCGATCAGAACTAACTGGTACAAGCAGCAAAATGAAGCAGCAGAAGCGATATTTTGCTGCTTTTGCTGCGTCCGGTGTGAATGTAGCATAACTGCACAAAGATCGCCACTGTGCTAGCAACGAGCATGTTTTTAAAATTCGGTGTTAAAGAATTTAGTGTTTAAAATTCGGTGTTTAAAAAAAAGGCAGATTCCAACGAGACTAATTTTCTTCCATAAATAACGAATATGGTGCAGTTCTTTATGCTCCTAAGAATGAAATTTTTTATTAAATGTTACTTATTGTCAGAAGCAAAACCAGTGGTGATGATGGGATTGCTCCTGTTACTATGGAAGAAACGGGTGCTTACAGCGTGTGAACAAATAGGCATAAGTTCTAAATATTTTCTATATAACAGCCATATAAGCATTTCAAGTAAATAAGAAAAACACAAAACCTACAAGTGAAATGGAATATTAAGAAATATATCTGAATATTTATACCCTGAAATGTCTTAACAGTTTCAAATTAAGTTTAAATTAAGTTTAAATGTGTTTCCCAATACGAATATGCTAAAATTTTTAAAATTACAATTTTTTTATGTGATGCAGGTCCAGGAGAGTCTAGGGAAACTGAAGGAAGTGTAAAATGTTAATATTTTCTGTTTTTATTTTAGGTTTGGATATCAGTGAACACTTAGTGTTATATAGAATAATGTTGAGAATTTCCACTCATGTTTAAATAAATCTGCATTGTAAAGCAACCCTAACGTGTATTAGAAGTATTTTAGAACAAATACACAAAATTAAAAGCCTTGGGGTTTAACATTGTATGGTTTTTAATAATAACAGGTCATTATCTTAAGTGGGCCTGTCTGAGGCGTGAAACTGGCGTGAGCTCAGGGTCTGAAAGTTAGGCCCACGTTCACACGAGAGTCCCAAACCACAGCCCTCCAAACGCATAAATTTTTCACCAGCCTTCTCCATCCTCTAATCCCAGCCGGCGGCGTTTCGGGGGGTCTGTAAATGATCTTTTTTATTCAGCCTTCAGGAGTGGGAGGAGATTTTGAAACGCCGCTTTTAAGTTTTCCATTTTTAAAACTTTCTAACCGCATTTTTTACCGCGCATGCCATAGCTTAAGTAAGCCTTCTAAACACTTATCTGTGACGCCAGTATCACACAGCAACAATGCCGAAATTTTGTGCTGTTGAGATGGTTGCTGCTAATGCTACCTCACCCTGCTGTCGGGTTTACCAAGCAGAATCGCTAACTTCTTCTGGGGCTATCTCCAGGAAGAACAGAGCTTAATGTTATCGACCACATAGGTTTTGCGGCACCTCAATTTGACTGAACCACGGAAAATGGACCATAGGGGTGCAACCATAATATAAAAATAGTGAAAATAAAAGCATGCCCAACTTATTGTAAAATTAAGCCTATTTTTGCTTGGCTTCCTGGCGCCACCCACATGTGGCCTGGAAATACATATTTTGCAGCTGTTTTCATGCATTACCAGTGTGGACGCATCTGACATTTATTTTACGTCTCCATCTTTATGACAAACGTTCTGGAAAATATTAGCCGCTGTAAAGTTTTTCCGTTTGTCTCGCGTGTGGACGGAGGCCTTAGTCCCACTCCATTGCTGCGCTGGACGTTACCTTTTTTGGTCAGAGGGGAGTTGAGGACGTGCAGGGCATGAAACCCTGTCTTCTTCAGCTTAAAGCTGTCCAACGGAGTGGACCGAGACACGTTCCACACTCTTAATACTCCAACCTGTGAATCTGATGAGCAGAAATAAACCGTTTCCAACATTATTCTCAGTCAAATACAAATTTCATTCATTTCACTTTGTCTCTAATCCAAATGATCAGAGCGATTTGGAATATGAAAACGCTTCTGCATGCGGTCCCACACACCAGCTGGATATGAGCTCTTTGCTCAGATTAACACCAATGCAGAAATGAAAACCCACGTCCCACACGCTGCATATTTACCTCCAGTAATGAACATGCCGGGAGCCGATGGGACCCAGGCCAAACACTGAACGGATGCAGCAGCCGAGGGGAAACAGAAGGACGTGATGCATGCCAGACCCTCGCTGTCCACCAGCCTGATGTCGTTATGGAGGTTTGACACTGTGGCAGGGGTTAAACATGTGATGTTAGGAATACAGGAGGCTTCATGTTAATCATCTCATTCAATCAATCGCAAATTCTATTTACAGAATACTAAAGGACTGCATGAATATTTTGCCAAAAAAGAAGCATTTCATAGAACCATAGAAGCGAAGTCCTGTTGGTCCCGAGAATTTGACACTAAAGAATCATCTTCAGGCAGACAGAGTCCATCAAACCTGAACCGTCTACCACTGAAAATACATTAACCAGACCTAGTAAGTAGTCGGTTGACAGGGGGTCCCACTCCAGGGCACTGATGGGGTCCTCCTCATCCGTCCCCTCTAAAGACTCCGGACGCAGCACATGCTTCTGGCTTTTACTCCCTGCAGACAGCAGACAGGTTAGTGGAAGATCCAGCTACTGCTAAACTAAACAGTTGGAGCTAGAAATTGACCAATACAGATTTTTAAGGCCGATACCGACTATTTTGACACCACAAACTGATCCCCATTAGGGGCAGCTGACTTTTTTAATTTTGCATTTTCTTCCTCCACTTTCATGATAATCACACATGTCTCAAATTAGGCAAAAAAAGAACATTTATCAACAAATGAAAACACTAACAATGGAAAGCAGAGGAAGGGAGCAGCAATCCATGTCCCTCATGTGATCTTAAGGCCTGAAGACGCTAATGAGTAGGGCTGGGGATTTTTGCCTGAATCGATTCGATTTTGATACATACAGTTCCAAATTGATTAATTTCGATTCGATCTGTTTTTACAATAATGAAAGTGGTTAACCTGTGTTTGAAAATACTCATGTATTTTGTTTTTTTCCTGTCACATTAAACAAACATTAAACATTTCAATTAAATTCAATTCGAGTTTCATTTATATAAGCCAAATTCACAAACACATGTCATCTCAAGGCACTTTACCAATTTCAAAGCAACCAGATCATCCAGTCAAATTGATACAAAAGTTTTTCTATCTAAGGAAAACCAGTTGATTGCGCCGACTGGTCAACACTTACTCGATGTTAATCCCTCACACTAAGCATGCCCCAATAGCGACAGGTGGAGAGAGGAAAAAGTCCAGGAAAACAGGTAAGAAACCTCCAGCAGAACCAGGCTCAGTGTGAGCGGCCATCTGCAGAGGGCTTCCACTGGGGTTCAAGGAGACAGAAGGAGAGACACAAAAGCGGTTGTAAAAGGCGTCCACGTCCAGGAAACACACACAGCCAGGCTATATATATATATATATATATATATATATATATATATATATATATACTCAACATATATATATATATATATATAAATTTCTCAAACAGACTTAGACTCACCATGACGTGAAAATAGGACGGCCTTGCGTGAAACATATCACCAGAATGATTGATGACAGTTAGGAGGACCACTTATTTTGATGATCCGCAGAAAAAGAACATCCTCCACTATATTTTTAACTTTAATTTTGTTCCATCATTGTTAGAAGCAAAGAACAGATTTTGTAAATGGAAATGTAAAAAAAAAAAAAAAATGCAATCAAGAAATAAAACTGTTTTTCAGTTATTTTTAACAAATTGATTTCTTTTACAGGTCATTTCAAGCCCAATAGAAAACGCTCACTATTGACCAATAACAATGATTTTCTTATATCCCTGCAGACCAGTAGAAAAACCAGCCCCCAGAATTGAAGAGAATTTCATCTGTTTGAAGAAAAAAAAATCAAATATGTAAAATAAGAAAAAAAAAATATACATATATATATATATTAAATTGATTTTTTAAAAATTGGGGGCTAAAATTTGATTTGATTTTATCAGAGAAAAGCAATAAACAATTCTTTAAAGTTTCATTTCTCAATTGCTTTGTTTGCATCCTTCATTGCAACAATAATGGAACAAAATGCTCACAAAAGCAGGTTATTTTCCTCTCTAGATCCCAGCTGCAGCTCAGAGTTTGTATTCAAGGCTCCTCCTTATGTTCCTCCTCTTCACCATCAATGCCATTGTGCATTTAAACGAGTCAGCTGATCGGTGTTACTTAATGGTTACCAATGGCAACCATACAAAAGATAAAGAAAACAAAAACACAGTGTAACAGAGGTAGAAACAGATATGTTGGTGAGTCACGGTGGAAAGTCAGATAAATGTTTTTTCATTTAATTAAAGAAAAGTATTGAGCTTAATGCTGGCTGATATCTCAGATTTATGGTAGAATTCACAGAATTATTTTGCTCCTAAAAGCAGCTTCAGGCAGAGAGTCATTTAATTCTTGATTATGTTAAACACCTGTGGAGGAATTCATGCTGGTCGGAGCCGACGGGAACCATGGAGAGGATAATGGGTGGAACTGATTAAAAACCAAGATGAAAACATTGAAAAGCAGAAAACCTATTTATAAGATTTAATATGAGCAAAATTACTTAGACTGCTTCCTAATTTCTGTTAATTAATTTGGATCTTTAACAAACTGACTGCAGCTTGAAGCCTTATACATTTTTCTTATCTGTAATTCATAAGCTTCAGAGCAACTTTGCTGTTATTGAAATATTTATTTATTTTTCATATTGTATTTTTTTCAAATTATCTTTTTTTATAGAAATATTTTTTAAAATCTGTTTTTCAGACTGAGTTTTACAAAATTTATTCTTTTAAATGTTTCACAGATCACTTTCTATTCACTTCAAATAGAAACACTCCTATAACACAGACCTATAAAATGTTGCTAACAATAATAGTGCATCTTTGCAGAATAAAAAAAATAATAACAATTTTGAAAAAACAAATTTATCTTAAAAATCAGTAAAGTGTATCTTTTATATTTGAAAATTATTAAATATGAAACATTAGTTTGAAAAAAATAAAAATAAAACCGAAGCGACAAAACAGAAAAGTTACTCAAATACTTTTTTGTATTACAATCTTGTTATAAAAAAACATGATCTTTGCTTGCAACAGTAATAAAGTTAATTCCATCAGGCACCATAAACACGGTTCGGCTGTTTAAAGTGTTTTCACTATGAATTCTTCCCATCTTATTACAATAATGAATGTATCTGCGGAATGACTCACTCTCTTATTCATCAGGAAGAGCAATAAAATGGTAAAAAAGTTGAAATATTATATAGACTTTGATAATGAATAAAAGTTGCTCATGAATCTTATTATTCCTGTGACAGGATAGTATATGTGTCACACATAAAATTAAAATGTCTGACCATATTATGACCCTCAGTTCCCCGCCTCACCACTAATTTTCCTGCCTCCAGGTTTGTTGTTTATAAACAGAGATGGCAAAAGTACTCACTTTCCGTACTTGAGTAAAAGTACAGATACTTGTGTTAAAAAATACTCTGGTAAAAGTGGAAGTACTGATTAAACTTCTTTACTCAAGTAAAAGTACCAAAGTACAGGCTTGTAAATTGACTTAAAGTATAAAAGTAAAAGTAGAAACCACTTTTTTCATGCCGTTGCCTACATTTTAAATGGATGTCTGCCAATAGGACTAGATCTCCGTTGTGTTCATTTTCAATCATCTCGTCGTCCATGCTACTATGCTAACGCCACCGCCACCAAGCTGCAATGATTTGCCGCGAATGAATACCGCCGAATCTGTCGATTCATCTTGTAGTGGTGCGTCAAATGCAACGTAGATTCCCATCCAATTAGACTGAATTTGGTATTGATGACGTGAAAAATAATAACGGTAACTCCATTGAAATGATTCAAAACTAAAGTAACGAGCCAATTTTTTAAAATGTAAGGAGTAGAAAGTACAGATATTTGTGTAAAAATGTAAGGAGTAGAAGTAAAAATTCGCCATAAAAAATAAGTAGTTAAGTAAAGTAATAATATCAGAAATATCTACTTGAGTACAGTAACGAAGAATTTGTACTTCGTTTCGTCCCATCTCTGTTTATAAATCACAATATTTGCATGGCCGTTGCAGTTTGCAAGCTTTTTTTTAAATGAGGCCCCTGAATAAACTGCTGCTGACAACTGAATGTGTGATGTTTGAGGCATAAACAGCCTACACAGGCCGCCGGGCACAGTGGTGGAGGGAAGGTTATCTGGGCTTGTTTTGGGGTCACAGGTGGAGCCTTTTCAAAGTATTCTAGAACCAAATCTGAATTCTTCTATCCACAGCAGTAGATCTACAGCAGAATGGTTGAAAAACAAAAGACGGCGGCGCTGCGATGACCTAGACAAAAGCCCCATTTACACTACCCTCTGAAAACCGATACGCCGTTTTTTAAGACAGTTTACACACTGCTTAGGACGGTTCCTCGCCTCCTAGTGGCAATCCAAGGTACTACTGCTGTCTAGAGGTAAACAAGCAAACCAACATGGACGCCCCCGTAACATTCAGGAAGTTATGTTTTGTTATCATTGTGATATTGCGTTGTTTGCGGAGAGTCAGGCTAAGAAGGCAGTATTTAATTGAATTTACTTATCAGAGTAAAACTTTTGGGAAATAGATCGACAAGCGATCGTCTAATCCAGGACTTACAGGCGCGGGACCTGGCGGCAGTCGAGGGTCCATCACACTGCTAACCCCAGAATCTTCGCAAATCTGTAAACTGTGGCATAACTTGGGAAGGCTAGGATTGCATATGAATGTCTGAAATGTCATGTTAATAGGGCTGTAAAAGAAATGATGCGGTCTATTCATGCGCTCTTTGTTATCTGACAACTGAGCCAGAACTGAACCGTGCCCCCAAGCCCTACTGATGAACTAGTACCAGTTTAGCGTGGTTCGGTTGTGTCTGGCGCGGTCCGGTTCAGTTTTGCGTGCCATTTACATTCAACAGTTATCCCGGTTCCCATGCTCTAACCGATCTCGGCACGTTTCAGAGGGTAGTGTAAATAGGGCTTATGTCTAAACCTCAACCGGATGGACAGTTTGAATGAAAAAGAGGAGTTCCTGCTGCTAGTTGTTCTATAACAGATATCACGGATTAGCGGACCGTGTTCCGGATCCGGACCCACCTGCTGGCTAATCCGGACCCAACCTGATTTAAAACATTTATAATTGTCCCACGGTAGGGTGTAAATCACATCCACTCTTGGCTTATCTCATTCAGTATCGCATTTCCTGACCCAATCCATTCATTATTCTCATACTCAAGAATACACCACGATTCGATTTGATTCGATTCGATTAATCTGTTAATTTTTTTTTACACCTTTACAGGCTAAACAAAAGCTTCAAGTTTGAAATAAATCAGTGAAAGCTGTAATATCATTATGCATTTTTTTAGAAACAACAGCAAATAACAGCATCAAAAAATACTGCAAAATACTGCACAATAATCCAGTGCAATGAGTGCAATTCAATACCGGCTCCACAGGCGCCCCCCCCTCCAAGACGCTCCGCTGCTCCTCTCCCAAATTAGAGCTGACCCCAGACAGTGCCGCTGAAACAGGAGGCCGCTTTGTTTTGTTTTATGATGACCGAATTGCGGAAAACAACTCGGGAAGTTTGACCCAGCTAGAAGAGTTTAGGTGCAACGAGAACGCTGGGACCTCTTTTTTCTCAGCTTGGATCTCTGCTCGCTTTTTGGCCCCCTCATGTCCCTCCTGCTGTTGAACTACAACTCGCCCCCACCCTGCGCCGCCTGGGCGTATCTAGACCCCACAGTGTGCTTAGCACAGACCACGCTTCAATGTTGAGCATAATTTAAAAATGTCTATGTCAAGCTTACTGCAACACACCGCTGTAAGAGTATAACCAGGAAGCGCAGGTAGGAGGGCAAATTAGAGTTTAAGCGCCACAGCAGCACGGGGAGGTAGAATTACGCTCCAGGAGCAAAATGGATAGATAAAATAGACCAGAGGAAAAAAAAAAAAACATGAATCGATTCTCTTAGCGGGGCGTGTCTATGCATCGAATGCGTCGGCTGTTGGATCGATGCATCGATACAAAACGATTATTATTTACACCCCTATCGGCCGGGCAGTGTCTAATTTCACTTTTGCACCACTTCTCCTGTTTTGGTAAAGCCCTCCATAGCAATCAGGACCAGGCTACAGGCGCCAGAAATTAGGCCAATGAGCTGCTGTTGGTCTGGCTTTGTTGCTGCTAGCTACTTTCAAAACACGTAGCAGGCAAACCTGTGGCAAGCCGGGCGCATGGGAAAGAAAGGAGAATATAGAACGGTAAATCGATGAGAAAAAGTTAAAGAAAGTGTGGACTGCTGGAAGAAATGCGGTGAACTGGTGAAAGAAAGTGAAATGGCGCTCAAAGATGACCCTGCACATTTTGAGTATGTTTGGTTCTTCAACCTGCTGCTGTGAAGCAGGATTCTCCACCATGAACATAATCAAAAATAAATATGGATCCAGGCTCAAAATGAGCACCTTGATATGTGCTTTAAATAGTACTTAATGTAAGTTCTTCATTCAAACGTAAGGTTTAAAAGCCTTGCAGGCAGCGCTAAAAGCCCACTGCTCTCAAATAAATTAATGAACACAAATTGAAGTAAGAAAAAGAAGAAAAAAAGAAATAACTAATGGTCAGTTCAGCTGTTTTATAAAATATTTGAATCAGGAAATTAAACTAGAATTTATTTGGTTTTTAATTGGTTTACCCTGGTCCTATAAAAGCTGACTACAACAATGGCTGTTCATTTTTTTCTGAGCAGTGGAACGTGTCATTTCCATCATTTGGTCTCTCACCCGGCTGAAAAACAGACAAACTTCCGTCTGTGTGTCCAAACACCAGCTTTCCCTTCTTGGTGGGGTGCCATCGGAACAGACAGATATCAGAGAGGAAGGAGTGGGCTTCCTTGTGGACGGTGACCCCCGGGTCAGAGCCTCTGTAATCCCAGATGTAGAGCGGACCGCGTTGGGAGACGAACGCAACTCCTTCAGTGGAGTTCAAGCACCAGCTGACGGACACAGGGACACCTGAGGAAGGCAGAGGGGAGGTTAAAGGACATACAGCAGACCAACTTGAGCTGCTGACAACAAAGCGCTCACCTTTAGTGTTGTCCAGCCTCGCCACTGCCTTTTTCTCAGCTACGTTCCAAATAATGAGCAGATTGTCGGCGGAGGCTGACGCAAACAGATCCGGGTTGTCGGGACACCAGCTGATGGCTGTTATGGTCTTTTTGTGCTCCGACATGATGGACCTCAGCTTGAATTCATTGTACTGCTGATCCAGCTGAAACAGAGGCATAGAGACAAACAAACTTGGTTTAATCTGTGAGGTAGAGGAAAAATGCTCAGGTAGGAGATAAATGCTGGAATCACTGCTTTTCAATTTTGGCTGTGAAATCCATGCCCCAATTCCCTTGCATTCGCTTCGACTGCGTTTTGTCGTTGACTCTTCAGCAATCCCTTAAACCAAGCATGCATGTAGCAACAGTGGAGAGGAAGAACTTCAAACCTCCAGCAGAACCAGGCTCACTGTGAGCCGCCATATGCCGATACCAACTAGGGTTCAAGAGGAAAGAAGCAGACAAAAGAAAAGAAGCAGAGATAACAGGGGAAACGGTCAACCAGTCTACAGGTGGCCTCGGCCCAGGAAACACACAGGGCAGACGAGCTGCAAGACAGCTCCCATGTTAGAGGATGGAGAGAGAACATCCAGTTAGTTACAGTCTACACTCACAGTAGCGCTCAGCTATTCCGGATCTCCAGTCCCGCTCACGCTTGGTGCCCGGTGCCCGGGTCTGCGATTGTTTCCGGCATAGTAGCCAGTATGCTCTCGCCCAATACCCTGGCGGGCCAATCAAATTGTCAGGGCGGGCTTTATACAATGCATGGACAGATGATCAACAGTAACGAATCAAACCACGCCACCAAAACAGAGATGCAACCGCCGAACGACGAGGTGGGATGGTAGCCGCTGGCTACCGCTGTAGCCCTTCGAAGCCCGAATCCTGGCTGCTGAACAACAAGTGAGGGACATGCTAGGCCCGGCGTTTCGCCAACGCTATGTACGTCGCGAATTCGCCCATCTAACTTTACAAAATGGGTAACAGATCATCTAATGTCTGATTTAGTAAATAACTCGCAATGTCGTGGATATTAATCCCATGTTGTAAACATAGTAGGTAACGCTTTGCACGCTTGAGGTGGGGAAGTTTAACATACGTCACGCACTCCGGTTGCTCTTATTGGTTGTAGGTCCGGTCCAATTGAGTGCAGAGGCATTTTTTTTCCTGGTTCGCTCGAACACACGCCCCATAATCGGCTACAGCTCTATGGAGCAGCATCAGACTCCATATTCTGACTAGAATTGAGTAGGACTACTGTCAGGCTAGACTCACAGGACTGGCTATCGGACAAAAACAGGACAAGCTCCAACATCTATAAACAAAGGTGTTGATGGCAGCAGCATGTGAAGCAGCTGATATTTTTCTCCAGGATGGAGTCACAGCCAAACAGAACAGACAGAGAGAAAGCTACTATGAGAAACAGCAGAGAGAGCAGAACGTTAGAGATTGAACCTAACGGATTCTGCAGAGTGGGGAGAATAGAGATAGAATGAAATGCAGAATGAGGAAATGGGGTCCTTATGTCCCTCCAGCAGCTCTTAAAACTTTCCTATAGCAGCATAACTATAGAGATAGCTTCTAATGAAGATAAGTTGTGATAGAGAGTATATGTATGCATCTTTGAATTTTTTCATCAGAACTCCTGCTGCAGCATTTCTGGATCAGCTGAAGCTGTTTTAACTACAGTTTGTGGACTTCCTGATGTGCAAAGAATTACAATAGTCCAGCCTTGAAGTAACAAAATGCATGGACTAGTTTCTCAGCATCACCTCCCTTGATAGGGATGACTTCCCGTGATTACCTGAGAAGGAGAGAGGGGATCTGCATGGATACCATGTGGTAAAAACTTAAAAACCAAAGATTGATTGAAAAAAAAAAGAAATGATAGATGCACACAGGGGTAAATTCACCTGGTAGATGTAGATGGCCAGCGTAGCGCAGTAGGCGAAGCGGTCTCCACTAGCTGCACACACATCTTTGTTCCAGGGCTGACAGCCTGCTGCCAGGAGGCCCACCTGCTTCACCTTGGCCATCCTCACCTACAGAAACCAGCAGAAAAACGGATCAGTAAAGATATGAAAGCATGAATCTGAGTTCATTTCTTGCCCTCTCCGGTTTCAGTTACGCCGGCAGGGTGCGTGCCTCCACCGGCAGAAGAGGTTAAGATGATTAAAGAAGGGATTGAATTAATCTCCGCGGCAGTCGTTGTTGACAGTGTTAAAGGCGCAAAGGATGAGCTGGGAGAGCAACTGTTTTGTAGATAAAGAGGACCTCCTGAGCTGTAATGAGGGCCAATGAGCAGAATCGTCCAATCAGAGGTGATCTTCAAAAGCCCCCGGGCCGTGACCCCTGACCTCGTCTTGTAAGGTGCAAATCGGCGTAATTTACATGTCGATTTCTCTCAGTCTTTCCCTATAAACCGATAATCAGGGAGGATTAATCAGATATGGCGCCCTTTGATGGAGAAACCTTTCAAGTTAATAAAAACAGAACCAGAATAGCTTTAAAAGAGCATCTGACTCAGATCAAATGTATAATATTTTATTTATTTTATTATTCAATCTGTTTTGAAAACAAACCGAGTCCAGTTTTATTCACATAAACCTGAAATTACCAAACCGGTTCAGGTCCATCAAAGAAAATAAATAAAATCATAAAATTCAGAATAAGAACAAATAAAAAATATTAATACTGGTTCTGATCCTACGGACTTCAAAGATTCTTTTTGAGATCATCTCAGTGTTCGGCTCACTGAACGAGTCCTTCGGATCATGGACAAAATTTTGATTTAAGAAGTGGGGGGGGACCAAGTGTTTTTCAAATTTAACTATTATATATAAGTTCCGCGTGTTTTCTAGTAGTTTGTTCTGTTCTTGTTTCTTCCCACTTTCTCTTGCATCTCTGCTTTCCCGTTCCTGACAAAATATATGAATGCAACAATCCATATAGATCAAAAACACATCGTTTTACAATTATTATAAGCTTGGACATATAAACTCACATTTATAAATTGCATTTTTTTTCCCCTTTTTTGATGATAATAACAATCGATAATATGTTTTATTTATCAGCAGGTTTAATAAAACAAATATCCTTTAAAAGGTTATTGAACGCTTTAAAATGATGGCGATATTTTTGTTTTGTTTGGCAAAAATTTCATTTGATTTGTGTTTATCTGAATGTGTTGTTATTATTCCCTCACTAAATTAAAAAAAGTTAAAGTGTATTATTATCTAGAGACTATTAATAACAGCAGGAGTTTCAGACGAGCCTAGCGTGTGGTGACGTTACAAGTACGCTTCTGTTTTTAATTGACCCATATTTAAGCTGCGTGCTCCCGTTCTCCCCAAGTCCACACTTTCCTGCGTTTTTGGGCGAGGACACGAGTCTGTACCCGTGTTCTAGTGAATTGAGAAACGGCCAAAAACAACATAAGCTCTTTGGCGCCCAGGCCCCAGCAGAAGACTTTGATGCTGTGAATTATTGTGTGCTAGGATGAGTAACCTAGAAAAGGGTCAGAGTATTCTTCTCCCAGGGCGTGAGCACTGGTGGTGGAATAAGCCAGAGGATGAGTGGGACTGAGAGTGACGGAGAAGATGTTGTGGAGGTGGGTAAAAGTTTGCTTGCGTGTCGGAGAGAGAAGCTCGACCAGGAGCTAAATGACGGGGAAAGATAATTAACTTCAGAGAAGGTGCTGGAGAACCTTCTCTGGGTTCTCGATTGGCTGGAGCTGAATGGGGGACAACGCAGGTGGTTCAGGTGGAGCTAATAACAGTCTTTCAGATTGAATTTACGCTTCATGGCTGAAGTGTTTTTTGTAAATGAGTCTTAAAAATTTATCAGATACAAAACACCTCCCATTAGCCAGTGTGTTTTCACTTAAAGCTGCATGTAGCCACTTGTTTTTTGCTTTTTTTAAAGGTCATCTGTAATGAAATTAACTGACCCAATTATGACCCTCAGTTCCCCACCTCACCACCTGTGTCGCTAAATTCCCAGCCTCCAGGTTTTTTGTTTATAAATCACAATATTTTGCATGGAATATATATATATATATATATATATATATATATATATATATATATATATATATATATATATATATATATATATATAAATAACAGAGATTTAACATCAGCACTGTAGAATTGTAGAGGCTCCAAAAGCTGAAATTTATCATATTTGAGCCAAGAAAATTCAACATATCGGCCAATTAATCGGATATCGTTTTTTTAAAGACAATATCAATATCGGCCTTAAAAATCCCAAATCAGTCGGGCTCTGGTTTATATTCAAAAACAGAATAACATCAAGTTCCTTCTGCATCCGTTAAATGTAACCCCATACATAAACTCCATTAAACAGAGTAAATAATCCCTGACCATTCTGATAATCTGGATCTATTCATGGCTCTGCACTAGCTGGCTTTTTTTTTTTTTTTTTTGCAAAAACCCGTGAGGCTCCGGTGAAGAATGAACAGTGTCGCCCTGTAGTGGAGAACAGCAGAACTACAACTCTGAAAGAAATTCCTGAGCAGATGATGTCCATTCATCAACAATTAAATGTAATTTGATTACTTTTTTACATACATGATATTGGGAGAGAAATCTAGATTACACTGCAGTAATTTGATAAGCTGCAGGAAGGACATTAATTGATTTGCAACAATTTTCTCTAACCCCTTAGAAAAACATTTTTAAATGGATAATTGGATAATTTCTAACTGAAATTTTCAGTTCTGAAACCTCCTCCTGTTTAGGGTCCAAACAGCTTAGATTAAAAGCCTGAACCTCCAGCATATCTGGGTGGTCCTTCTCCCTAACATCCTGAGACCAGATTGAAGACTTTATCTTGCATGGGTTATTTATTTTTGCAGCAAGAGTCTTTTAGAACCTGGCAGAAAAATAGCTTTTGTCCAAATATATAATCATCATGTTCTGCTGGTACTCTGTGATCCTATGGACCAGATAGTTGCTGGCTGGATTTCTTTGGATCAAGAAGAATCAAATTGCATTGTGGCCTTTCCGAAATGATAATCCCACCTGTAGCCGCAGATTATGAACCTGTTCTCCGGCTGGTGATGAAGCAGGAGTCTTCAGCAGGAAACTTAATGATGGTTTGGGTCAGGGGTTTAATAGGCAAAGCAGAACTCATCAACAGTGTGGTTCACAGGTGTAACTTTTTGAAAGACTTGTGTGGACAGTCCCCACCAATAATTTAACTCTCCCGCTGCTCCCGTGTCCCGCATCGCAGTAAAGCAGTATCGTATCTGTCGCTTTGAGACATCTGATTTGAGATCGCATTTTACGTGGTCGGAGAAAAGACACACAGCAGCACTCAGTGAATATTAATCAGCAGCTACTTTCATTTTGAAGTAAAAGTTAGGCGATTTAGTAAAAAAAAAATAAAAAAATCAGAGGTAGAAATCAGTTTGTTTGACGTACGGAGCTTTTTCAGCTAAAAATGGCAACAAATTGTACGTTTATCCAATTTAGTATTATAACGCAAGAAGCTGGAGAAAACATTGTTTGTTCTTCTTTACTAGTTTTAAAAAAAGCTTGGCTTCTCAGAGGACCATGACTCCCAGTTACAGGTTAAAATTAACATGTTTTTTTTTATTGCACAGACAGAATCAGACTGCAGAGCTTCTACATATCTGGACATGTTGTTTCCAGCATAATTATATTAGTAAAGAGCTTCATAAACCTTTTAAAACAGAGAGAAATGGGGATAGCTGCAAGTTTAAAGGTGAAACAGATTTACTGGGATATGCAACATGCAATAAAATATATCTCCAAGTTTACCAGAAGTTTACAAGAAAATTATGCTATGATATATTGTTATATATATATATATGTAATGTCGCGATATCCAGATTTTTTCTTAAATGGATAGATGAATTGAAATTGTACTTTTTATGGTACATTAATGTTTTGGGTTCTATCTATGTAACAATGCACTAAAAATACATCTTTCTAACCATCTATAAATATAAATATTAGTGTATTATAGTTCTATGTTCTCAACAATAGGAACACATTCAATAAATATGTGTTTGAGCTCATTTTTGGAAAATACAAAAACCTAATGAAAGCATTGGGGTGGAGTAACTGTAGGTCCATCAGCCTCCACCCTTAGAGTGTCCCCACTGATTTTCATCATAAAGTTAAACCCTTGTTTTGGTTTATATCTGAACCTCCCCATGATGTTTGATTTTAGCTGTGCGCCGTTAAAAGGCTGCCCTGTCCTGCCACCGACCCCTGCAGGACCCGGAGCAGCGCAGAGAGCCTCAAAACGGGCCCGGTTCCGATGGGCTTACTGCTTCTCTTGGTTTTTATGGAGACATAATCTGTGCCACGGTGCGTGTCCACGCGTGACACATAAAACGGGATTTTCACATGGCGCTGCCGGGTTGGAATGAATAAGAATCATAGATATCGGTGATCGGCGCAGGTACTTTGGGACCGGCAGAGGTCCCAGGCTGCGGTTAGATCCCAGGAGGACGGATGAACCTGCAACAGGTCTTAGCAAAACCAACTAATCCACGGAAGACGTTCGGCAGACACCTGCGCGACGCTGATGCGGCAGCGCGGTGACGGCGCGCGCGGCTAGCACCTGCTTTATTTCTCTGCTTTTCCGTTTTATTTTCTTTTTTCACTGATGGTTACATTCGTTCAGCAGCTCGATCTGAGCCAGGTTCTCCTCTTACCGTAAGGTGTCGACAGGCCGCTCCGTGGCGGACAGCTGCTGAATGGAGTCCTGCCGCTCCTACTGATGCTGCCGCATCCCAGCGTCGTCCAAGAGGGGCGGGACCAATGCGGAGCGGCGCCTGATTGGTCGACGAGGCAGCTCATTCTTAACAACCATTGGCTGCCGTGTATGTCGATCTAGCACTCTTCCTTTCCGGAGGTTCAAGATATGGTCAACATTTCACACAACTTGGAATAAAAAAATATATAAAATTTAATTTGCTTGGCTAAATATTCAAGAAACACAAAAGTGAAACTCCTTATAGCATTTATTTACCATGAAGTATTTTGCCATTGTGAAATTTTCCCGAATTCCTATGAAAAAGGGGTTGTGAAGACACTTCTTGGTCATGTTGTTCTAACCAATTTTTATGAGAAACGTGCAAACCTGAAGACTTTGAAAAGCTTTACTTGGGTATACAAAATATTTGCTATAGCTTCCATATGGCAAGTCATCATTTCACCTGAATTTATGCATTAGTACAAGTAATTTTCAGTTTTAATTCCCCCAGTCCTTGGCCAAGACAGTTTTTACATTTATACTGAATTTGCCTATAAGTATACCTATTGATCCTTAAGGCCTCACAGATAACTTTTGTTTAGACAAGTTGATTTTTGATGAGGCCTGCATGCTCTAAATTTACAAGGGCTAGCAGCTGTTCAAGGTTTCTCCCTGAAAAGTAATCAGCCTCAGAAACAGGTTTCTTGGTAAGAAGTGAGAGAAAGTATCTTAAATTATACAGACAAGCAAGTTGCTTAAACAAGTTGTAACACTTTAAACCTACCATTTTAAGTTTTTTTTTAGTTTAACCTTTAATTTCATAAGGTGGAAAATAAACGCTGGGAGCATTTGATTTCAAAGAGAACATTTAGATGTACAACAAAAGACTCAGGATATAATCAATATACAAAATTTTATTATAAAAGAAAAATTCATTCTACATGTTTTAAAGTTCCACTTTAAAAATGGCTGCCATCTTTAATCAAGCTACAGAAACATCCTGGTAATAAAACAGTGGAGAAAAACAAAAACAAAACTGCACCACTAGAACAGAAAACATAAGCAGTGCTTCCAGAAACAAATTTCAAAAGAAAAAAAAATAGAAAATGTCCTGCTGTCCGCTAGTGGAGCTCAGTCCAATGAATCGCTGTTTAAATAGCAACAAGGATCTAAGGTGTAACAAACCCGAGTTCAGTAGAAATAACACATAAGTGGACCAGGTGAGGAAATGAAACTAAATCCCTGAATCAGAAGGAGGCATTCAGACCCACAGGGACAGCAGGCTAAATGTTGCAATCACACCCACACAAAAAAAAGCCACTTAATCATCATCTTCATCGTCGTCTTCATCCTCCTCCTCGTCATCTTCATCCTCATCATCGTCGTCATCATCAGCAGGCTGAGCCTTCTTGGCTGGGGGCCGGCCAGGGCCGCTCTTCTTCCCGGCGTCGCTCTTCCCAGAGCCTCCCTTGGCTCTATAGGCAGCAACATCCTGCAGAGGAACATGCAGTGAATAAGCCAGCGTTCCACACAGGGAACATCCCTCCCAACAACCCTGCACATACCTTCTCGTATTTCTCCTTCAACTTGGCTGCCTTGGCCTCATATGGAGCCTTATCTTTGGGGCCCTGGGTAGCCCACAGCTCTCCAAGCTTCTTGGCGATGTCTCCTATGGAGATGCCAGGGTTCTCCTCCTTGATCCGGGGACGGTGGTCAGAGCAGAAGACGAAGAAAGCAGAGCTGGAGAAACAAAGATGGACTCCTTATTCTCAGGAAACTGAAAAGGACAAAAAAGCTGGTGGTATGGACAACTTACGGTGGTCTTTTGGGTGCATTGGGGTCCTTCTTCTTCTTGCCCTTCTTCATGCCCTTGGGAGGGACGTACGACTTCATCTCCCTGTCATAACGGACCTTGTCAGTTTTGGCCATCTCGTCAAACTTCACCTTCTCCTTGGCTGACATGGTCTATCGATTTGAAGACAGAGATAAAGTTAATATTCTTTACGTGTAAATCTGGGACCAGTTCCCCGTCACTCACACCAGCTCACCTTCCATCTCTCTGAGCACTTCTTGGAGAACTCTGCAAAGTTGACGCTGGTTCCTGGGTGCTTCTTTTTGTGCTCCTCGCGGCAGGTTGCAACAAAGTAGGCATATGCTGAGGTTTTCCCTCTGGGCTTATTGGGGTCTTTCGTCATGGCTGCGCTTACTCTAAATAAAAATGTTAAATGAGAAATTAAATATATAGTTTAAATAAATTCTTCCTGTAACCAGTAAGAGCACCATTTTAACCAGTCGTCTAATTTAATCCAGGTATCCTAGCATGCAACAGGATCAGAGGTGCACAAGTAAAACAAGTTTTATCAAGCTATGCTGACAGCACTTTTCTTCCTTTCGATTTCAAATTAAGGGGTTTAAGAAAAATACTCGAACAATCTTAGTCTATAAAAGCATTTATAGTTAGATTAAAACAATGGTTCTGACTCCATTTAAAAAAAAACGGCTGCCATAATCTGTTAATCGTTCAAGACAAAACTATTTAGCTGCTAAATCATCATTTAGCAGCTAAAATATTTCCTGAATTTTAAATAGGAATGTGTCCTATTTATCTGAGGTCACCCTGGAGAAAAAAAAAAAATATGGCGCGGTTATGGGGAAATAAAAAGTAAACATCCACGATAAGAATCAGCGCTCCATCAAATGAACCGACAAACTATTTTTAAAGTTATCCAAAGTAAACTTTGACTCATAATTAATTTGTTAAATGTTAACGAGGCCCAGATCAGCCCGGTAGACGCTGGGCGGACTCGTCTTCAGACACTAATCGGATTTCTTCGGAACAAAAAGACGCGACTCCATTTTGTATCTTCCCGCCTAAACTCCAACTGCGCCTAAACTTCCCCGACAGAGCCGCCCCAAATCAATATGTAAACAATAAAACTCCGAACAGGTTCTGGCGACCAGCACCAGACCCTGCACCTAGTCAGAACAAATTTGTGGGTTGTTTTTGACCGAAAACGAGGAGTTTCCGTCGTGTTTGGCGGCCGCGCTGCATAGTCAAATGGCGTTTCAACTGCGCGATACGCACCAACACCCTCAGACCACAAAACAAGCAGAACAACGACACACAAACAAGAATCCGGCTACATTTATATCATTAGAAACCGACACACCAGTGGCTTTCCTTAAAAGTTATTTTCGACAAACATTAACTTTACCCTCTAGGCCAAAAAGGCCATAAAAAGTTCACTTTCCGCTTTTAAAGCTCGACGACTCGATCGAGACGAACACACTATTAAAGGGTAACATCAAAAAATGATATTCATAAAGAAGAAAGGACCAAAATAAGCAATTTGGGACAGAAACAGCGTCTCTTACCTGCTCTCTCCAACACTAGCTGTAAACGACTGAATGAGGAAGAAAGAACAACTGTTTGTCACCGCCTAAAACTGGTTTCGTGGCTCATCCCCCCGCTTCAGCTGATTGGCTAACTCTAAGCATTTAAACCTAAATGCGGGGCGGGGCACAGAACCCATTCTCCGCTCTGATTGGCTGAATTATCTGAGCGAACGCGTCTGTGTTTTTCTGCCCCGTCCATTCGCCGATTGGCTGTGTTGGACTTTTAAACATACGGCGCGAAACGGAATTGGCCTTTGTTTGCAGCTGCTACAGGAGATAAGGCACGTCTTCCTCTGCAACCGCTTGTTGTTTTTTGAAACACGAGTCCGCCCGAAGCCGCAGCAGTTAGTTAAGCACAGCCCTGTTTAGCACTTCTGTTTTACAGAGTGGGCCAACCAAATAAAAGCTTCATCAGGATGGAGTTTAAAAAAACACCCTTTATTTGAAATAACTGTCCGGAAATATTTCCAAACTAAACTTTAAATTGCACAATTAAGTCACTTTTGAGTCTTAAAGCTGCAAGTAATCACAAACCTTCTCATAAGTACATCAATGGCTTTTCATTCTTTTAGTTTTATGTTCTGTTGTGAGTAAAGCTCTAATATAGAAATGCAAATACATGTATTTTATTGTCTCGTAGCAAGTAAACACATTATTTATGTGGCTTTTTGCCTTGGTGTGTGAATAAATGTCTTATTTCAACAGTTGGAGTGGATCTGTGTAGTGGGGGGATCAGGCTGCAGAGAACAATTGTTCCTGATGGGCCGGGGGTGGGTTACATGTCAAAGGGGGACCTCAACAGCCTGCCTTTTGTTCATGGAAATGGCTGCTTGTAAATGTAGCCCTCGTTAATTAATGCCCCTAAATTGAACCCCAAACTCCTTTCGCAGAACTACAGGACAGATGCACAGTTGGTCCATTGATGTGTTTTAATGCATTAAGGATTTTTTTTATAGTATGGATTAGGAGAAGCCATCTAAATGAAGGAAAGTAAGGTTCTGAAGCCTAAATGAAAGGGAAACCGGGTTTTCTTCTAAAATCCGGCCTCAAAACCCAACATTAGAGCTTCTGTGGCGAACATCGCAGACCACAGACCTGACTGTGGAGGAATCCAAAAGCTGATTTGTGAAAAAAACACATGACATGTTAGCTCCTAAAACACTGTGTCCATAGAAATGGTACAGTTTGCATATTTGCTTGCAAAATTATTTTTCTTCCATAGATTAAAAAATAAAACCACGTGATTATTTAATTCTGCTATAAATGGGATTGATAATTATGCCATTATAATAAATCTTCATGGATAAAACTGTCTGTTTAAGATCTGTGTATTCTTCGATCTCAGGGCAAATAGAGACCGGTGGTCAAGAGGGGTTGTAACTGAGCAGATCTCTTAATATATCAACTGGGAGACAACATAAAACAACACATTTAGAAGTTTCTTAATACTTTTACCATCCTTTTATTTTGGTTTGTTTCAATCAGAAACTGCACATTCACAAACAATAAAGTTCAAGGTGAACTGGAATATTTTACAGAAACAAAAAAGCGTTATGTTAAAAAGCAAATCATCCTACAGAGGATGTTGGCTCAATGCTTTTTGTGGACTTGACTGTCCTTCCAGACAATCCTGAGGGTCCCACAAACTGGGCTTCTCTGTTTGATCCTAGATCAACAATGTCCTTACTATCAGGCTCCAGGCCGGTATCTTGAACCCCATTTACACTATCCTCTGAAAACCGATCTGTCTCGAGCTCGGTTCCTTACAACCATTTACACACCACGCTAGAATGGTTCCTCGCCTCCTAGTGACGATCTACAGTACTACTGCTTTCTAGAGGTAAACAAGCAAGCTTGCGGAGAGTCAGGCGAAGAAGGCAGCCTTTGGTGAATTTACTTGATAGAGTCGGCTTTTGGGAAGTGGATACGACAAACGATTACAGATGCAGGACACAATGACGGACATTGAGGTTCATCGGGGAAACTAGTATTTTTGGCTACGTTCACACTGCAGCCTAAAGTGACCCAAATCCAATTTTTTTTATCATAAGCGACCTGGATCTGATCTTTTCATGACAGTCTGAACAACACAGATCCGATTTTTTCCAATGCGATCTGTGGTCCTGAATCCGATGCGAATCTGATCTTTTCAAATGCGACCTGTGTCTGAACGGCCAGGTCGCATTAATCCGACCTGAACGCCATTAATACCCGACAATGGTCACTATTATGGGTCTTGCTATGAAGAAGCGGCAAGAAAAACAACAACCATGGCGGACAATGATGCGGAGTGCAGTATTTATGTTTAACCATCTTGAAAAGATTGGGTTTTATGGTTGGGAAAGATCGCTAGATGTGCCCTGGCGCTACCATCCATGTTTACTTCTGTAAACACAGAGCACGCTGGCCTGTGACGTCATTGTTACCTCTACTGCGCATGCGGCACACTTGCCTTGTATGACTGCAGTTCACACAGGAGATCGCATATATTTGGAAATGTGAACGGCAACGTAAAAAAATGGTATCACAGTTGTGCATCAAGGCCTGCATTTTGAACGTAGCCTAAATAATGTCTGAAGTTTCAAGATTACAGAGGCTGACTGTAAGAAGATGACGTGCTCTGCTCACACGCTCTTTGTTATCTGAGAACCAAGCCAGAACTGAACTGCGCCAAACCCTACTGATGATCTAGTACCAGTTTAGTGTGGTTTGGTCGTGTCTAGCATGGTCCTGTTCAGTTTTGCATGCCATTTACACTTAAAAGTTATCTCGGTTACCATGCTTGGACCGATCTCGGCAAGGTTTCAGAAGAGTAGTGTAAATGGGGCTATATGACCTGACATCTGCCCCATTGGTCCTTAACATCAGCACACAACAGAGATGCGTTCTCAGCGTGTTCATACAGGACTTCTCTGCTACCTGTGTGAATAGAGGTCCAGACCCACCTGCTGGCTAATCCGGACCCAACCGGATTTAAAACATTTATAAATTACTGCATGTTGTCCAACGGCAGTGTTTAGTTTTGACTTGCACCGCTTCTCCTGTTTTTACGCTAAAGCCCTCTGGAAGCGTCCGTGACCAGGCTACGCGTGATATAAATCAGCCAAGGAGCTGTTTTAGTCTGGGCTGCTGCTGCTAGCTAAATTTAGACACAGCAGGCAAACCTGTTTTAAGCGGAGCGATGGGCAAGAGGGAGAAGACGATGAGAAAAAGTGAAAGAAAGTGTGGACTGCTGGAAGAAAAGTGAAATGAATGGCGTGCTCAAAGATTGACCCTGCACATTTAGAGTATGTTTGGCTCGACCTGCTGCTGTGAAGCAGGATTCTACGCCATGAACATAATAAAAAAATAAATATCGATCTAGGCTCACAAATTAGCACATGGGATATGTGCTTTAGTAATGGTTTTGTTGCCAATCAAACCCAGGTTTTAAGAAGGAAAAAAAGATTTTATAACAGTTCAGATGTTATAAAATATGTGAATTAGGAAATTGTCTATATACCAAACTGGACGATTGTTGGTCTCTACTTCAAAAAACACTTAAGATTTTAAAATGGAAAAAAGTTTGTTTTATATATATCATTGGTTACCCCTGTTAGGTTTATTATTTATACATCATATGCACCATTATTATTCTGTTAGCCAGATTAGACAGAGTAGTAGCTGCCTTCGCTTCATTGCCAGGATGTCACTGTGTGTACCGGAGGTCATCTAATCAGGACAGCCTTTGTGTCTGTAAGTACACAGGATATGGGCGCATCTTGGGCGGTCTAGAGGAGGGCTATCTGTAACCCTGAGGCATAGAAGCTGCATGAAGTTCAAGACATGGATGGCGTGTCGGTTTCTGACACATAGGGACAGCTAAGCATCCACCTGATGCAACACATGGAGCTCATGAGCTATAAGAGCAGGTGATGGCTTGTTAGGAGCTCAATCTTTGCGGACTGGCTTTAGCGTGCGTGATTTTTGAGCCACCCACAGCTGTGTGCAAGCTCTAAGCAATTTCTCTGTCCTGTAACGACCTGATCTGGAATAAGCTCTGTTATTTTTTTACTCCCTGATTTATAGTCCCTTTTGTATGGTTTTGCAGTTTGAGTTAGAGTAGTAAATAACTTGCTCCGAGGAAAAGAACCGTGAGGAAGCCCCGAGGCGCAACAGCTTTTTAGGGGACATAACTTCAAACTTGATCTAAAGAGTCAGGATGAAAGGCTTCATGTTAAAGAAGAAGGAGTGGTTAGCACATAGAGATAGCACAGGATTGTGTTATGCCATCTACTGGATCCAGATCAGAAGCAAATTTTCTATGAACACGTCTTTACCCATAAATATTTATGAATACAGAGAGAGGCCTATCTGAACAGCACACAACTGATGATGAATAAACCGAAAGACAGAATTAGATTATCTGTAAACTGATCTGAGAGGAATTCACATGTAATGAGGCCTTACTCTCACCGCAGGGTCTCATGACTCCCACTAATTATCACTGAGATATGAAAAAGGCCCTGGAGTTTTGCTTTTTCTTTTGCAAACAGAACCAAAGTTACCAAACAAAATAAAGTGGATATGAGCCTTGATCACCATCTGGCTCCTCTGGTGTTTGAAGCATCAGACCAGAAGTTTATATGGTCAAGAAAAAGGATGATTTAAAAATGAAAAATCTTGAATAAGTCTCATTGTTTTGTTGTTGTTTTGCTCCTATGCTCTGTATTTCTGCTCAAAAGAAAAACACAGAAACGTTTTACTTTATCCATTGCTTAAATAACACTGTGTTATTCACTTTCATCACAATCAACAATACTCTCACTATATAACGTTATTTTCTTTTTTTTTATAAAAAGGACAGATGGTGGGGTCTGTCTGAGTAAAGAGGGACCTGAGGCTCTCGGGTTTCTTCTCCATCTGCTTTCAAACCTTCATCTGTGGCCACTGAATATATATTCTGAGCATTTTCCTTTAAGCAGTAAAAGACCTAACACACATCTGACTTAGATGTATTTATTTTTCCAAAGGCAACTCAAAGTGTTTACTGAAAGGAATACATATGAATAAAGAGATCTTTATAGTGATAACACATGAAGAAAGAATAAAAAGCGTTTTATATTACAGTGGAAAAGCAAAGTAAACAAAAAAAAATGTCTTTAGTCTTGTTTTTAAAGAGCTCTTTCACAATATATAGAATGCCTGTTTCCAATTTTTAGAGCATAAAAACTGTTTTTTTTTAATGCTCTAATGGTTTTTAGCTATAAAGCATATGAAATCAGAATTCTGACAGAAGTGCATATGCAGAATAAATACTGTTTTATCTAAACCCACCCACTAAAGCCCTGGAGAAGTCAATGGCAAAGTGGATTGGGCGTTCTGGCCTGCCTGCAAGGACCATTGAGGATGAAGACTTTGTGGATATGATGAAACAAGCCGACAGAAGGTTCAATGTGTGCAGTGGGATATATGTTAAAAAGAAAATCAGTGTATGAAGTTCTATGCTGCGCAGCATTATATAAATAAAATAGAGAAAAAGAGAAGCAGTGTGTGGTGAAGTTTTATTGTTTACAGTGTTGACTAAAATGACTAAAAGGACAAAAACAACTAAAATTTAACTAAGACTAAAATTGATTTTCATCATTTAGACCAAGCCTAAAACTAAATCGAGAAGGCAATGACTAAATATGACTAAGACTGAAATTGATTTCTGTCATTGTGACTAAATTAACACTGGTCCACAACAACACCGATCCACCCATCAATCTCCTGCTCCATTCTCCCCTCACTCATGAACAGGACCCCTAGATACTTGAACTCCTCCACCTGAGAAAAGAACTCTCCAACCTGAAGGAGACATGCCACCTTTTTCCGGTGGAGGACCATTGTCTCAGACTTGGAGGGGCTGATTCTCATCCCAGCCGCTTCACATTGGCTGAAATCCGCCCCATTGCATGCAGCAGGTCTTGGCATTAGAGAGTCAGCAGAACCACATCATCTGTAAAAAGCAGAGAAGAAATCCGCTGGTCCCTAAACCAGACCATTGGCTGCACCATTAAATCCTTTCCATGAAGATTAAGAACCAGACTGGTGACAGAGGGCAGCAGGAACAGGTCCCACTTAGTGCTGGCAGTGCAGACTAAACTCCTAGTCTACCTGTCCAGAGACTGAATGGGCCCCATGAAGGGGCTCTTGACTCTGTTTATTACTGGATATAAGTCATGTTATCATGACTTAACATTTTAACAAAGACATAATTTAATTAAAGTGATCTTGTTTTCAGTTATCTGTTTTTTTCAATATTGCACAGTCTCACAACTCCCCCCTTTATAGCCATCATCATTTATAAAGTGCTCAGAGCTATGAGACAGGAAACCTTCCTTTACCTTCTAGATGGAGAACACTGGGTCAGAACTCTTTTTCACGGAAAGCTTCTCATCATAACTGGAGTAAAATACCAGGAAACATGAAACTAAAGAACATAAAACAACCACTAGGTGGCATCCTTAATAAGGGCTCCAGTGAGCTTCTGCTCCTCATGTTCCTCATGCCCCTTTGGAGGATGTTTGAGTTTTATTTAAGAAAATTAAATCTTCAGCAGTAGAACTATTTTTTAAATGTGTATGATGCTGTTGAACAAACTGGGTCTATTCTGGACTTTTTTAAGCAGATTTGAGCTCTACTTTGAAAAAGACCAATTTGGACCCAGTAGAACTAGAGAGCAAACAATACCGTTTTTTTTTTAAGTTGGTGCAGATTATTTTGACATGAATCTGATCCCCAATATGTGCTGCAGTTTTTGTCAACCCAGTTTTTGTCATTTGAACTGAATATATATATACATATATATAGGCTATATATATATATATATACAAACAAACGCATACATACATTCAAACAAATATACATACTTATACATAACTTTGTATTCTACCCGTCTATATCATAAACACATGTTCTATGAAATAATTTAGTTTTCTTTAAGAATTGAATAATTATTTATATATGTTTACTCCCTTAATTCTGCCTCAACATATCTAATAAATTAATCTTTTCCTTAATACATTCAAACTCTCTCCTCATATATCTTCTCTCGCTTTCATATTTATGACATTCCACTATAAAATGTTCTATTGTTTCATATTTTCCACAGAAATCACATTTGCCAGTAGTATGCTTTTGAATTTACAAAAGTGTATAATTAAGTCCTGTCTGCCCAAATCTTAACCTTGTAATCTCTCTCCCTCCTTTCTATTTCATTTTCCATTTCTTCTTTTCCTACTATCTTCTGAATTTTATCAAACCATCTTCCTGCTTTTTCTTCATCCCGCCTTTGTTTGCCATTTTTCCATCAACTTTTCTAACTAATAGAATTTTGAATTGCCCTCTTTGCCATTTTATCTGTCCTCTGATTTCCTTCTACTCCAATATTATGTGCTGGAACCCACACAGATACAACTATCAAACCCACATTTTTTATTCTACATAATGTATGAAATATTTCTAATAGAATGTCCATCCTACTATCTGACTGATTATATTTTAAACTTAATAATGCAGAGCTTGAACAAATTACTGTTTTTATTGGTTTTATTTCTTTATTGTAAAGCTAATAATATTGCCAACATTTCCCCTGTGTATACTGATAATCCTTCTGAAATTCGTTTTGCTATTTTTATATTGAATTTGGTAATACAAAAGCTGTTCCTACTTTCCTTGTTATTTTTGATGCATCTGTATAAATGTGAATATATTGATAATAATTGTCTAAATGTAACTGTACTAAATTAAAATCTACCGATTTATCTAGTTTCTTTTGCATAGACATATCTACTATATATATATACGCCCTTGTGTCGTCATCATGTGACGTCACTTTGGACGCGGGGAGCAGTTTCATTGGCTAAACACTCGGATACAGGAGGAGGTGTTTCACTCATTCTCCTCCTGTTTGTCACCGAGTCAACCTGAAGTTTGGGTCCTGGGATGTAGACCTGAGCTGATTCTTATCGAACCGAGCCGGTGGGATCACAGTATCACTCAACGGACACGCGCCCACCAGAGATCGCCCTGTGGGACAGAATGAGCGACAACAGCGTGGACACGAGCACGCTCTGCCTCTTTGATGTTGACGGCACACTGACGGCCGCGAGACAGGTAATCAAAAAAATAAAAAAAATCAAACACGATAACAGAAACGCATGACAGCTGTCAGAACAACTTCCGGCTCCACGTAATTTACTGTAGCCAGTCCGCTTTTTAATGAGCTCTACCGAAACACAAAACGGGTTTAGTTCCGCATTAAAACTTAAAAAGTTAAAATCAAGCAGTTGTTTGAGATACTAATAAAATTCATTAAATACATATTCGTAAAGAAATATCCCTTTTTAATATACTATTAATTATTTAAACAGACAATTGTGTTGCTAGCGTCTACATTTATCCGGAAGTATATTACGGAACATAAAACCCGAACGCACTTTTGTAGTTTCTTCCAACAACTTTGAAGATTTTCGTTAAATAGCTCATTTGGACCCTTAGATACGTCTCTGAAGTTTAGCGATTATTTTTAAACCAATGCAAAGCTTTACATCTGTGTAATTATCATCCGTTTGACCCGAATGTTTCAAATATTAGCCTTATTTCGGTTTATTTTAGCTAGCATCCTGCTAATAGCTGGACCAGTATCAACCAGTTAAACTGGAATGTAGACTACTGATCTAAACCGGTCCATTATTAAAGAACAGCCTCTGACCCAGCGTTTAATAGAACAGAGAAACAAAAATAAAGATATTTTTTATTTGTTAATTATTAACGTTTATTTTTAATCATAAGTCCAGGGTCACCATCACCTTACAGCTATATTATTTTTGAATTAAATAGTCTTTACTCTATTTGATGGGCTTTAGAGACCTCCTTTGGAAAATGATTCCAGATGGTTACAACCCAAATACATTTTCACTTCTTTATGACTAAATCATTACCTTAAATGGATAAATCTGCTCTTATAGACTGTATCAGCCCAAACATCCTGCCTCCAAAATTCATTAAACACATAATAAACCTCCTCAGGGCCCCCAGCTCTTCTGCCCTCTGATGGTTAAGCAGTGGTGTTTCCCAGAAACACCACACATCTAAACCAGTTTTTTTGGTTTAATAATTGAAGTTTAGTGATCTCACATTGGAGAAATATACCTCTGCATTTAACCCATCCCCTTGTGGAGCAGAGGGCCACCAGTGTGGGGTTTGGGGGGTCTTGCTCAGGGGACCCAGAGTGCAGGCTGTGGGGATCCAACCGAGATACTTGCAACCTTCTCAGAGCACAAGCGCACTGCTCTAACCACTAGGCCAACACTCTCCCCTGTTTCTCCTTTTTGTTTTCCTAACATTGAACAGGAACTAATCTCCCTTTTATTGACCTAGTCCTCCTGCTTCCATCCTTCTTTCACTTTAACCTGCACTTTACATATTAGACGGAGATGGGAAGTAACGAAGTACAAATACTACTCGTTACTGTACTCAAGTAGATTTTTCTGATATTTTTACTTTACTTTACTACTTATTTTTATGGCGACTTTTTACTTCTACTCCTTACATTTTTACACAAATATCTGTACTTTCTACTCCTTACATTTTAAAAAATTGGCTTCGTTACTTTAGTTTTGAATCATTTCAATGGAGTTACTGTTATTATTTTT
>JAGKQL010000001.1:6546720-6556965 GCA_018398635.1 Cyprinodon brontotheroides | reverse complement strand
TTACCAGAGTATTTTTTAACACAAGTATCTGTACTTTTACTCAAGTATGGAAAGTGAGTACTTTTGCCATCTCTGATATTAGACGAGGAATGTAGATTGATTTTATCATATAAATAGGCTGATATGTGGATATAAATTTGTTCCAGTGTTATTGGAATAAAAAGAAAATGAAATACTTTTGAAGAAAATGTGCTTCAGATGGGGAACTTTTAAAAACTTCTAAGGGTCTAAGGGTTCTTAAAGTAATTTATACGGAAGAGGATTAGGGCCAGTGGGGGAAAAAAAAAAAAATTAACTGATTTTTACATTTTATTTCAGTTTAGTATGGGAAAAGAGTGAGAATTCTGACTTTAATCTCAATATTCTGACTTTTTTTCTCAGAATTCTGACTTTACTCTTGACTTTAATTCAGTCAGAATTCTGAGATCAAAGTCAGAATTCTGAGAAAAAAGTCAGAATTCTGACTTTTCTCCAATGTTAAACTGAAATAAAATTTAAAAATCAGTTAACTTTTTTTTTTTTCCAGTGGCCCTAATCCTCTTCCGTAAATTTATGTGTATGCAAAACTTCAAAATGTTTTTTTTTAGCTTATTTTGTTTCAGATTTTTATTTTCAAATGTTACATTTTCACATATTAAGATAAAAAAAAATGCATAAAATTTTATTCTTTCAATTTTTTTTTCTATAGGGGCAGACTGAGTTTTATGAATTGAGGACCAATAGGAATGCTGTTGCTAGGTCTATCCAGAGCAGACTTGCTTCTATCGGTCCGTGCATAGAACAACCGGAAGTATAGATTTAAATTGAAAAAGACAAATCTAACAAAATATTACAATAAAAATGAGGAGAAAATCTGATAAACAACAAACTCTATAAAAAAAAAATTCAATCAAAGGTTTTTATTTGAGACATTTTGAAAGCCCCATTTTGGAAACTCATTTTCTTCAAATCTCCTTTTTTGTAACGTGTTCTTTGCTTTCTATAATACTGGATCAAATTTCTCTCCATATTGATGGTTTCTGTCCTGTGGAGGTCCATTTATTTTTGGAGGGGGGGGGTCTGTTTGTGTTCAGAGCGTGACTCCAGAAATGAGAGAGTTCCTGGAGAAGCTAAGGACTCGGGTTCGAGTCGGAGTGGTTGGCGGGTCGGACCTGGTGAAGATCAAGGAGCAGCTTGGAGACGACGGTGAGGCGGCGGACTGGTTCACATGGCCAGCTTTAACGTCTGTCCTCTGTTTGACGTTTCTCCTTCCTGTCTTTGTCTCAGTCATCCAGAAATCCGACTATGTGTTCGCTGAGAACGGCCTTGTGGCTTACAGGAACGGGCAGCTGCACTCCGTCCAGGTAGCGTGCATTTAATCATCAGGTGGCGATCAGCACCATTGGTCCTGGATACGACGCTGGTTCCTGTAAAGTGAACTTTCCTTTTCTCTGCTCGCTCTCCTCAGTCCATCCAAGCCCACATGGGAGAAGAGCTGCTGCAAGATTTCATCAACTTCTGTTTGGACTACATGGCCAAGATCAAACTGCCCAAAAAAAGGTACTTAGTCACGACTCCAGGTCGAACTGGACCTGCTGGAGGAGACATTCATTCATTTTTCTCCTTGGCTACATCAGTTCCTTCCTGCATTTAGGTAACAGCCTGCTTTGAATGGAGGAAATGGAGCTAAGAAGGCATGTTAGGATCACCTATGTTAGATTCCTAAATATATGTTTGCAGGGAAATAAAAGACAAACCAAAACCTGGAAGTCTCCTCGGCTTGCTGAAAAAGCTCTAAAGTACACTGCAAAAAAAATTGAAATCTAAATAAGTCACTTTTTCTTAAAATAAGTGCATTTTCCTTTGAATTGAGGAGGTAAGTGAGACACTTTACAAATGGAACAAGACAGTTTACATTTCAAGAGCATATTTAGACTTAGATTTGTCATTTTGTATACATGAGTAAAATAAATTTTGTTTAAAACAGCTCTAGACAATTTAATTTTTTTAAGTGCAGCCCTGAAAACAGTAACAAATACATATATTTTCTAATTATCGTATTCTAAGAGTAAAAGTACTCCTTCCATTTGAAAATCGTCTCATTTACCTGCTCAAATTATGGGTAAATACACTTAATTTAATACATTTTTACTTATTTCGAGATGGTTTTTTGAAGTGCATTGGCATAAGGATACCTTCCACAATCAATGACTCTGCTGGAATGTGCTGATTATGGGTCATCAAATGCAGGAAAAGTTTGATACTGACTGATCCTCCTGCTTAATGCTGAACCAGGCCCCATTAAAAGCTGAAATCCATCGCCACCTCTTCTGTTTCGAGTCGTTTCTTCTGGTTTATTATTCAGCAGACCTTGGATTAAAATCACTGATCCGACCTGAGGATGAGTCTCTGTTTGCTTGATGAAGGCTGAGCTGCAGCGTGATGCTTTTTCTCCTCAGAGGAACCTTCATTGAGTTCCGTAACGGGATGCTGAACGTTTCTCCCATCGGACGCAGCTGCACACAGGAGGAGCGCAGAGAGTTCTACGAACTAGATCAGGTGAGGAGCTAACAGTGCTTAGGAAGCAGTTTCTACGGGGAGAGATAAAGGCCAATAAAAATGGATATAAAGATGTAAGAAAAACTTAAATAAATATAAGATTTTCTTTTGTGTTTGTTTCATCTGAAAATACAAGTTTAAATGTTAAAACTTTGCAAAACTGCGATTACGGATCACAAATTTACAAAAGCCACAAATTTGGAAGAATCATAAATTTACTTTTAAAAAATCACGGAATTAACGAACCCCTCTGATGACATGGTCAAAAAAATGTTTAATTGTGGCCCCGTGAAGTAGTATTTAAGTGCGCATGAAGTAGTATTTGTGACCCATGCATTAGAAGTTTAACGTCTTACCGCGAAATACTACTTCATGGCCACGCAATAAGTTTAGTAGTATTTCGTGCGAAATACTTATTAATAATATCAATAAATCCGCCCCCCTGTTTTCAGGCTTATGTTAACTGTAATGACTTATCTTGAACAGGCTGCTATGTAAGCGGGGCCTTTAGTCCTTTGTTTAGCTATGCTGTCGGTTTGTTTACACTACGCCTTTTCCACCTAAAATAAGCGTCTTAGCAACAAATGTCCGCATTGACTGTAGGAACCGACTGGGTAGCAAGCGCGCCGCCCAGCAGGCTAAGGCGAAGCTTGATTTGCTCGACCTGGTAAGTCAGAATGATATATTAATATTATTAAATAAGTATTTGCATTCTTTCGATATAAACTTATTAGCATTGTCCAGGAATGAGTATTTAAATGCGCCGCGTTAAACTTATTTAACGTGGCCGCGAAGTATTATTTCGTCTTGCCGCGTTAAACTTATTAATAGTGGCCACGAAAATAGTATTTAGATGCGCCGCGATATACTTATTAGCGTGGCCACGGAGAAATGTATTCGTCGCGCCGCGTTATACTTATTAGCGTGGCCACGAAATACTACTTCGTAACCTAATTAAAAATTTTTGACAGAGGGGCTCCGTAGGAATTTACCTGTCGAAACTTAGTTGTAAATTTCCATTTTTTTTTTCCCTCTTTCTGTTGTTTTGCTGCAAAACCGTGGAATAACAACTTCTATTCTAATAGATGAAATATCTGACGTATGTTGGAGTTAACAAGGATCAAATGCAAATCCTGAGTTTATTCAAGTTCTACTTACATTTCCATATTCATCCATTTTTATGGACTTATCTCACCTTGTAGGTTGATTCTCTTTAAAGTCAACCTCATGTTTCCCATTTTCTGAGCTGCTTTAGTTTAACTCCCGCTTTATCTGCAAACATGCTCTGAAAAGAAAGGGATGTCTGAAGGATGAAGCTCCAGCAGGACTTTGAGATTTTTTCCTCTTTTTTTTTTTGCAGAAAGAAAAGATCAGAGAAAAGTTTGTTTCAGTGTTGAAGGAGGAATTCAAAGGAAAGGGTCTGTCGTTTTCCATCGGTGAGCCTCCTGAAAGCTGCTCGTTTAAATAACCATTGTTGTGAGATCCGCCTGCCCGCCGTGGACCTTTTAACGGCCCTCTCAGCGGGACGGCTCCAGTCAAACTGAGACGTTACTCATCGTCTTTGTTTCCCTGCAGGAGGGCAGATCAGCTTCGACGTCTTCCCTGACGGCTGGGACAAGAGGTACTGTCTGGGCATCGTAGAGAAGGACAACTACTCAACCATCCACTTCTTTGGAGACAAAACAAAACCTGTGAGTTTGCTAAACGGGTCACAGTCAAAAGCTCTCATTCAGTCTGTCCTGAGGAACGCCTTGGAGGAGAACAGCTTCCCTTAGAAACTGGAGGAAACTTCAGGAGTCATTTTATCAGATTTATCCCACTGCAAAAAATGTAAATCTAAAAAAGTCATTTTTTCTTAAAATAAGTGCATTTTATCCTAAGTTGAGGAGGTAAATGAAACACTTTGCCAATGGAACAAGATGATTTACATTTGAATTAAGAAAAATCAATTGCATTATTATCTAATTAACTTATTTTAAGTGTAAAATACTCATTCAATTGGCAAACTTACCTGCTCAAATTAAAGCTAAATACACTTGATTTGAGAAATTTTTACTTTAGATCGTTTTTGCAGTGCAGCTCCCAATAGTATTCACACCTCATGGATCATTTCTGCATTTCTCCTTAGTTCACACAACTAACTATTAATTTATAGATTTTTATCTGCAGACCTATGGTCGAATCCTGAGGTGGAATAAAAGATTCAGTATCTATGATCTGAACATCTACACTGTTTCCCCATCAGACCAGACGGAGGTAATCTCTGAACATCAGCTTTAAGTCCAGCCAGATTCTAGACCTGATTTATGTTTGAACTTTGACTAGGCCAATATGTCCCTTCATAGAGGGAATGGGGTGCAGCAGGTTTCTGACAGCAATAGTTTGGTGCTTTATTTAGGGGTATCAGGGGTAATGAGGTTAAATTTGCTGCCATAGCAACAGCATTCTTTTTTATCCAAAGAAAAAGATAAATGTTTCTCCTGATGAAACCCTTTCAGGTTTCTGATAGACTTTAGACAGATTTTATTTGTCTTTTTTTTTTTTACCTAAGTGTAAAACAAAAAGAAATTTCGTTTGGAAAAAGCTCGATGGAAAAATTTCATCTTTTTAAAAAGATGAAAAAGTGCAGTCTTGAAAAATAGTAAAAATGACTGTAAATTTACAGTTTTAAATTTACAGTTCTAAAATTTCTAATAAATATATATATATATATATATATATATACACACACACAATACAATAACCCATTCCTACATTCAGCAGTCTAATGGCAGTGGGGAAAAAGCTCGATGGATGGTTGGAGTGTTGGAAGGATGGTTAAAGGAAATAAATTTCCTATCAGTCGGTTCCTCCATTTCTTGTTGTGACTTCTTTAATGAAGGCATTTCCCTCTAATCCGAGCAGAATTTTTAAAGTAAACCTGGGTCTGCAGGAACTTTTCCTCTGCATTCGGCTTCATGTCCTCCTCCTCCTCTTCCAGGGAGGAAACGACTACGAGATCTACAGCGACCCACGGACCGTCGGCCATGAAGTGTCCAGTCCAGACGAGACGCTGCGGCTCTGTGAGGAGCTGTTCTTCTCCTGAGAGCCCAGCAGAAGCATCGGGTCCCAGAGCAGAGACTATGATCGGACCCTATAGGTGCCTACCTCCACCAGAACCACCTGACTGGACCTGGACCCATTCAGGGAAGCTGCAGCCTCCTTTGGTTTAATGAAGCGTTCTTGGAAACAAAAAGGAACAGAACCAGAGACGCTCACATGATGTTACTGATTCCTGTTCTTAAGGCACTTAAAAATGACAAAGGTTCTACTGTAAAAAATAAAAATGCTTCAGTCTAGTTCATGTATGAACATTTTTCTGGTTTCTACCCCTGAAGGTTCAAAGCATCTCCAGAAAAAGATTTTTCTTCTCCGACGTCTGAAGCATCATTTATAGACGAGAGTTTTAGGGCCATGCTGGGACATTTAAAGAATAAAGTCATAATACTGAAAGAATTAACTTGTGATATTAAAGTTGTAATTATAAGACGACTAATCAAAGTGGGCTGCTACTTTAATCTCCAAATATTCTAGTTCTATTACTACTTTACTCTTCTGTTACGACTTTAATCCCGTAAGGTAATGACTTTATTTGGGTGCTTCTAATACTTTAATTATCCCAAAGAAAAATTAAAGGTGTTGTAATATGAATAAGAACTACAATTTCCCGTTTGGAATGAATATTTTTGAATCAAATCTTCTTTATAATTTCTATTTTTTTTCAATATGAACTTTCTCTGAACAACCTGGTTTTTCCTCCATTAACTAACTGAATGATCCAGTCAGCAAATAAAGATCTGAAGCGGTTTAGCACAGTGCTAGAGTCCCACCCATGATTTGTTAACCCTTTAAAGCCTGGACCATGAAATAATTCACAGAGAAATTCAATTTTTTTATTTAGAGTTGCCATTGAACTCTGAAAAAAAAAAGAAAAAGAATATATATATTGTAGAAGTTAAATTAAACCTTTTATTTGCATCAATTCTGATACATTCGGCATTTCTGTAGAATATTATATACGTTTTCTGTTCACTACATGTGTCTGATTGTTTAAGTCAGGGTTTTTAAGATAAGCAAGATCACACTGATGATGCAAAGATCTTAAAACCTCATGTATCAAATATGATAGAATTGGTTTTAAAGGGTTAATAAGCTGCTGTTTTAAATATATTAGCCTAAAAGTTCAGAGATGGATGTGAAATTAATGAAACCTTCAGGTTTGGCATCTCTCTGATGCTTCAACTCTGCTGCACACCTAAAGACAAAGGAACCATTTCAGTTACATGAAACATTTCAAATATTTTAAAGGATTCTGGAGGCAGAAAGGTATTTTAGTCTGAGGGGAAGCAGCTGAGCTCTCAGTAAAATGGCAGAACGGTCTGACCTGAGTGAGTGACACAGGTCACCACGTCTGCTGGCAACACGCCACAGCTGCACCTCGGCTCTGATGGCCGACAGGGATCCGCCTCTGCTGCTCTACTGAGCAGGATCCGTGTTTCTAGAAGTTCCAGCCACCCTGGAGGTTTTTTTTTTCCTTCGCTTCAACTTATTTACGGTAGATGATCAAAGTTTTAACGTTGCACCTGTTCGCTTTTATTGATTGCTTACATCAAAGATACACAATGTTGACTGTACAAATACCACAGGCAGCAGAGAACAGGTTCTAATGTTCTAAGGGATGTTAGGGAAGACGAAGAATGACTGCATGGAACCCTAAAGGAGACATGACTGTTTAAATTCAGGCTTTGCAGTGGTTTTAGATATACGTGTATAGAAATGCAGACGTAGATTAGAACACACAGAGCTGCAGAAATAGAGCTGTGGAGGCAGATTTGAAGACTGAAAGCTGGGGACATAAATCTGCAGCTATACAGATGATCTAGATCTGCAGAAGCAGACTATTGGATGTAGCTGCAGACATAGATCTATAGTCAGAATCTGCTTGGTTTGGTCCAGAAGTCCGTCCCCCAGGAGCTCCTCTACCTGCTTCATGTATGAACCTGAAAAGAACCATTGAGATTTTTAATAAAAAAAAATAAATAAATTAGAAGCAATAAAATGACCAACCAGGTGGCAGGAAGCCCTGGGTTCCACCTGTCTGCTGTAAACATTCAGGTGTTTACATTTTCAGAGTGAAGTCTCTGTGGATCGCTTAAAGAACTCGGTTCTATGGATGCAGTAAAGCCAACTACAGCTCTGATTGATGGAGGAGGCCGACTATGTCCTGTAAGTCGGCCTCTAAAACCTCACATCTTGAGGTGTGAGTTAAAAAAAGAGGAACGTAGGAACCAATGGGAGACGTTAAACCTGAATATCAGGATTGTTTTTGATTGGGCCCAGAACCTGGTTTACAACAACAAAACCTGCTCAGTTGCCGTGGAGATTAATCCAGACGTAAAACGGGACCCTTCGCTCTCAGATATATTTGTCTCTCCTCTTAACTCTTGTAGCCCGCAGCATGACACCTGTCTGCCCTGCAGTGGTTTATTTAAAAACAGTAAATCACTTAAATCCTGAATCTGCCAACAAAACGCCGCCTGCGTGGAGCGGTGCAGAAGGTAAACGAAAAATGGCTGCTTGATGAGTTTATGTGAGGCCTGCAACCGGTTTGGTTCTGTCTGTTATTAGCCAGATCCAGCCGTCCCGCTCCGTCTAAACAGACTGGGTTCCCTTTATTTCTGTCAGGCAGTAGCCTGGCCAGCCTCACTCCAGCTCCGGGTCCTTGCTATCGTCTCCTCCGCAGGACGAGCGGCTGCTGAGGTCGGCCACGCCTGACTCCAGGTCGCTGCAGGCAGAGACGTCCTCCCCATCTGGACTCCTCAGCTGCTGCCCTGACGGCCCGGAGGAGGCGGAGCCTCCACGTGGAGGCCTCTGATTGGCCAGTTCAGAGGAGTGCAGGCGACTGTTCTGAAGTAAGGAGCTGGTGCTGGGTTCCGAGTAGAAGGTGGGCGGGTCCGGCCCGCTGTGCCTCTGCGGCAGGCGGCTAGTTCTCCTCCTCGGAACCTCCGTCTTCTCCAATGTGATTGGTTTCCCCGTGAGAGCCGCGATCCTCTGGGAACAGAACCACAAAGACGTTCTGTTATCAGCTGACGGAACCACAAATATGTTCTATTATCAGCTGGCGGGACCACAAAGACGTTCTGTTATCAGCTGACAGAACCATAAAGACGTTCTATCATCAGTTGATGGAACCACAAAGACGTTCTGTTATCAGCTGACGGAACCACAAATATGTTCTACAGGTGCTGGTCATAAAATTAGAATATCATGAAAAAGTAGATTGATTTCAGTAATTCCATTTAAAAGTGAAACTTGTATATTATATTCCGACATTACATACAAACTCATATATTTCAGATGTTTATTGTTTAAAGTACACGATGATTACAAATGACAGCAAATGAAAATCTCAAAATTAAACAAAATCCAGAAGAGATAGAATATTACTGAAGACCAATAAAACAAAGGATTTATAGAAATGTTGGCCAACTGAAAAGTATGAACATGAAAAGTATGAGCATGTACAGCACTCAGTAGTTAGTTGGGCCTCCTTTGGCCTGGCATTACTGCAGCTTAATGCGGCGTGGCATGGAGTCGATCAGTCTGTGGCACTGCTCGGGTGTTATGATAGCCCAGGTTGCTCTAATAGTGGCTTTTAGCTCTTCTGAATTGTTGGGTCTGGTGTATTGCATCTTCTTCTTCACAATACCCCCATAGATTTTCTATGGGGTTAAGGTCAGGAGAGTTTGCTGGCCAATTAAGAACAGGGATACCATGGTCCTTCAACCAGGTACTGGTAGCTTTGGCACTGTGTGCAGGTGCGGGAGTCCTGTTGGAAAATGAAATCTGCATCTCCAAAAAAGTTGGTCAGCTGCAGGAAGCATGAAGTGCTCTAAAAACTTCCTGGTATGTGGCTGCGTTGACCCTGGACCTCAGAAAACACAATGGATTCCAACACCAGCAGATGACATGGCACCCCAAGTACATCACTGACTGTGGAAACTTTTCACACTGGACTTCAAGCAGCGTGGATGAAGTGCCTCTCTTCTTTTCCTCCAGACTCTGGGACGCTTGTGATTTCCAAAGGAAATGCAAAATTTACTTTCATCAGAGAACCTGATGAGTCTTGTTGGACCACTCAGCGGTCCAGTCCTGTTTCTCTCTTTAGCCCAGGCTTAAGGCGCTTCTGACGCTGTCTGTGGTTCCAGTGAGTGGCTTGACACAAGGAATGCGACAGCAGAAACCCATGTCTTTCATGCGTCTGTGTGTGGTGGTTCTTGAAGCACTCACACTCAGCCGGGAATCCCACTCTTTGTGAATCTCCCCAACATTTTTAATGGGTTTTGTTTCTCAATCCTCTCAGACGACGCGGTTCTTATCTACTCTTGCTTGTACACTTTTGAGCCACATCTTTTCCTTCCCTTAGCTCTCTATTAATGTGCTTGGACACTTTGAGCTCTGTGAACAGCCAGCCTCTTTAGCGATGACCTTTTGTCTTGCCCTCCTTGTGCAAGGTAATAGATGGTGATCTTTTGTGGACAACTGTCAAGTCGGCAGAAGTCTTCCCCATGATTGTAGCCTATAGAACTAGACTGAAAGACCATTTTAAAGGCTTTTTGCAGGTGGTTTTGAGTTAATTAGCTGATTAGAGTGTGGCACCAGAAGGGG
>JAGKQL010000001.1:6530534-6546224 GCA_018398635.1 Cyprinodon brontotheroides | reverse complement strand
ACGAGACCACAAAGACGTTCTATCATCAGCTGACGAGACCACAAAGACGTTTCCATCATCAGCTGCCGACGACCACAAAGACGCCTTCGCTTATCAGCTGACGGTATTCCAAAGACGCTTCGCTTATCAGCCGACGTGACCACAAAGACGCCACTATCATCAGCTGACGGAACAACAAATATATTCGCATCATCAGCTGACGGTGTGACCACAAAGACGATTCTATCATCAGCTGACGGAACCACAAAGAAGACGTTCTATTATCAGCTGACGAGACCACAAAGACGTTCTATTATCAGCTGCCGGGATTTTAACCGGCAGACGCTCTACCATCCGTTGACATGACCACAAAAGACGCTTCTATCGTATAAGCTGGACGGAACAAATAAAGACGCTTCTATCATCAGCCGACACGGAACCACAAAGACGTTCTATCATCAGCTGATCTAGACCACAAAGGCGTTCTATTATCAGCTGACAGATCTACCACGAAGGCGTTCTATGGTAAGCTGACAGAGACAACAAAGATGTTCTACGATCGGCTGGCGAAGCACTACAAAGACGTTCTATTATCAGCTGACGGTATCTATTAAAGACGTTCTATCATAAGCCACGGTGAACAACAGACGCGTTCTATTATCAGTTGGCAGACTGGCACAAAAGGCGTTTCTATCATGTTGACGGAACGAACAAAGACGCACGAAGGCGTTCTACTGTGCTGATGGAAATACACAAAGGCGGTTGCGACGCTCAGCCTAGCGACGTCAGCGCTGGCGGTCTATCACAAGATGTGAGACCGCAAAGAGCGTTCTATCATTGCTGGCGGAACTACAAAAGACGCCGTATCATCAGCGGGATTAGACCACAAAAGGCGTTCAATCATAAGCTGACAGAGACCACAAAGACGCCGCATCATCAGCCGACGGTGACCACAAAACCGTTCTATCATAAGCTGTGAACAACAAAAGGCGTGCTATCATCGCTATCAGAGACCACAAAGACGCTTCTATCATCAGCTGGACGAGACCACAAAAGACGTTCTATTATCAGCTGACGCAGACCACAAAAGGCGTTCTATTACACAGTTGGCGAGACAACAAAAAGGCGTTCTATCATCAGCTGGCAGACCGCGTGCGACGCTCTCTATCATCAGCTGCCAGCGACGACCACAAAGACGCTTTCTATCATCAGCCGACGCAGACCACAAAGACGTTCTACTATCAGCTGACGAGACCACAAAGACGTTCTAGCATGAGCTGGCGAGATCATTAAAGAGCGTTCTATATCATCAGGCCAGAGACCACAAAAGGCGTACTATAAAAGACGTTCTATTATCAGCTGGCGGAACCACAAAGACGTTCTATTATCAGCTGACGGAACCAGAAAGACGTTCTATTATCAGCTGACGGAACCACAAATATATTCTATCATCAGCTGGCGGGACCACAAATATGTTCTATCATCAGCTGGCGGGACCACAAAGACGTTCTATCATCAGCTGACGAGACCACAAAGACGTTCTATCATCAGCTGACGAGACCACAAAGACGTTCTATTATCAGCTGACGAGACCACAAAGACGTTCTATCATAAGCTGACGGAACAACAAAGACGTTCTATTATCAGCTGACGGAACCACAAATATATTCTATCATCAGCTGGCGGGACCACAAATATATTCTATCATCAGCTGGCGGGACCACAAAGACGTTCTATTATCAGCTGACGGAACCACAAAGACGTTCTATTATCAGCTGACGGAACCACAAAGACGTTCTATTATCAGCTGACGAGACCACAAAGACGTTCTATCATCAGCTGACGAAACCACAAATATGTTCTATCATCAGCCGACGGAACCACAAATATGTTCTATCATCAGCTGATGGAAACCACAAAAACGATGTTCTATCATCAGCTGACGGAACCACAAAGATGTTCTATCATCAGCTGACGAGGAACCACAAAGACGTTCTATCATCACCTGCAGCCCACAGCTTCTATTATCACGACGAGACCACAAAGACGTTCTATCATCAGCTGACGGAACCACAAAGAGGTTCTATTATCAGCTGACGGAACTCAGAGATGTTTTGTCATGAACTGGTCATTTAAGGAGCTAATTCAATAATGTAAAATAAAGGGATAAACCTTCTTAAAGGTTTCTTAGCTCAGTGTAAGGCTTAGAACACGTCCAGGATATTAACAGGTCTAAATATTAGAACATGTCAGAACCTCAGGCTGGTCCAAATTCAGCCCATTGGTTCCGACTGTTACTGATGTTCTGTGTTCATCAGAGCAAAGCCTGGCCAGTCACAGTGTTCTAGTCAAAGGTGTGTTTGTGTGCTGTATGCCTTGGTCGGGGTGGTGGGTGGCTCCTCCGGCCGGTACCTCCTGGTGATTGGTCAGCTCCTCCTCTAGCTGCTGGGACTCCGCCCTGACGGTGGACAGGAAGTCGGCGGGTGACTGTCGAGGAGTCTTGGACCTCTCTGTATGGTTATAGAGGCCCTTCCACATCCTGGAGAGAAACACCATCACTGAGGTTTTAATCTTATATTCTTACCCCTCTTTGGACTTCAAGCAAACATTGAAAAATTGCCTTTCGCAGAACAGAATATTCAGTTTTTGTGCGTTTTTTTCTGAACCACAAGAGACACTGCTATGACTCCCCATGGAAATCAGTGGGATGCGCTATTTGCAACTACCCGCTGCTAGCACGCAGCTGAGTAACGTTCACAATTATTTACAGAAAACACGTACCTTATTGTAAGTGAAAACAAGCATGTATAATTAAGCATAAAATTCATCTGCACTCGACAAAAACGGTCGAAAAGTGGCTCTGACGCTACAAGCATGGAGCTACTCTATCCTTTTTATTTGCCTTGCAGCTATATTTGCTGTGATCAGTGGAATAAAGTAGTTTCGGCATGTTTTTGCGGAAAATCCACCTGAAAAACCTTCGAATCAATGCAGCAGCTTCCGCATCCAGACAATGTAATCCCCAGTTCTCCAATGATACCCGCCTAAATGAACCGTTCTGCCAGTAGAATCCCACCAACGGGCTTGTTTTGTCTCGTGGAGAAAGTGATACATAAGTACTTTTTCTAAAGTAGAAAACAAAGCAACAAAAAAAGGTCCTCGCCACAATGGAATACGGTATACCACTTGTCGCTGTAAATTGTTTCTTTTTTATGTAGGTAAAAAAATGTAAATTGAAAATCATGTACAAACCGCGATTTGTAATTTTATTATGTTGTGTAATTTTATTTTTTCTTCAATTGATATTATAAAACTGGTATCTAAAAAAGTATCATTCAGAACCGGTATCGAAGTGAAGGTATCGTATTGGTTATGGTATCAAAAATAGCCCTAGTTCTGTTAAAAGCATTTAGCTAGCACAGCATCATGTTAGCATTAAGCTTGAATGGCACAAAGTCTTATTAAATTAGACATGCGTTTTGTTTATCGGCTGCTTTCATGGATGGAATCACGTGGTGTTTAAGGACTAAATACTTTGTGAATCCACTTTCTTTGTGGCCAATGTTCTCTCAGCTGTCTGGACTAAAGCACAGATCATGAAGGAACACGCTCCATTGTGATTGGTCGGTTTTCCTGTATACTAACTGCAAACGTTTCTGCTGAATGCGGTTTGAAAGTTGTTTTTCTGGATCATCACATCCGCTGGGCGTCTTCCTAATTTCAAAACGTCCTCCATTTCTCTTTTAGTACACTGGTTCCCAAACCTCTTGCTGGGAAAAAAAACCCTTTGGGTTACAGGACTTGAGCTCTTCTCGCAAATGATTATGGGATTTGGTGTTACAGCGGCCTGCTGTCACCATAGGTACTGCTACCCGACAGGAAAGGGGAGCAAAAAGTAGTGATTGTTTGTCCGAATGGTCAGTTAACTGAGTTTTCTCTGAGTCTGCTCTTTATAGTGACTGAGGGATTTAGAGGTTAGGGCGGATGTTCAGGCCTGTATGAGCACAGAGGAGAAATGGGCTTGTGCATGCTCTCGCACGCGCATTTTTTAAAAGTGAATAGGGTGGTTATTTTTTTTTAATTCTAGAAAATCCTCCAAAGTACCTTTAAGTCCTGTTTAAAAGTTGTTTACAATCTGTGGTTTTAGGAGTGTTTGTTTCCAATTAAGACAGCAGGAACTAATGCTGCGTTCACACTGCACGCAGCAGGCCGCTTCCTTTTTGCCGCTTGTACCAGTTTAGTTCTGATGCGTGGCTGAAGCATCTTTGCTGCTCTGGCTGTGCGGTGAAAAAGTTGGTCTGAAGGTGGTTTTTCATGTACATAATCCCACCCCGCAGGAACCAGGATAATAAAATCGAATATTCTGCCAGCAGGTTTCAGCATTTAAGTTTACTCTGTACTAAAGCTAAGGCAGCGTGTAATTTTAAATAAGACGCAAGCCCTTAGACTGCAGACCCCAGCAGAGCAACATGAACATCACCCCCCCACCGTTTCTCCCCCCCAACAGTACGGCGAGCGTTACGGGACAAAATGTCTTCCACGACGTCCGCATCACCTACCTTCTCAAGTGATGAGGTTTGTTTACATAGATAATTTTACAGATAGTATTTCATTAGTCTGTGTAGGGTATAGATTTCATGTAGACTTAAGATAATAAATATACCCGTTATTTTTTCTACATCGTATGTAGAAAATGTAGCCATTAGTTTAACAGCGAGATTGTGTTCGCTGGAAGAATATATATTCCCCGTTTACAGAGTCAAAGTCTTGTTTGTGGCACGGGGGTTACAAGGCGAGGAAGAGGGCAGAGAGGCCGGGGTGGGCGTGCAGCCAGGGCCCGGTGAGGGAGAGGTGCCAGCGGGGTGACTAGAGCAGAGGAGGAAAGGCTTGAAGATCTCCAAAGGAGCCGGAGAGAAGTAACCGAGGTATATATCCAGAAAATTATTATTCAGAAAATTACTGAATCATTACCTGTGAAACGTCAGGGACGTTGCTGAATAAGTATACTGGAGAGTAACAGCATCATCAAGCAGGATGTTATCGTAATGGGCGATCTCGCTAGTTAGCTGTCGTAGCGCAAAGATGTCTGCCTCCATGGCTGCGAGACCCGCTCCTATGCAATTATAAATAACGAATTCTAGGCAACGCGAAATATTAAGGTTAAGAGGCTGAGCTCAGAGATGATGATAAATAACATAAGTTATGTATAATATATTACATTTCTGACTGTATATCCCTGTAATTATTACACTGTAGCTTTAATTCATACTAACATGCAGTATACTACATAATGTGAGTATACGTTTCATCAGTTCAATTTTGCACTAGGAAGATTGTTTCTTCTGCCTAAGTTATGTTATTAAATATGGATTTGTATAAATTTGTATATTTCTCCCGACGCGCTGCTTCAGCTGCTCAGACGCGCTGCGCCTGCTGCTCAAAACGAGCCGCGGAACCTTTTGCTGCTCCTTGACGCGCGTCAACCATTGACTTTGCATGTAAACTCGCTGCTTATGCTGCGTCCGGTGTGAACGCAGCATAAGCCGTGAGGCGCCTTCAGGAGGCAGTAGCTTTCATTGCATATCAGAAGCTCTGTTTGGAGACGTTGAAGCTGTTAACTTGAGCAAACTATTGTCGATTCCTCAAAGAGCATTGTATGACTTTTGTTTGAAGGTTTTATTGTCATTATACTGTCACAAAGGGCAACAAAATTAACTCTCTGCATGTAATCCATCCTCTTGGGGAGCAGTGGGCTGCCATTGTGTGGCGCCCGGGGAGCATGTGGGGTTAAGGGTCTTGCTCAGGGACCCAGAGTGGCAGTCTGTGGGAGTGGGGCTCAAACATAGAACCTCAGGATTCCAAGCTCTATGCCCTAACCACTAGGCCGCCACTCCCCCAATTACCATAACTCACCTTCTATATGAAGATTTTGATGCTGGAATAAAACATTTCAAATAAGATAATTAGATATTATGCATTTGAAGTAAGATGATAGAATTGTTTTGTTATTTATTTATTAATATATGTGATGCAGGAATAGCATCACTTTCTGGTCTGAAGAATCTAAACCTAGCAGCTTTTCCCAAACAGCTTGTTTAATTTCTAACAGACATTCAGAGACCAAAGCTGCAGTTCCTCACTTGAAGCAGTAGGGAGTGGTGTTGGGCCTCAGGATGCCCTGACTCTGGCTCAGCTCGGCCTTATACAGCGGGTTGGTGTACTGGGATCTGTCCTTCCACAGCTGAGGCCACACAGAGTGGCAGCGCTCATGCAGCCTGGGGATAAAACAACGGAAACTTCATGACATCATGAACGTAGCAGCGGACAGACGCGGTCCTGCATATGGGATTGCTGCGCCCTCCCAGATCCGTACCTCATGTCCCGACGCTCCTTCTCACTGTTCCCCAGGAAGGTCCCGTACTGACAGGAGTACACGTGCGTGTGGACGGTGATGAGGAAACGCTCGTTGAACTCGAAGGCACATGGAAACTGCTCAGAGAGCTGCCACACACACTCCAGGAACTGGTCCATGACGGGGGACACCTCTTTAGGATCTCCATCCAGGTGGGCATACCTGCAGAGGGGGAGGAGCTTCTGCTGACTCTTCCTTCAACAACATCTCTAGAAGTACTCAGAAATCAACCTGCTGGTAGGGAACGGACACTAAATCCTGTTTTATCGAAATAAAATGTTGTTTTTTTTTATTGTAGAAGAACAAAGACTGTTTTTATGTTCTTCAACCAGCGACGTCTGATGGTTGATGTTGAACAGAAACCGCCTGATGCCATCAGGGTTCCTCTCACTGACCTGTGTGAGAACTTGTGTCCAAAGGAAACCCAGTCCCTCTCTATCAGCACCTGGAGGCGGAAGAGAAGGAACTCAGAGACTTTCAGAGAGAGCTCTGATTTCTACCCGGATGTTTGTGCGTTACCATGAATCCTTTGATGGTTCTGTAGAACGGGTCCAGCAGGATACTGGCCACCGAACACGCCTGGGCCGTCCTGTCCCATCCGTCTGAGCAGTGAACCAGAACGCTGACACCTTCGTCGGCCACCGCCTGGACAGACGGAGAAGGTCGATGACCGAGTCAGAACCAGGAAGTGGAACTGGTTATGAGACCCAAAAAAACTCTGGGATGTTACAAGCTTTTCAGTCCAGATTCTTCTGATTTCCAGAGCTCCTAACTTATCTGAGGGGTTTCCACAGAAAATAAAAAATGCTCTGTTAATAAAACCTAAATACCTTCTTTCCTCAGATGATGTTATGCCTCTAAAATAAACACCGGAGAGTTCCAGCAACAGACTTTTTTCTTTCTTTTTTTTCAGACTTTCTAAGCTGAGTCACAGTCAAGTGATTGACCGCTTTGCAAAAAGTGAAAAATAGGAGGTACACTTTAATGCTCAAAAAATAAAAGAAAAACTTAGATTCAGGTTGAGTTAAACTTTCCCCCAAACTAAAACCACTGAAACCTAGGAGACTAATGATTGGCTTTCCAGAATGTGTATAAGGAAGGAAGCACTGTTTTAAAGTTGTTGTATGTACCTGGTGCATTTTATAGCTGCATACACCGTGTTGAAAAATCGTTTCATGCTTACATTTGAAACAAATAATAGCACCGCTACACTCATTAATTATCTCAACTGTGAGTAATTTGGTTTAGAGATCTGTATCAGAGTTGGGGCAGAATAATGCTTGTCCCTGTATTTGTGTATAGCAGGAGGGGCATATGCTGTACGGGTCCAGTGCCCCAGTAAAGCTTTGTGCCTCAGCAACGCCCCTGGTTCAGGGTGATTCTCCTGCTAGAAGGTGAACCTCCACCTCAGTCTTAGGGTTTCTGCAGCCTCGAACAGGTTTCCATGCACAGTTTAGGTGGAGATCCATGTGTTTGTAGGTCTGCAGGGCGTCTATCCTGCCATCCTAGTTGAGCGGAGCTTTGCAGGGAAGGTTTTAGAAGCTAACTATGCTTTAAATGTCTCTAGAATCTCCTCCCTAACCCTTATGCAGGCTCTTCACTGTTCATGATGTTGGTTTTATTGTCGTTTTAAGGAGTGAATTCTTTCCGAGACGCTGAAACCGAATTTGATCAGTCGGTTCCAGGTTTAACGGAGCTGTTGGCTTCACTCTGCATTCATACGAACCCTTGCAATGAAGACTCCAGCATCCAGAATGGCTTTAATGTGTTTGAGCCAACCAGAGTTCTCCAGCCCCCACAGGAAGTCGGTCATGGACGGAGTGCGCATCTCACCCACTGCAGGAGGAAAGAGGATGATACATGAGGACCAGCAGGGGGCAGCATTTTACCACCTCAGGTATCATAGAACCACTCAACCAGAAACTGAACGCACCGTCGATGATCTTCTGCTGGCTGCTCCTCATCACGTGGATGTTCTCAATGCCAATGAAGTGCAGCTTGATGTTGGTGTAATGGTCCTCGTTCTCATAGCCTTTACCTGCGGCTCTGTTCGCCATGGCGTTCAGCTGCGAACACAATAATCAATTGGAATTAGGACTGAAACAATTAATCGAGTATTAAAAAAATCGTCAACTAATTTCGTCATTGAATAATCGTTAACTAGAATATAAAGACTGAAAAAATGCTTCACCTGGTTTAAACTCAGTATAACATCATCTTGATTAATCAAAATAAAGATTGATCAATCAATCCAATTGATTCCAGTTAATCAGTCCTAATTGGAATATAGTTGCTCCTTTAAAGATCATGAAGTCCTAATCACAAAACTCAAATCATTGGTGATGTTACATTCAACAAAATTATGACGCATATTTTCTCACTTTAGGCCTTTTGGTGGCGACGATAAACTTATATTCTGCCACTGAATGCGTGCAGATGTAAAACTTTTAGCATTCAACAGTGAAGGTAAACATGTTCAGCAACAATGGGTTCTGGAAAAATTAGCCTTAAAAGCCACAAAAAAAATAAAACCCAGGAGCGAACGTCTGTGGTCAGGGTAAAGGAAGCCTTAAAGGTATATAGGACGATCTATTATTTCAGGGTAGATCATCTAAATAAATGCTCCTCCTATGTGTAAATCATTCTGGTGATATGTTTGCGTTAGGCCATCCTACGTGTTCGTCCCGTTAGCGATCTTTTTCTGGCGCGTGCGCACTTTCAGGTGTAAATGAGCTCGGAGCTATAGTTTAAGACAGTCCCTGAAGCTCACATTTCTCACAGTGGTTCTTTGAAAATGGCAGAGGGTTGCGGAGAGCTCTCCTCGCAAAGCATTACAGGATTTGCTGTTACAGCGGTCTTCTGTCGCCATAGGCTGCTGCTACCCGACAGCTGTGACTAATAGCAAAGATGCCGCAGACACGCGCAGTGGAGGAGGAGTTATGTGACCAATAGTGATTGAGGGATTTAGGCGTTAGGGCAGATGTTTGGACACAGTAAGATTGTATGAGTTATAAGAACAGCAACTTTTAAGAGAGTGTTAACGAGCCCATTTCTCCTCGCACGCATTTAATAAGTGTTCCCTCTCGGGAAAGGGTACAATGTTGTGCATGTTGTGCATTTTTTTTTAAATGGAGAGAACAGGTCTGGGAGAATCCTCCACAATACCTTTAAATACGGAAGGTTAAAGAGGACAAAATTAAATACATAAATGCATTTAAATGTATTATGAAATAAATACATAAAAGTACAGAAATTGTACAATTATAATTAAATGTATCAATATATACCATTACTTTATGTCAAATGACAAAATTTAAAACCAAATGTATAATTGAGTTATTCAATACATCATGAGACAATTAAATTTGAGGTGGGTGGCAGCCTAGTGGTTAGGGCATAGAGCTTGGAATCCAGATGTTCTGAGTTCGAGCCCCACTCCCACAGACTGCCACTCTGAGCAAAGACCCTTAACCCCAAACTGTCCGCGGGCGCCGCACAATGGCAGCCCACTCCTCCCCAAAGAGGTTAAATTCAGAGGTAACTTTCTCCAATGTGAGATTAGTAAAGTTAAAACAAAGTTAGATTAAATTAGGAAATGTAGATATAAATAATTGAGCGTGCTATTAATTAAATAATATACCTTTTAAATTATGACATGAAATAATCTAACATCATTTAAAAAACAAACTTATTAACATGTAATTTCATTTTGTATTGATTTATCTACTTCATGGCAGCTGCAGATCATTAAATTAACTACTTTACCCATCAGATTCAGGACTGCTTCCATAGAAACCCTGAGGTCTGATTGGCTGCTTCTTACTAGCTGTGTCCGAACGTCCGCGCTAAACCATACATAGAGCACTATATAGTGCTGAATCTGAAAACTTTTAGTGGTGGGAAAAAATAGTGGACACAAAATATCCCACAATGCTCCTTGAAAAGGTACCTACCATCTATGGTCACTGGACGAACAGATATATCCCAGAATGCTTTGCTAGAGCTCTGCTTGCAAAGCATCTTGGTCATTCATTTTGGGGGCAAGAGACAACAGTAACGGTACAGACTCCGTACAGGGGGCCGGAGTCATGTGACCAACGGGGAGTGAAAAGTAGTGATCATCGTTCTAAAAAGTCAATTAAGTCAGGATCACGTAAGTCAGGGGGTTCCTAACCCCCACTTTGAGAACAATTGGTGTAGAAGGGAAATCACATTAAAATCACAATACTGAAAAACGTAATAAATAATAATTGCAATGGAGGTCATGGTCCGGCTGTAGCTTTGGGTCGGTTTTGGTCAGTGTGGGTCAGAGTCCTACCTTTGGCCTGGTGTCCACCACGTAGATGAAGTCACTTCCTGGGTTGGACTTCATCACCGCCTGCAGCATCATCTCATCCGGACTCCTGACACGGCTGCACGCCGAGGCGGCCCCAAGACTTGCAACGGCACCGCCGCCTGGCGGGGCAAGTATAACATCAAGACCAATGAAGCTGGAGCGCCATCTCTCCGTTTTGTTTCACATTTATTGCATACGACGGCGCACTGTCGCGACGAAACACAGGGTTTCGTGCGTACAATCAGAATCTGCGGCATTCACGATTCCCATGTTCGGCCGACGACGGCTGCGATGCGATTCTACCTGCTCACACTGTACGACTAAAAACCACGTCGGACTCAGCTCCGCGAGTGAGATGGAGCTGCTCTGACTCCGTCTATCCTGAAGCCAAACAAATAGAAGAGGAATATTAAGCTCACTATAGTGAAACACGTTGCCTTGGCAATTTGTTAAATTTTGTGCTGAAAGCCCAAAAAAGAAAAGGCGAGGACGTATTTGGAAAAAAGACGTGGCTGAGCAAACGTAGCTAATACGGTAGGTCACTTTTACAGACAGAGCTGCATTTCACTCATTGTATCCCAGCCATGCTGCTGTGTTTACATCTGAGAGGAAGAATAAAAAGAAAAATCCTTCTTTTCGCATGTGCACTGACCGATTTGCCCGTGACCTCACAATTCCTGATCAGGAGGTGGCCATGAGAGGCTGATCGCCGCTTCGTAACCCCCTATGCGCTACGCGACTCACTGTCAGGCTGAAAGTCGGGCAGATCGAAAGATTTTCGCGACGACTGGAAAATCGCCTCCAAAAACCCACAGTGTACGCGGGCTTAAGGAGCTTATTGGGGTTAGGGTAAAGACAGAGGTTAGTTTTGGTAGGGGCATTTGCGATATAATCGGCCCCCCATCGGTATCGACCTTAAAACTGAATATCGGACATCGCCACCCACTACACGACTTATTTAACCCGATATTTGATCAGCTTCTGAGTTTCTAAAGTCTAAAAATAAATAAAAAAATAATACTCAACCTTTCTTTTCTCAAAAACTTTTTTACAGACTTAAAAACTTCTAAAGATGAAGGAAAAAAATATTGATACATTAAAATATCCCAATATCTTCATATGCTGATATATTGCCATTTAAAAACAATTCATATCAATCTCTTTTACTAATGAAATATTGCTATATGTCATCAGTATGCTACGAAAATCCCCTGAAAATTCACTGCAAATGTTGCCATATTTTTATATGTTGATATATTGACGCCGTATCGATCTATTTTACTAACAAAATCTCACAAGAATTTGCAAAATATCACGAAAGTTTGAAACAGGAATGATGAAATTTCACAAGATTTTGAAAGAAAAAAATAGATCGCTACCGTTTTTTAAAAATCAATTTCATATCAGCATATGAAAATATATTTTGAGTATATTATTTTTCTTCAAAGTGTCAGAAATGGATAACAAAACTGCTATTTTCAATGACTACGTATTTTTGTCCAGCTTTAACATCGTGTACGGGTATTATATCGGCTTATCGGGTTAAGCATGAGTTTTAAAATATCGACGGCATATCGGCCAAAATCCCAATATTGTCCATTCCTAAGTTTTGGGGTTAGGTATGTACTGGTAATGGTTGGTTAGGGTTAGGCCATAGTAAGGGAGAAAGAGTGGAAGTCAATGTGAAGTCCCTGTTAGGACAGAGAGGCATCATGTGTCTGACACTGACCAATGTATCCTGGTGGAAGTAGGACAGAGCAGGGAAGCGTCCTCGGCTCCTGAACCTGGAGCTGCCCACGATGACGGCTGGCGTGGCCGACTTGGGCACAAACAGCTCACCGGGGTACGTGTCGCACACCTGCAGAAAAAAAAAAGCACAGCTGCTCTGAGTGTCTGGACCTCAGAAAGATTCTGGACGGTACTGCAACAGCAGACAGAAGATAAAAGTGGAGCTGATATCTTGCGACGTTGAAATTTACTGTCATGCTAGCAATTCAGTTTCTATGGTGACAAAACAGGTTTGTCCAGAGAGACGTTTGCTTTCCAACCAGAGGAAAGCGTGGAAAACATGTTCCGAGTGATGATGATGATGATGCATTCGGTAGCTGATGGGTCTCTACTTGTTGTTGGAAAAGAGTTGTGCAGAAAGTTATGAGGAACAGAGACCTGTAATTAAGGGGTAATAATATTTGTTTTTTCCAAAGTAATGAATAAATGTTGTTTAACGTCTCCCTGGAAGCCTATAAAACAGAGGGGGAACTGCGTCTCACTACTAGGGGAATAACAAATTTCTGCTAAACAAGCTAGCAGGGTGTTTATCAAACTCTTCCACAATCCGCTGACTCCATGCAGCTGTAACGCAGTGTATAAATGCTCCAAAGGATGTTGCTTTTGCTTTCTGTAATTCCTGGCACTACTACAGTTCTAACATGTTTGTCCTGTTGGGGACACCGTAGTACAGGGGATTTTTGTACAGGAACTGCTGTATTTCTTACAGTGTGTTTTACTGCCTGTAAGGTAAGCAGCAGCTCTGCTAGCCGGTGTAAAATATACATTACACTAATATACTGAGCTATTTCTGTTTGTTTAGTTTGCCAGTTAAGTAAATATTACATTTTGTACTGGTTATGTTTGATTATTTTGGAAAAAAGAAATAAAGAAAAACGGTTGCTGACAGTGTGTTTTACTGCCTGAAAGGTGGACAAAATAAACAAGCCAAGGTCTCCCCACAACTAAGAGCCCTTTGTCTGATTCCAACGCAGTCCATAGGGTGTCTTCCACCAGTTGCAGGTTAAAGAGGGAAAGCCTGGGTTACACAGCCAATAAAAAGGTGTTGGTTTCCTTCTTACACATTCATTTATGGTTCTGGAATAAATAAAACCGAGTTTGATTGGTTCTGAACAAGTAGAGGCTGACCAAGCAGCTCTTTTTTCCTTTTGTTTGGGAAGCAAAGTTCAGTTCCCGCTTTTTTAAAGAAACATTGTATAACTTTTAGCCACTAGGGGCGCTAGACCTGAAATGTTCCGCTTTAGCTCATCTTCTAGGTTAAATCATCATCAGAGAACCAGAAATATGTCTGATCAGTGAAACAGTGGGGGTGTTTCACAATCAATAGAATGAAAGACCTGAACGTGGTGGTTGGCTGAGGGAGGGGGAGTTATCTGCATCGAAATCAAAACTATAAAAATCACCTACATCACTGTCTTTAATATGTTGTTATAAAGAAAAATATGTAGCCTCATTTTATGGAATAAAAAATGCATGAATTTATAATTGAAAGACCAGTTTAAAATCAAGAGACTTGACTTAGTAAGAAATATATTTATGTTATATTTATATCCTGCCTTGTAATCCAGGTCAGAAACACCAGCACCGTTTGTTTTCAAAATCAGCTGTGGGAAACGAAGCAGGTCTCCTGTCTGCCCTCTTTGCGCTGACTGCCTGTAAGACAGCGCTCAGGGAAGCAGGACGAGAACCACTGCTGTTGCCAAACTCGCCGAAGATACAGAGAAAAGTCACTGAATTTGTCTCCCGCTGTTTTAATTTAAATCGTTTCATTTTTAAACTCAGATTAGGATTATAATAAATGCACAAATAAACATTAAGATATGCTTTACTTTAAAAAAAATACTTTTTATTCATTGTGAAATTATGGTGGGTTTATCTTGCTGGGTTGAGGCCACATGTGGTGGAAACCCTACAAGAATGTGAATATATCTAAAAAACAAATTGTAAAATACTAAATTAAATGTCCAAATAAGAAAAAAATAAAAAATTTTAGCTTTTTATTTAAATGTAATTTAAAAAAGACTTTATTCAAAATGTAATATAATATATAATTATTCGATTTTATAAATAAACTCCTCCTCCTCTGCTGTTTATCACCCAACAGTCTGCTCTGATGCTGATGGTTCTGCCTGCGCTATTGCACTTTTTCCCTTAAATATATCCACATTTTTCTGCACATTTTGCTTCATCCGCATAGAGACGGTCAGCCTATCTGCCCCTGAATAAACCAATGGGTTGCATATAGGGCCTCATATTGCCCACTGTTACGTTTATTAATTATTTTATTGGTGCAGTGAATTTATGAATCAATACAAGCTCCGGCTCTGACTGCTCCTGGTGACCTTTTTAATCCTATACCATCACGTGATCATTAGTAACGATCATTGAAAAAACAGCATTGGTGGATTTCTAGTTTAGATAAAGCTTCTAATCCATCAGAATACCCCCCCCCCACCCCCAAAAAAATACAAGCTTTTAAATGATGCTGTTTCTTGACCAACCATCTCTGATCCTAGACTCCTCCAGCTGCTGCCTAATAACAGCATCTGAATCTGCTCCCGTCTGATCCTGCAGCAGAAACACAGCTCAGTTCTGTTCTCATGTTTCCCCCGTTTCCGCCTTTAAACTACCGCCACCTAAATCATGTGTGACTCACACTGACCCGGTATTCGCTGTTGGCTGCCGTGGAAACCCACAGGTTGTTGGGAACACCCATCCTCTTGTAGTCGGCCTTCAAGTCGATGAAGCTCCAGGATTCCTCGCGCTCCTCTTTGTTGACGTTGGGGTTGAAGGACAGGCAGTAGAGCTCGCTGTACTTCTCTGATGGAGGAAAGAAGAGCTGGGATCAATCCTGCTCCAAGTTCTTTCAGTCAGACAGATGTTACTGGGACGTTTTCAAGTGGTCTTTGTCACCTGCCCATTTGACTCTCATAGATTTTTACTTTTTTCAAACATTCAAAAGGTGAGAGTGAGGAAGCTGAACAACCATTCAAACACTGCAAAACCTGATCTAAAAATAACTGGATTTTCCCTTAATTAAAGAAACTTAAAGGAATAGGTACACCCAAAACATGATTAGCCCCGCATTTTTCTACTCACCCCATGCTGAACAACACTCTGGAGTACTTTTTTTATTTATCTCAAATGCATCTGGAGATCTGGAAGGCTTCTTGCT
>JAGKQL010000001.1:6496867-6526254 GCA_018398635.1 Cyprinodon brontotheroides | reverse complement strand
GAAGCAACAGATTACATAAAAAGAAATGGTCAGAGAGTTATTTTATATATCCTGTAATTCCAAATAAAACATCCTGAAAATAAAGTTCAAATTTGTCGTAAATGTTGTCCAGAATGAAGCGACAGACACCTTGCCATAGACGCCTGGTGTACTCTCAGGACTAAAACAGGTGAGAGACAAACTCAGAGTAACTGTTACAGAAAGTGCAGGTGGTATCAATATCCTTTTTATATTTAATGAAAAATGACTTAACCAGGTAACAGCGGTGAATAATCTTAAAGGAAACATCTTTAACCTTGTTTACTAGAAGATACTTATTGGGTAGAGACCATGGTTTTTTCCAACATACTTCTGAGACCAGACCAGATCGAAATAACTGAGATGCAGTTATCTTGGAATAAAGAGCGAATGTGTTTGTTATTTTTAGAAGATTTTGGTTGAAAACACCGTCTACTCACATAAGTAAGTTGGATCAGGTAGAGGGCACGGGCCTTCAGAGGACAGGGAAGTCTGACCTTTAAATAGCATTATAACAGCTGGTGGAATAGCATCAAAAACAAACTATTTTGGGCTTATAGACCTCAGATCATCACATAATTTTCTTTTAAAGGCCCGAACATGCTGCAGGTATCCAGAGAACAGAACTAGGAGGGTTTAAATCTAAGATATTACTGTAAGATATAAAAAACAAAAAAAAAATACCCAACAATTTAAAACTGTCTCAACATATCAGGTTTAAAGTGACAAAAGGTCTTATATGGAGAGTGACCAGTACTATAAATAAATAAATACATTTCTGTATTTATTTCAATTCTTAATAATTCATTAATATGTTTAAATAACCATTCCACGAAGTTATTTTTTTTTTTGTATTGTGGCACTCGTCATTCTCCATATTCTAAGGAAGCCTGTTTCCACCTCATGAAAGAAACAAAGTCATAATTATTAGATAAGAAGTAAAAATTTTTACTTTCAGTCATAATTATGAAAGTCAAAGTCATAATTTCAAGTTTCCAAGTCATAGTAATGAGAAACAAAGTCATAATTATGAGATTCAAAGTCAGAATTTCATGTTTTAAAGACGTAATTATAAAAATACAAAGTTTAAAAGTCGAATATCTCATTATTATGACTGAAAGTCAAAATTATGACTTTGAATCTCATAATTATGACTTTCTATTTTGCATTTTTTTATTTTCATGTGGTGGAAACGGCCTTACATAATATTCTGATGGGTTTAACAGAGATGGTTTTTAAACGCAGTTTCTTTCTTTAACCTCTAGGTGGCAGTGTTGACATTTCTAACCACTAACTGGTGATTTGATCAAGTTTAACATATTTATTTATTCCTTTATTTATTAACGGTTTCTGGAAGTAATCCGTTAGAATATTATCACCTTACATCGGAAATACAATTAAATATATATATAAAGAAACAAAAACATTTAAATATATATATATATTGTTAACTTTTCTGACGTTTTTTCTTAACCAAATAAGCGCCTTCACCTTTTGTAATCCTCCGCCAACAAATATAGTCCGCGAGCAGTTTTGAGTGGGTGACTTATTTCCCTGATCGGCTCCTAGTTGATAACACCTGACAGGTTCGGGGGACCATCGGTATCCGCCGTGGAACCAAGCAGAATGAGCTGACCTGACTGTGTGAGAGGAGGAGGAGTCTGGTTCCGGGTTCGGGGTTCAGGTGAAGGCTGCAGGTGTCATCTCTGCTCCCAGCTGCTGCAGAAGCCTGCATGGTGACATGTGCAGACGGTAGGTGTGCTCTCACCTTCTCCTCAATTGTTTGAACTTGTGTAACATTTTACTCCCCTCAGCTTCTACCTATGGTGATACAAGTAATGGGATTTTTGTTTAGAGAAAAGGGAGATAATGATAATAATGTTACTGTGAAGCTTGACATGAATAAATGCAAGTTGGATATTCAATTTAACTGCTTAGAAGCTTAATAATGTTATGTTAAAGAATCAAGTCTTCTGTAAACTGGGAAAGTTTCATCCTGTTTCTTTTTAAATCAATAATGAATTATCTCCTGTCAGTGCATGCAGGCAGCATACAGGTTACCTGCAGCTGTATGCACAGGTGTTCTGTCTTTATATATGGAAAAGCTGCATCCCTTCCCCTCCATCTTTGTGCTGTCATGTCCACTCTCTGCAGCTCTCTGTTCCTGGACATTTGTGCTGCTGCAGCATTCTGGGTGTTACATAACAGGTTGTCCTCTGCATCATCCTGCAGGGCTGCTCAGGATTAAATAAGACTGGGTGCCTCTCCTTGACATTGCACAGCTCTGTCTCTTTAGCTCTGAGCTGGAGAAGCACTTTCACTGTTTTATAGCCTCCAGCAGCTTCATTTTTCTGTTTGCCTGCTGAATAACTAGTTTTTATGCTGAAAAGAAAAGGGGAAATCTTAATGGGCCTGTGGACTTTTAGAGGCCAGTTTGTGTTTTTTTTTTTTTTTATTCAGAAGGATCTAGACACAACATTTTAACTTTGTGTCAAAGAGAATAAGACATGTCAGTTCTTCCCTTAAAATGTGTGCATAGTAATTCATTTAACCTGCATGGCACATTTGGCTAACTTTATGATCTGCTCAAATTAGACAAAAACTGCCCCACATGGATTCATTTTATTTTCTCACAAGTAAAAAAAAAAAATACATCAAAGACCCTGTATTTTTATTATTTTTATTTTTTTTAAATATTGGCATATTTTCATTCTTTGTAATTTAGCATTAAAGTTCCATTTGTTTTTTAAATTAAGCTTTTAATTAAATATTAAAGTTGAGAAGTACACATTCGCATACGTTTGACATTTTCCCCATTTATTGAGCTTTTTAGTCTCATATTTTCAATATGTAAACAAAATAATTGAAAATATTAATTTTTTGTTTATATTATATTAAATAATATAAATATTCTGATGACTGAATATAATAATATATTCGTTATATACATTTTAACGATTATAATTTGTACAGTTACAATCTGTTCATAGTTGAACAAAATTACACATCAATAAACTGCTTAGTTGTGATGTCACCTGCTCCCACAGAAAAAAATGGATAATTCTTAGTAAAGTTTTTTTCTGTTTATTAAAATATGAAGTTTTTAGAATTAATAATCTTGCATGTTCTTTTCTGTTTAGTATATACAAATTTCTAATATTTATTACCAATTATGATATTTTTGCCCCTCTTTGAGATCAATATCATTCACTTTTATTAATAAAGCATGGCGTTTAGATTTAAACATTCAAATGTCTTGTTTTTTTTAAATCTTTTTACAACAAATTAAAACCCAAAGCCCCCAAGCTGTTTGTCCCGTCAGTAGAGCCATATTAGGTGGATTGATTACGTGATGCAACCTCTCCTTGGTCAAAGCTGTAATTGTGACTCCAGTTCGTCATAATTGACATTTTTCTGTTTGAATGTCAGATTCTGTCCTCTGTTCAGACTTGTTGGGATTGAATCAGTGACTGCTTCTCATTTCTAGCTATTATCCAAGCGCGCACATTAAAACAACACCAACTGCTTTGATGGGATTTGCTCCTCTATCCCAGCTTTAAATCTTAGTTTAACTCCTTTAACCGCAGCCATTGTTTGACCGCAGGTTGAATCACGTCAACTGGTTCTGCTGTGTGGGGAAATTTCTACTCTCGAAATACTGTTTTTGTAATGTGGTGCCAAATATTTGTATCAAAGTTTACCTAAACGTTGATTTAATCCACCAGAAAAGTTGTAATGGGGCTTAAACTCTGTTGGCTCATCATTTTGGGGACTTTCTGTGGTCTGTGCTGATCAGACTTCTGTATGTAAATCTAGGGACATTTCCAATGATGAAATATAAAAAAAAAAAAATAAAAAAACAGGGACGGTCATGATTTAATTTAACTTTAGATATTTACATTTAAAAATCAAATGTAACAGCTGGAATTTTTTCTACTCACTGTTAGCATTTCCTGACAGTATAACAAAAAAAGTCATAATAGTCATATAGAACTGAGAGGAGCTGTTCAGTCATTAATTCAGTTAGATCGTCTTCTTCTCTATTGTTATTCTCCCCAAAGTCTTTTTGTTCATTCATTCATTCATTCATTCATTCATTCATTCATTCATTCATTCATTCATTAATGTCAAGTAATATCAATGTGTCTTTTGCACCATGTTTTTTTCTCCCACAATGTTTACATACGATCACTGCTTCACTTTAAGAAATGGAAATGTTCTGAAAGCCGTACAAAGTGAAATTTCGGTTTTGCATACACTCTGTGTATACAAAATAACAATAAATATTGTCCAAGTCATTCATCTTTCTCATATTCTACTTTTCTTCTCTTGCTTTATCTCTTCTATCAGTCCTTTCCTGTTTTAAAGCAGACATAATACATTCAAGCTTTTACCAAGCTGAAAATATCCAGTTAACATTAAAGTTCTCTTTCGGAACCTTTCAGATGTTATTTTTAGATCAGAAACTGGGGTCCTAAAAGTATAATATTATAAATGTTCATGTTTGCTGATTATTTTAAAGAGAGTGGCAGCCTAGTGGTTAGGGCATTAATAGCGCAATTTTTCCAATAAAGATGCGTTTGGCTCTTGGTTCAGAAGCATCCAAGTTGGACTCACTTCAGATCTGTCAGATGTTGTTTAATGTGACCATGCAATCAGCAAACTTTCTTTCCTCTTGATCAAGATGCTTTGTTTTCCAAAATCAAAACAAACTTAGATTTTCTTACCGCAATATGACGTGACAGGCAGATCATATCGGCTAATTTCGTTCCTTTTTGCCACTCAAAAAAAAAACAATAATCAAAAGCGGTCAAAAACTGTATGGCTGCGCTGCCTGAATCCAAGAGCTCACCCGGCCCCAATATAATCCAGGTTCTGCAGTCACCTGTCCATAATGAAGGGGCGGAGGCGAGAAAACAAATTCATAATTTCATAATTAAGTCAGTCAACTCATACTTCAAACCAAAATATTTCATGTTCATATATATCATACCAAAACCAGAAAAAAATGGTAAACTAGAACTAAATATTCAATCATAAATCAAGCATTTGGCTCCAACAGGCATAGAGCTTGGATCCCAAAGGTTCTGAGTTCAAGCCCCAATCTCATGGACAGCCAATCTGGGTCCCTGAGCAAGACCCTTGACCCTCACACTGCTCCCCGGGCGCCGTAACATGGCATCCCACTGCTCCCCAATGGGATGGTTTAAATGTTGAGTTAATTTTGCTGCTTTGTACTTGTGACAGTATAATGACAATAAAGTTGAATTCTATTCTAATTCTATTTAACTCGTCTCCTCAGCTGATCACATTTTAAAAAGCTCTTCTTTTTGGCATTTCACTTTCAAGTTATCAGCAATATCACTCTTTTTTTTTTTTTTTTTCCATGTACATGTTTTAAGCATGGAGCTGTTATGATGAAAACAGATCTAGCTTGTCGCCATTCTGCTAACAGACAAGAACATAGGCTGCATTGGGTAATGGCTGATCCATACCAGCAACGCAATGTGGACTATCAGTTCTTTTGAGTATGTGCAACCAAAATTTCCTCCAGGTCACCATTATTAATGTAATTATATTACAGAAATCACTGATTTCTATTATTAAAGCATAATAAACTGCACTGTATTGACTATTAATGAGGACTTTGCTAAGTGAATGGATGTTTCCATTCTTTCTGTTTTATTGCTTGTCTTATGTCATCATCAGACATGCTCAGAGAAGTCTGGTGAAACAAGATTGCATTGTGTTTATCTTTATTGTTTATCTTTATTTCAAAATGGTCGCAAATAATAATAATAAAAAAAAATCCCAAGGCGTAAAATGCGCTGCCGACAGGGCAGAGTCGCATTTCCACGACAGCTCGGGTACAGACGAGTAACACAAGAAAAAATATGTAAAGGGTTTTATTCTCTAAGCTAATTAGTTTTTAAACGTTTACACATTGTAAAGTTCAAATTCAATTCAAAACTACATATTCAGTCCCAAAGGGAAATTAAATGTTGTGACTCTTAATGTTTTTTTTTTCAACCCAATTTTTTAAAAATCATTCAGCTTAAGTTTAAAGTAGAGCCCTGAAAGTTTCATATAATCAGGGGTCAAAACTATTTTCAAAGACTTCAAAAATTTCAGAATTCTATAAAAATAATATTAAATTAATATTAATTAAATAATTAATGTCAAAGAGAAACCATTAAAAGAATCTGTCAAACTCACCCATCAAAGTTAAAGGGGCGGGGTTAATGCGAATCATGTCTCTCTCGTAATCGATTTGGCCTTTAATGTGCAGGGTGACCAATCAGGTGTGTTAGATACCTGCCCCCTAACTTTTGATGGGTGAGTTTGACAGATTCTTTAATGGTTTCGATGCACTGCCACACAGGACCATGAAATAATTAAATGCACACTGAAATAATTATATATATTTTTTAATAAAAATGAAGACGTATTTTATTAAATGAATGACACATTAATATATTTAATTCCTTATTTATTTAATGAATGACACATTTAATTAATTGTTTATCGCTGTATTTATTTATTTAATTGTGGAACTTTATATTAGTGACGTGGTTTTAATTAATGAATGACACATTTATTTATTTAATTCCACATTTAATTAGTTATTGACACATTTAATTATTTATTTAATGCTGTATTTATTTATTTAATTTTGGCACTTTTATCCTCTATAGAATTCTTTGAAGAAAACGATAAATAAATGAGATATTAAACTCAGAGCGCTATAGTAGTTATTTTGATCCTGTAGGACCAGCTAGTAGCAGATGGCTGCTGTCATGGACTCTCACACCCACACACTTTTCTCTCCTCAAACTGGCTGCAGTTTATTTTTGGTTGTTTTGCTGCCTTTCAGCCAAACTGAGCCTCTGCTGCCTCAAAGGCTTAATTAAACTATCACAGTTTATTTTGCAGAAAGGACAAACCGGGGCGGGGGGGATGGTGGCTTTGTTTATGTTTTATCTCTGATCCTGTGCAGAGGAGAGTTTGACACCTTTATGTGGAACCAGACCTTGGAATCTAATCCAGTGTGGTCCCAGAGCTCCCAGTAAAAGTGAGGCCCTTGTAGAAGATTGTCTTTATCATGACAGCTGGACAGAAAACAGTCACATACATTTCCATTCTAACTTCCTCAGTGGGACAGGCTGGACTCCATGTAGAATATCTAATTTAGTCAGATTTTCCAGAGAGATTAATCACCATAAACCTGGTGTTCTGCACCTTTATTCACATGGCAAAATGGGTGTTTTCTGATCTACCAATTGTGTTCTAAACATGAAGTTTTCAGGTCTGACTAAAAGTTGCTTAAAGGAATTAAAAATGCAGATGAGCAGTCCTTGCATGCAGAAACGTGTCAACTTGTAATGCGCTGCTTTCTGGCTGCTGTCTTTCTGTCCCCTGCAGTCAAACATTTGTGATTTAAAAGGCTGACAAATTAAACCTGCGTATTGGGGAGGTGCCAACAAAACTGAATGATGGCTGAACTGCCTCCCCTGCATGCCTGTTAGTTAGCTTTACATGATTAGGATGTGCTGGACCAGGAGAAAGTCTATAATATGCAGGACGCCTGCGCTTCAGGACTGGACATCCCTACACTAAATGGTCATTCCAGTCTTGGAGCGAAATAATGACTAAATTTCTGTTTTTCTGCAGAATAGGTTCAACTTTAACATGAGAAGCTTAAACACTTATGGCATTAAATCCCTTTTTTTTTTTTCTTTTTTTTTTTTACCTTCAACAAGGATGCAATGTATTTAGCAGAGTTTATATATGTCTGTGTACAGGATAACTAAGTCATTGACAGATTTTGATAAAATGTTGTCAGAGAAGTCCCTCATGCCAAGGAACAATCCATTACATTTTGGTGATGATCCAGATCATAATCTGGATACAAGAGTTTAAAAAAAAAACATTGTGAGATAGGGATATTTTACGGAGCCCCTCTGATGACATGGTCAAAAAAAATGTTTAATTGTGGCTACGAAGTAGTATTTTGTGCGCACGAAGTAGTATTTCAGCGTCACGCATAATAAGTTTAACGCGCGGCGAATACTACTTCGCGTGGCCCGCGCAATATAAGTTTAACGTCGGCGCCTACGAAATACTTAATAATATCAATAAATCCGCCCCTGTTTTCAGGCTTATGTTAACTGTAATGACTTATCTTGGACAGGCTGCTATGTAAACGGGCCTTTAGTCCTTCGTTTAGCTATGCTGCTGCGGTTGTTTACACTACGCCTTTTCCACCTAAAATGGCGTCCTTAGCAACAAATGTCACGTGACTGGTGGAGACTGGGTAAACAAATCGAGCGCGCCTTAGACCTTAGAGAAGGCGCGCTCGATTTGCTTACCCAGTTGTCCCAGAATGATATTAATATTATTCATAAGTATTTAGTGCGCACGATAAACTTATTGCGTGGCCACGAAATACTACTTCGTGCCCACAATAAAAAAAAATTTTTGACCATGTCATCAGAGGGGCTCCGCAATATTTGGCAGAACAGGCAGTTCCCCTTTAAACCAGAAGGGGGCAGCAGTGACTATTGACAGCCTCAACATCACTCAAAAATTCTTGAGTTTTTTTACTGAAGACAAAAACATAGAAAACACAGCAGGATTGATTGAAAACGTATGAAACAATCTTATGGAGATGTTTTAACAGAGGCCTGCCTGATGCCAAGAAACAGTTGATTTAAAATTCATAATGATTCAGATCATGTGCGAGTTTTAGCCATTGGTGGTAGTCACAATTTGGGGCAAAATTTGCTGCTTGGCGGAGGTCTGCACTCTCAGAGGGCTTTCTAGATTCATTGGGGAAGAAATGTATACTTGGATATAAGCCCCATTTACTCCATCCTTTTGAAACCATGCTGAGATCGGTCCGAGCACTGTAACCGAGATTTTCAATACCCATATTCACCAAATACACGCTACTTCTTGGGCTAAATGACCGGTACCGCTCCAGCCCAATATTGGCATTGATTCCTGAAACTTTTTGGCAATCGGTGCTTCCCGTTTTAAATTGATATATTTTTCTTTATTTTATTTGATTCTTTCTCAAGAATGTGATATGTTGATCGCAGTACGTCTGATCATACATGGAGAAATTCTCAGCTGTGGGACTGAGTCGTCTTCTGTGTCGCTGGCCCGGAATTGATTCAACATCTGAAACATGAACTCATTTAATGTTCTCCAACTTTCCATGTTGGGATGATCCAGCAGCAGCTCTGATCCTGAAACCAGTCCACGTTTTACTGTGAAACATTTCCAGGCTGATGTGTGGATGATGTCGTTCAGCTCCTGCTGGTGAAAGGTCACACGTGCAGAGTCATTATGTTACTGGGGGGGAAGTGAGAGGCCCGCTGCAGCTCTGGATCGGTGCTGCTTAATATTCAGCTTTTTGGCAGGATCTTCACAGCTAATGTTCAGTAATCTGACTTGGATCGAGCTCCTCGTTGGCTCCCTGCTCTGCATCAGATTACATGTTTGAGTTTTCCATTACGCTCGTTACCTTCTTCTACTTCAGTCCTGCTTGTTTTCTCTCCTGAAACTAAACAAAAAGGACCAACGCGGCGCTACAGCAGTCAGACCCCCCCAAACTTAGTGGGTGATGAAGGTGTAAGTCCTGTAGAGGAATGTCCTTCCCTTATTGCCATAGTCCTGTGCCAGAAGCAGCCGATTTCTGTTTACTGCAGCTCAGAGGAGCACGAACCAAAAAGGGAGGCTGGATCCCTCCCCCTCTGTCTCTCCCTCCCTCCCTCCTCGCCTTGTCCTCTCCGTCACAGCCTGTGCAGCCTTCCCTCCTTGCCTGTGTGGGATACCACAGCGGTGATGGGATAACACATGACTAAGGAGCGTGCAGCGCAGTGCAGCGTGCGAGGAGGTGGAGGACCGAGTGTCCCAGTGCGTCCAAGTCCGACCTGCTGTAGGAATCTTTTCTCCATGGATCTCTTTTAGGTGTTTTTTGTTGTTTTTGTGGTTTTGCTGTTTTCAGCCCTGCAGCCTCAGAGGGAGCTGGAAGAGTAAGTTATGACTGCGGCAATAGTTACGCTGTGTTCTCTTGTGTGTGGGTGGGTGTGTGTTTTCTGGTCCAGAGGTGTCTTGGAAAGTATTTTAGTGGAACATTCCTCGGGTTCCTTTCTAAAGGAAAACATCTCATTTCTATTAGAGGGCCTACAGGTATTCATGTGTGAAGCTCCTGTTATTGTTGTTCGTGTTTCGATGTTAAATCTAAAGAAGATGCTGGAGATGGAGCTTCTGTGGCGTCGTTCTAAGAACTCAGTTTCATTCCGGGTTTACACCTGATCTTATCCTTGGGCCTCCCTGTGACACAGCATCATGCTGCCACCACCATGTTTCACCGTGGGGAAAGGACCCCTTAAAACCTGAATATGTAAACATGGGGGAAAAAATGTGGGTGTTATTGCCTTTTAAGTTTTTGTCAAATATATGTTTTAAAATTTCTGTTTACTTGATATATTTAAAAATGTTGGGATATTACATCACGGATCAGTTTTACCAGAAACAAATGCTGCCATTGGGAAGATGCACCATAGTCTTGTCAGATAGGCATTAATGGGTTAATCTGGCATGGAGGACATCAGGTCATGGAAGATTCAAAGCCGTATTTGTCCCAATCTTCTGGCAAACGCGTCTCCAGAGGTTATCTTTGACCGATTTCTGTTTTTAGTAGGACAGAAGACAGGTTAATCCAGCAGCTATTAACCTCCTTCTTCCTCTGCCAGGCCTTTTATAAAATTGAGTTTTCACTTTTTTGGTGTGAAGCGTCTGAGGATAAGCATTCCATGGTGAGATTGCCTCCACTGACCTGCTGCAGGTTGGACTCATGAGATTTGCCGTTACCATAAATGCCTGACCAATCAGCTGTTGGGGGTCCAGGCGTTGATCTGCAGCATCATGGAGATGACATAACTGTGCTCATATTAAGGCTGAAATTTATCGGATTAATTGTGATTAATCGATCATTGAAATAATCGTCAACCAATTTAGTAATCGATTAATCCTTAACTGGGGTATAGAAACTCTTAGGTGACAGAGCGACCCACTTAGAGCAGTAACTATAGCAGGTTATGTATAAAAAATATTCTGCATTTAAGGTAAAACAAAAAATTACGTCTGTCAATATGCTCTAACCAGAACTCCTCAACTGGAAAAAGTTTGAGTTTCACCTGGTTTTATTTCGTAAAAAGATTTCTTCAAAGAATCTTCGGCTATCCGATTATTAATCTATTAATTAAAAAAACAATCGACAGATTAATCAATTTGCTAAATAATCGTTGGTTGCAGAGCTAGTTCATACGTTGCTGTTGAAACTCAAAACATACCCAGTTTGGATTAGCACTCTACCAATCAGCTCGACTTCTCCCTCCAGAAACTTCAACATTAACTCTGAGTTTTTTAGTATCTTCTCCATTAATGGATTTTGCTGGCATTTTCTGAAGGGGACTAAAAGGTTCTCTTTGAATCACGCTGGAAAATACTGTGCAATAAGTAAACAAGGCCTGAAAGATACAGTCTAACATGAGGACTTGTATGATGATGATGGGGTTTTACAGGCTGCTGGATCAGGAGTCAGGATCCTCAAGGACCCAGGTCATTTTAATTATATCTAACCTCTGCATAACTCTAGGAAAGGAAATCCAGCAGGAAGAAGCAGCTGGTACTTATGCAGTATCCTTCCATCCTCTCTCTTGATGACGAATCAGTTTTGTCGCCATGGTAACCATTTGTCAGAGTCGCCGTCTAGGAACTTTCCTGCGTCATGTCACGGAGCTGCAGAGGCCGTGCTGCTGTGATGCGTGCAGGAGATGTAGCGTGTCGGAGCTCCCTGATGGCTGCGTGCCCACCTGAAATATAAAACGGGAGCTCCTGTCCTCCGCCAATTAATCAGCGGGATCAACTGGGAGTCAGCTGAGGGTTTAAGGGATTTACCTTCTACATCTGGGATCGTTTTATGTCTTACTGCCGGATAAGATCACACAGTTTTTATGAAGCTGCATAATGAACCAGAGAAAATCTAAGGTGAGAATGTTTGGGAACCTGATCCAGCTGAGGGGAAACTGAGCTCTCCTGCTGTCAGGTGGGTTCGGGTTTGGATCTGATGGCTCTGAAGAGCTGATGCGGATGAGGTGGATAAAGCTCTTTGATGGTTCTCAGCTTCTGTATAAAGGTCTTTATTTCTGATGATCCTGTGTCTGATTCAGCAAAGTTTGACTCTTTGGACTAAAAGTCTTCAATGATTTTAGTCCTCCTTGTTCTGGTGTATGTAAATTGGTGTTTTAGTCTGTCTGTTCACCTCCTGAATCCCATAATAATCCCTATCAAACTGGTCAGGGCTGACCCAGTTTACCCCAACCAGTCAGGGGTTCAGGCCCCTGTTTAAGTACCTACAGGTGCTGGTCATAAAATTAGAATATCATGAAAAAGTAGATTGATTTCAGTAATTCCATTTAAAAGTGAAACTTGTATATTATATTCATACATTACATACAAACTCATATATTTCAGATGTTTATTTTGTTTAATTTTGATGATTACAAATGACAACAAATGAAAATCTCAAATTCATCATATCAGAAAATTAGAATATTACTGAAGACCAATAAAAACAAAGGATTTATAGAAATGTTGGCCAACTGAAAAAGTATGAACATGAAAAGTATGAGCATGTACAGCACTCAGTATTTAGTTGGGCCTCCTTTGGCCTGTATTACTGCAGCAATGCGCGTGGCATGGAGCTTCATCAGTCTGTGGCACTGCTCAGGTGTGTTATGATAGCCCAGGTTGCTCTAATAGTGGCTTTTAGCTCTTCTGGAATTGTTGGGTCTGGTGTATTGCATCTTCTTTTCACAATACCCCATAGATTTTCTATGGGGGTTAAGGTCAGGAGAGTTTGCTGGCCACTAAGAACAGGGATACCATGGTCCTTCAACCAGGTACTGGTAGCTTTGGCACTGTGTGCAGGTGCCAAGTCCTGTTGGAAAATGAAATCTGCATCTCCAAAAAGTTGGTCAGCTGCAGGAAGCATGAAGTGCTCTAAAACTTCCTGGTATGTGGCCAAGCGCTTGACCCTGGACCTCAGAAAACACAATGGACCAACACCAGCAGATGACATGGCACCCCAAACCATCACTGACTGTGGAAACTTTACACTGGACTTCAAGCAACGTGGATGAAGTGCCTCTCTTCTTTTCCTCCAGACTCTGGGACCTTGATTTCCAAAGGAAATGCAAAATTTACTTTCATCAGAGAACATGACTTTGGACCACTCACCAGCAGTCCAGTCCTGTTTCTCTTTAGCCCAGGCAAGACGCTTCTGACGCTGTCTGTGGTTCAAGAGTGGCTTGACACAAGGAATGCGACAGCAGAAACCCATGTCTTTCATACGCCTGTGTGTGGTGGTTCTTGAAGCACTCACTCCAGCTGCAGTCCACTCTTTGTGAATCTCCCCACATTTTTGAATGGGTTTGTTTCACAATCCTCTCCAGGGTGCGGTTATATCTCTTGCTTGTACACTTTTTTCGACCACATCTTTTTTCCTTCCCTTCGCCTCTCTATTAATGTGCTTGGACACTGAGCTCTGTGAACAGCCAGCCTCTTTAGCTGATGACCTTTTGTGTCTTGCCCTCCTTGTGCAAGTGTCGATGGTCGCCTTTTGGACAACTGTCAAGTCAGCAGTCTTCCCCCATGATTGTGTAGCCTATAGAACTAGACTGAAAGACCATTTAAAGGCTTTTGCAGGTGGTTTGAGTTAATTAGCTGATTAGAGTGTGGCACCAGGGGCCATCAATACCTGAACCTTTTCACAATATTCTAATTTTTCTGATATGATGAATTTGAGATTTTCATTTGTTGTCATTTGTAATCATCAAAATTAAACAAAATAAACATCTGAAATAATATATGAGTTTGTATGTAATGTATGAATATAATATACAAGTTTCACTTTTAAATGGAATTACTGAAATCAATCTACTTTTTCATGATATTCTAATTTTATGACCAGCACCTGTATTATTGTACCCCAGTATTGGCTCAATTTGCAACATGTTGACATATGAAAGTGGCTTTGTCCATTCAAGGAACTCCATGACTTCCCAATCTGCTGGTCCAAAGCACACTGTTACAAACTCTTCAACAAGAAAAGTCACTATTGTGTCCAGTCCGGTGCGCGGATGTCGTCATACACACTCCGCTTTGTTTAAAAAAATATAAAATATATAACCGCGGATGTCTGGGGAACAGTGATTCGACTACATTATGGATGCTGGAGTACCATAGAGAATAAATTATGAACAGTTTAGTTTGTGCCTTCAAGTCGTTGCACGTAGGAAGACGTTACTTGGATATAACCTAGCCGAATATCTTCGGAACGGCTCCAAATGACACAAAACTCAAATGGGCGAGTAGAACATGATGTAATAACGTAAAATCAAGGGCCCAATGTAAAAAAAAAATGGCGTTCCCCTTTAAGGCTCACAAGTTTGTTTCCATTACTGTAATAAAAAATGGCGACGCAACATGACGTCTTTCATTCAGTGTACTGTTGGTTTGTAGTTTTCTGACCCACATGTAGAACCAGTGAGTTTTAACTTTTTTTTTTGTACAAAAAGCAAAAACAATCTGGAAGCTAAGAACTGCATGAAGTCTGTTGGCCTTTGTGGCTGATCTGAGGAGAGAAAGCAGACTGATCCGGAAGGAGTTGGTTCATGACTATTGATGACTGATTGATTTGCTTACTTGAGAGACGGAGGGGAGGTAGCATGGATCTGTAGAGGTTTGGTGCAGTAGGCTTTGTAGAGTGTTGGTACTTTATCTAAAAACAGGTTTGTTTGTTTGGCTTCACTTAGTACCAAGTTTCCCTTCTAAGGGACAAATAAAGTAATTTTCTCATAGATAGCCTCACAGCAAAATGGAGGGAAAAAAACGTGAAAATAGGAGCTCTGGTGGTTCTGTTTCCCTGTCATGTTTCTGCTTCATTCATCTGAGCTGAACTTGTTCGACAGGCGTGTCTTAATGCATAGCAGGGTTCCTTCTCTCCCATCGGTCCTGAAACGCTGCCGGAGGCTGATTCTAACAGGACGGGATGAGCTGTTTGATTCAGTTGGAGAAACTCAAGTGTCACAGAAATTAAGCAGCCAAGTCTGCCTGGAATTTAGGACGCTCTCATGAAGCTTGTCTCTCTGCCTGGTTCTGGATTGATGGCTTAGTATTTGGGAAATTCTGTGATAAATTCTCACCAGAAAAGGAGATAACAAAAAGGTTTCATACAAATTATTAATTTTAGGAAGTTTTGGCTTCAAAATTGAACAAATTGATATTTTCAGTCAAAACTAAAACCCCCAAATTGTCCCCATTATCACAGTTTTCATCTCATCATGCCTCAGTTCATGTCCCTGTTCCACACCTGAGCCTATTAGGTGGTCTGCCTCTGGACCACGCCTCAGCTGGGCAGCCAGCGGTCATTTTCCATGTTCTAGTCTCATTTAGAGCTCATATGATTTGATCCGTGTCTGTTTCTAGTAGAGATGTCCCGATCCAGGTTTTGTGCACTTCCGATCCGAGCACCGATATTGTTTTTTGGACTTCCGATCCGATACCGCATACTGGGTTTCCTCTATACCAGCCTATTCAAGCATGCATTTAAGCTTAAGTATTTAGCCTTAGTTGTAAGACTCATGTTGAAAAGGGTTTTAGTACTTGATAACATCTAGCCAGCTAAATTAGGTGAGATTGAATAAAACACACAATGATTGGTAATAACAAACTTACCTGTTTATTAAGAGATAAACACAAACTGGACAAAATTATGAATAGCAATCTGAAATTGCACAGTGAACAGTAAAACCGTGAACAGTTAAAGGTGCAAGTATTACTGTAAGTTTTAATAAAATGCAAAACAGACAAGAGTGGAAAATATTCTATTAACTTAGAATCAGGACTCTACTCTTTTGAAAAAAGACACTGCTTAAAAAAAATCAGTGCAAATAACAGTGAACTATTACACAAAAATGCCTTATACTCCCCAAATCTCCTCCACACCTAGTCTCCATCTACACATCTTGGAGGATAAAATAATCCCACACGGCTGACATTTTCCCGCTATCTTCCGATTCACCTGTTTTAATGGTTAGGCAGGGAGACAGACCCAAAAACCTGTGGGTGTGTTGAAGGTGTTCTGGAAAATGCGGACCAGATTCGGGGAACACTGGCGCTAAAATAGTAGGAATAGATCGCTTTCAATCGGCCGAAACTGGAAAAAAACGGACCGGATTTTTTAAACTGGATCGCACGGTAGTCTGGATCGGCATTTTTACATTCTTTGCCGATACGCATTCTTTTGCTGTTATCGGCGTCCCCATCCGCACCCCATCGATCGGATCGGGACAAGCCTAGTTTCTAGCATAACATAGAGTCCAGCAGGTTGTGCTGCTCAGCAGAGTTGTTTAAATATGTAATTTGTTGTCTTAATTTGACTCGGGGTAATGGTTCCCTAGCTTCTGAAATGGAAAAGCCAGGGAATACAGGAGTTACCCCAGAACTTACTCTGTATTGCCACCAACCCGGCTTTGTGAAATGGGGGCCTCTGAATGATCCGAGTCTGGAGGAAACTCTGCCCAGAGACTTGGAGCTTAGAAATGCTGTTTGGTCAGATTTCTTTCCGCACTGACATCCTTTCTCACAGTAAGCAAAGTTTAACTGCTGACTGTGAAGCAGCCAGAGTGAGAAACTGCCCCTTTAAGTCCAGCTCTCCACTGGAACAAGGTGAAAAGCTCCCTCTGGAATAGAAGTGAGGCTCTGTCTAAGGGGAGGGAGTTTAAGCATCTCTGTGTTCATTTACGAGAGATGGACAGATGGATTAGGACCTTGTTTGGAGTGTAAGAATAGAGAAACCAAAGTTCCGTTAAGGTTGTTTGTATGGTGACCAAAGAATGCCAAAGCCATGAAATTGTTTGACTTCACAACAAATTCAAAAACTCCTGCAAACACAAAAAATGAGACCGAAATAAAATGCATAAAAAGGAAAAGTGCTGCAATGCAGAAATGCTGTAGTCACAGAATATGGAGGATGCTAAATTAAAATGTGCTGCAAACACATACATGCTAACACACAAACCTTAGGCAAAGGAAAAAAGCAGCAGGTTAAGAAAAGCTGCAGACCAGTGGTATGTAAAGTGCTCCCCCATGTGGGTTGATTGTTTAAACCAGAAATACCCACAAGATTGAGCTCTCCACAAAACACGATTTTGATCCTCCCCCTGTATTGACATCAATCCTGGGCGGGTGCTGACGTTATTTCCTCTTTCTATCACCTCTCCCGTCTCTGTTACACCAAAGGGGGACATTTCCCCCAATCAGGGACTCGCTTGAAGTCAGTAAGTGTTGCTGCTTCTGTAACTTTCTAGAGATAGAATGATGAAAAGTTGTCCCTTTGTCCTCCAGCGGTCTAAGCCTATAGCAGCATAACTATAGAGATAGCTGACAGGTCTTGAAAAGTTCCAAGATGTTGATTAAATCAAAACCTTGAAAAGATGACTGTCACTGAATGTTTAGTAACCTTCTTAGTTCTGACTAACACCTGGACCAAGATCCAAAAGATTTCTGTTCATCTGTATTAATTTGAATTATAGATAGACCGATACATTAGCTGATACGTGTATTCGTTTGGCTATTTATTTGCACATGCAACGCCGCTCCCCCCATTTTCTATCCTGATTATTTTGTTTTTTTCAAATACACGTTTTCTCTATATCAAAACTTGTGTGAAATCTATCATTTTATTGTTTTAATGATGTAAATGGAAAGGAGAAAACAATATTAGGTCAAACAATCGGCCAGAAAATATCTGCAACCAAACTGCATCTGCTTTTAAAAAAAACTTGTCGCCCTCTGGTTCAGTTTGGAGGCAGATTTTCCAACTCCTTTTTTTCCTTTGGAAATTGTATTGACTCACAATTTTGGAAAACATATTTACTGAAAGGGCTAAAGATGTTGTTCCAAACGTTTCTGAAAACATAACGATCAATAACTGTGTTGGTGACCTTTTAAAGTTTCACTCTTATCCCTACTCTTCATTTCTCTCTACCTGAAAGCAAGTCATCTCTATTGCTCGCCGAGGGGCCCCGCCGTCATTAACGAATAATAGATGAAAGATGCCCGTCCTGGATCCGATGGCCTTTATTTAGCGGCTCCGTTTCCCTGACCCACATACATTTACAAACTCAGACTGAAGAACAGACTCCCAGCAGCTGTTTCTCTGAACCTCTGAGATTGATTCTGGACTTTAAGTCTCTTACTGTAACAAACAGCAGAGCCTGTAGGAGATGAAGATGCTTGATATGAATTTACTGTGTCTAGAAGTTTAATTTTAGTTTGGCTTTTTCATTCTTTTATAACTGCATCAACACATACAGCCTGCAGGGGGCAGCATTTTTCATTTCGCATCAGACTCAGCAACTCGGGGGTGTCTGTCAGACACTCCATACTAGGAATAGAGATCTTTACTTTTTAGAAAGCGAGCAGATTTTATGACTTTTTCTCTTTCATTTTTTCAATTTGTTTTTTCTCTTTTCAGTTTTTCCCAAGTTTATAATTTTCTGTCTTCCAGTGGAAGCTCTGGTTTAGAGTTCCTGGTTCTGATGCTGTCACACCAGGGAACACTAATCATGTTCTGTCTCTGTTCTCACAGCTTTGGCGGCGTTCTCACCTGCCGACTCCTGAACATGTTGAACCTTCATGCTTGAAGCCAGAAGTCTGTTACCTTTCTATGGTGATGAGCTGAAACCTTCTGGTGAAAAACTGCAGGATGTTTCTTCAATGCTTAAACTAAAGTGGATGCAACCATGTGAAAAAAAAGAATTAATCTAAAATGTCAGATTTTAGAAGATAAAAAAAGGACCACTGTTGGAGAATTTTTTAACCTCCTCATTCCAAAACCGGGAGATGAGTGTTTCTGAAACGCCCGAGAGCTTCTCTGCGAGGAAGAGCAGCTGCAGCATGAAGCTACCTCTTCATCGTTCCGGAGACCGACACGGGAATGCTTTCCCGGTGTCCTCTTCCTCCTCCTCGTCCTCCTTCCTGGGGGAGTCGTCTCCAGAGTCCCTGCGGAGTCTGAGCAGCCTGAGTGGAGGACGGACGGACAGCCCGCAGGAGTACGACCTCCTGGAGGTCACCCTGATGACTGCCGTGTTGCCTGGGGAGAAGAACAAAGATGTGGTGCTGTCCAAATGGTCTCCTGAGGAGGAGGAGGAGGATGATGATGAGGAAGGGACGTTCCAAACCGAATCCAATGACGTCTCGGTGTCTGTTTACCTGGATGCCAGCAGCGGTGATTACCACCAGAAAACCTGGAACCACGGCCTCACGCTGTCCCTGGAGGCACAGGATGGTTGCCATTGTAACGAGGATGTAACCACTGGCTCATCTATTGTGGATTCAGATGCTACAGAGATCCCTGCTGATGATGATGATGATGATGATGATGATGAGGAGGAGGAGGAGGAGGAGGCTCTGTTTTTGTCTGTCAGCTCAGACGTTTGTACAAGGCTCGCTCAGGTGAGTCCAGGTGGAGCTGCTGATGATGAGCTTGGGTCGGAACAATTGCAAACTGGCTTAGATTGTCCCGCTCCATCCCTGGGCTGCAGAGAAACCTCCCATATATGTGGGTCCCTGCCGCCCTCCGACAGTCCAGACAAAGATCTAGCAGAGGTCACTGAAATCGCTGGAACTCAAATCATCACCAGGGAAAAATTCAGTCGGGAAACCAAGAAAGCTCCCAAACCGCTCAAAGCTAGAACTGGATCACACAATATGTCCCCATCCAAAGCACCCCCTCAGGTACTCTCTGGTATTTTAACCTTTTCCCCAACCTTTTTATTTTTTTCTGTCTGCTTTAAAGCCTCCATTTTTTTTTTTCTCACCAGAACAAACCAGTGGCGGTTTCTACGAGGAGAGCTGTTCCTAGAAAGGATGAGGTGGAGGCCATCAAGAAATCGGCTCCAGGTCCGATTAAGGTGGCTGTGATTCTAAGATCCACCAGAGGAAAGGGTGCAAATGTCAAAGCCAACCACAAGGTGGCAGCAGGTTCAAACACTGCTCAGCCAGAAAAGAAAAAAACAGCCTCAATCGGACTGTCTGATCCTCCTTGGAACGCTGGCCGGGATCTGCAGGAAGGATTGGAGGGAAAAGGTCAATCAGCGCCGAGGGAGAAGGAGCTCCTGAGCCAGGCGTCGATGACGGACGCCACAGAGGAGCAACGGAGGAGTCCCACTAAGGTGAGCTGGTTTATAGTCATTGGAAAACTTAGCTGCCGTGAATCTAAGCATTTAATTCTGGCTTGAGTCATGACCTTTAACCTTGGGTTTTGGTCATTTCTCTGATTTTCTCGCTCCAACCTTGGGTCATATCTGTTGGCGTGTCCACTGCTGGGAAGATCAGCAGCTGTTTGAATTCAGATTACTGTCAATAAAACTGTATGCAAATGTTTCTGAAATGGTCAACATGAATACATTTAAGATTTACATTTGTTTATTGTTATCAACTCTTAGAAGTACAAATACAAATGAATAAGGGTGACTCTATGGCCCCTTAGAAAGCTGTTCCACTACTTACCAGCTGGTGGCAGTATTGCAACTGAGGGTTATTCACCAACCGCCGTTAAACAATTAGAAGTAAGAACCTTCAATCAAACGTTCTATGGCTGTGTCCGAATGTCCACCTTAACCACTATGTGTCCTATGTAGGGCACAATACACTGGTTACGCCATTTTAGCGCCTTGAAAAGTAGTGATCATCCATGGTCACTGGACAAGCAGATAAATCCCAGAATGCTTTGCGAGGAGAGTTCGCAAAGCATTCCATGACCAACGGAGTGCAATGCAAAGTAGTACAATGCGACACTACAACGGCAATAACTTGTGCAATGTCTAATATGCAACGACTATTTAATACCCTGTGCAATAAACAGTTTTTCTATATTTGACACCCAGTGCAATAACTATATATGTAAATATAAATATCCATATATACAAATACCCTTGTAAACACACTGTGCAATAAACCTGTTTAAGGATCCTACTATAAAAAAAAAAACCTGTCATATGTGGAAGCACTATATATACTGTATTTATCCCATGCACCTTTTTCTTCCTTTGGCACAAAATATAAGTAAAAATATATCTGCAAGATCTCTTATATTCAACAACAAAAAATACTTAGTTAAGCAAATTGTGTAAAATAGCAATTAAAAAATAAAAATCATATATTTAAAGTCCTCACACTGCAGATATATTAGGACCTGTCCTTGTATATCAGTAACAGAAAATAAGATATTGACAAATCAAACATTCGCCACATACCTGACTCAATAGCTATAAAAAAATATATATATATTTTCACTAGTTTTAGACGGATATACTCACACACTTGTGTAAGGAGAAACTGTTCTGTGCCAAGTACGTTTTTCCTCTGATCACGGAGCAGCCAGATTGCTTGGACTCGCAATAAATTGAGGTATATGCAAGACTATGTAGGCCTTTAAATCCGGATAAAAGAAGGATGCATTCGTGTGTATATATATATATATATATATATATATATATATATATATATATATATTAAAATGTATAAAAACCTGAAAAGTTGTTGGCAAACATTCTTCAGGTGCACTAGTGCCACCATCTGGTACTGAGTGGAACTGCTTGTTAGTGCTGCTAGATTCATACATTCAATGATCAAATTTCTGATTCTTACTTAGAAATTTGCAAAGTTGTAACCTTTAAACTTTATCTTCACAGGTGAAACATCTAATTCCGCATTCATGTGTGAATTGACAACAAGGAACTAGGGTTGTCACGATACTAAACTTTTCAACTCGATACCGATACTAAGGAAAATATTCGATACTCTATACCATTTTCGATACCACAAGGATAAAAACAAAGACTCCAAAATTCAACAGAAATATTTTCATTAATGAATAAAATACAATAAATAATAAAAACAATAAACAATAAGAACAATTTTTTTGAGGTTGTTTGCTGTACTGTATTAAAAGCAAGCTTGATAAAAACTTATAAAAATTAAAAAGTGTTCCTTCCTTGGCTATGCTTTGCAGACATAACAATGACACTAACCAGAGCGGTTAAGAAACAAAATAATTCTCAGCAACTGCGCAATACTTACAAAAAAGTCTGAAACTGAAAAGTGCACAGAATTATTTAATCACGCGGTGTTCTGAAAGTGCATTGTCCTCTATTCTGCACTTTAGATGAATGAGTGGCTTAGGTGCCACTGGTGGTGGCACTGTGTCGATACTTTTAAAAACAAGTATTGTATCCGGATACTTTTTGAGTATCGATACTTTTCATTAACCAAGGAACAAAAAGCAAATCTTAAATACTAATTTATTAATTGAGTTATTTAAATTGCATTTCATAAAGCGTTTTTATCGACTTATTTCCTAAATCAAAACTTTCCTTCTTGGGAAAAATCTTCTCTCTGGACTTTAGAACCTGTAACACTTCCGGGTTGATGCAGCAACGTTTAGCTTCTTGAAGCTCATTGCTGATGTCTTTCTGCCCTGGGGTGTTGTGTTGACACAACTGGATGCTCCAGAGCAGAAAGTCAGAAAAAGGCTCTGCTGCTTTTATCTAGGTTTGCTCTGCAACTTTTGTATGCAGCGTGTAAGGGAACAATTTCCACTTAGGCACTGCTATGATTCTTAGCAAAAAATTCAAATGCAGTTGTTTCTACGGGATGGAGGTTTCAACCTGTTTTGTTTTTTCTCCGTATCAGATCTTTATGCTTCAGTCTTGGTTTTATTTTGGTGGGATTTTGTAGTAAAAAAAAATTAAACCATCTTTTTTGGTGGGGGCCCGATGAGACCACTGTCTAATGGGCCAATGTTGTTTAAACAGGGACCTAATTTTATTGTTTTATAGTTTTACAAGTGATGTGGAGAACAGGTAAAATGACAAAATACCGGTTCTTGAAACACTCAGTGACCTCTGGGCATTAGGCCAGGGTTCCTTTATGGAACTAGAATCAACCAGTTCATCATTATAAGGAATCACAAACTAGGATCTCTTCATCGGGATTGTTTTCACTTTTCTGCAGGAAGGAGAGACACATTGATGAACTCAAGGGGGGAAGGCAGTAGCCACTTATTGATCGCAGTAAATTTAAAGAGAATGTCTGGTGTGAATCGAAAGAGAAATGGTGAAAAATTAAAAAATTTTTGATAGGGATGCACGATATTGGGATTTTGGCCGATATCCAATATGCCGATATTTTAAAACTAATGTAGCCGATAACCGATTCCATTTCTGACACTTTGAAAAATAATATACTCAAATATATTTTCATATGCTGATATCAAATTGATTTTTAAAAACGCGGTATCGATCTATTTTACTTTCAAAATCTTGTGAAATTTCATCGTTCTGTTACAAACTCTCGTAATATTTTGCAAATTCTTGTGAGATTTTGTTAGTAAAATAGATCCATACCGCGTCAATATATCAACATATAAAAATATGGCAACATTTCGTGAATTTTCGGGGGATTTCGTAGCATAACGATGACATATAGCAATATTTCATTAGTAAAAGAGATTGATATGGTGTTTTTAAATGGCAATATATCAGCATATGAAGATATTGTGATATTTTAATGTATCAATATTTTTTCCCTCGTCTTTAGAAGTTTTTAAGTCTGTAAAAAAGAAGGAAGAAGAAGAAGTAGTATTTTTTTTTTTTTTTTTTAGACTTTAGAAACTCAGAAGCTGATCAAATATCGGGTTAAATATCGGTGGGGTGGCCGATGTCCGATATTCAGTTTTAAGGCCGATACAGGCCGATACTGATAGGGAGCGATTATGTCGTGCATCCCTAGGTCATTTATCCAGTCACTGAACTGATATTTACAGGAGATTATTTGACCCCAGAAAGATGCTGTCAGGAGATTTAGTTTCATATATTAATCTCAGCTCAGCAGCTGAGGTGATTTTTGGATCTGCTGCTGTGTAGAAGCTAACAGACGACAGTCTAACCCTGGAATCAACCATTTGAGAGGTGGGTCTGTGGAATGTGTGTTTTTTAAAGGGCTGTCGAGCCAGTAGGAACTCCCAGACCTGCCTCAGCGGGTTCCCTCACAGGCCGCCTCAGGCCTCTGAACCATTCAGCCCAGATGGGCTGAAGGCTGGAACCATCGTTCCATCGTTTCTCCTCCCAAGCAGAGAGACTGTTCTCCAGATGTTTGGAGGGTTTTTCTATGGATTAAAGCTGCATTTTCTCAACACCTGGAGGCAGAAATCTGTAGGATTGTGGACAGTGTTTTCCCTGTAATCAGAAGCAAACGTCCCAGTTTAAGGAGCCGAGGTTCTGGGCTCAGGACGTGCAGCGCTCTCCCTTATCTCATCAGATAAAGGCTGCTGCACGTGCCCGCTCAGAGCCGTCTGTCAGGAGCTGCCAGGGAGCATGTTAACACAGGATTGAGTGTGTTGGGATGACCCAGTAATCTGAGGAACTCTGGCTCCGATCTTCCCCAAAGTTCGTGTCCATGGGAGGGATTTGGGTGGAGGGGCATCAGGAGCCATAGAGGAGGAACTTTTTTCCCGACTTTACCGCCGTTAGTAGAGACGGATGCCAGACCTCCTAACTCTGTCCATGTGTGTTTATAGAGTCAGGTCGGGGGGGGTGGGGAAACAGCCGAGAGGGAAAAGTGTTGGGCCTGCTCCGAGCCGGGATTCCTTGGGGGAAACTTAAACACTGCAATTTTTTTTTTTTTTTTCACTCTTCTTGTAGTTTCTGCACACTCCCAGTTTTCCTCCTCCCCCTCAGGTCCCTCCTCCCCTCCCTCAGCCTCTCCCTCTTTCCCCGTCTGCGGCTCTGACTCTGACTGGGAATGGCTAACACCATGGTCTCTGTGCACAGCTCTGAGCTCAGGCCCCTGGGCTGGAATGCCGTCACTAAACATCAGCTCTTCCTGCAGAGGGTCTCCTCCAGGTTGGGGCCCGGGGTCCGGCAGCAGGGCAGGACCGCCAGGCCAGATCGAGGACCAGCGGCACCTCCAGGCTCTGGAACGGGACCTCCAGGACAGGAGAGCTCTGAACAGGGAACCTCTGAGTACGAGGTGGGAGACGCTGATGCAAGGAACCAGAACCAGGGTGAGTCAACACGCAGCTGTGCAAGTTTCCTTCTGCCAGGCGTGTGTGAGAGCAGCAGGTTTAAATCCCGGCCAAGCGCAGAGTGTTTTCCGCTCTAACATGCATATCTGTGACTGTGTTCAGGACCGTCCTGCCGGTCTGAGTTGGTTCTGAAGTCTGAAGCCTTAAAGGATGGTTTGTGTGATTCACGCAGCATTTCCCCCTCAGGGGAAGTAAAACTGGGAGCTGGGTTTTCTCCTCTTTCTTTTCCCTATGAATGTTTGTAAATACCAGGTTGTGGTTCCGACACGCTGCATGCGTTCCCACACGTGTTCAGTTCCAGGGTTTTTGTCTGTAATGATAGAACTGCAGCGTGTCATTTATTCCATCCATTCATGGCGTCTCCATCAGTGGCTGAAAGCAGGTCTTTGTCCTCAAAGGTCACATTCTGATGGACAATAAGCTCATCTGTCCTTTTCCCAGATGCAGAGGGACAAACGGACCCGCTGGGAGTTACTTCCCACTTTCTGTCCTTTTGGTGTCTGCTTTGCAACATTTTTTTTCCTGTTGTCCAGCTTAACGGCATCTTCGTTCCCCTTCAGGTTCCCCTTCCTTCCTACAGTTCAAACGACTGCATCCTCCACTGCCTAAAATATAAAAACTCATGTAGACCTTTCTGCATGAAACCGATTCAAGCCCATACCATGATACAACCTCCTAGCAGCACAGAGCCTGACTGCAGGGTTGCTAACTGTGAGCCACATGCTCCTTTTTTGCAGAACTGATCCATCTAGTCGCCAACTTTTGTTACCTTGAGGGGGGAACCAACCAAAAAAGTATACTGCCTGTGATTGGCTACTTTTTAGGAGCTTTTTTTATTCTTTAAAAGAGCAGAGATTAGCCCGACAAGGCTTTGCTAAAGTTACTAGCTGTAACCAGGAAGTAAACAGCACTGCTTCAAGAGGTGCGATTTTCCTCAGGTTGTAGCTTTATTCCAAAGGGATTTGTAATTGGTTCTGATCGTTTTGCTGGAAACTGGTCTCACTACTGGCCTGGTCCAGTTTCTGCAACCTGGTGTTCTTCTTGGTGAGAACAGGGTTGATAACCGTGTTTCTGTGCGTCAGCACAGGACCAATGTGTTGCGGTTCAGCTCTTACCTAACTGACTCCTGAGGTAACACAACCCAGCTGTTCTCCTCTGAACCAAACGGAACCAGATGTTTTCTGCCGTGGCTCTGTGTGTTTCTGAGCTGATCTAGCTGAAATTAACATGCAACCCCTCTGCTAATAACCTGACAGGTTTTTTTTTAAGTTTCACACAAATCTGGAGTGATAGGAACAAAAGGCATCAATGTTCTGTTCTTTACTTTTTGTGCTTTTTATTTGTGACATTACTTACCATCTACATCACATAAGCTGTGGTCTGCTGATTGTTTTATTTGTTGTTCTAATGTTCTAGGACATTACATGACTTCATGTATATTTAAGATCTACAGGAGATTTGTTCTTTTTCCAATTCTTGATTTAAAATCAGGCACCCAGTTTCAAAAACACTGTAAACAGAAAATACACTTTAAATTGGTTGCACATATTTTTGGAAAATTACACTTACTGCAAGAAACTGAAAAAAAATGTTTTTTTACATTAATTTTAGCAAATTTAATGCAATCAATCAATGGAGAAAACCCTAAAACATGCATTTGTTAGCATATCTGTTCAAATCTTTAGCTGGCTCTTCATTATTTAAGGCGAAGGTGATGAAGACCACGGTTGAGTATCTAAAGAGCCACATGTTTCAGGCTGCTGGTATAAAAGCACCGCCCATGGTGTCTGTACACCACGGCGACTTGTTCTGGAGTGAAGGTGGTACAGATCAGGAGGTGGATGAAGGGTTTAGCTGTGGTAATAAACTGTTTCTCCATCTTTTGGAGAAGAGTTGAACTAAGCACCATAATCAAGTGGTTATTTTCATAAAGATAACCGTCTGGATACCTCCGTTTGAGGTTCTAGTGAGCCTGAGGAACTCACTGAGATCCCTGGAGAAGATGGAGAATGTTTGAGCTGACTGAACAGCGGAAGACAATGGATGGGTTTCATCTTGTTCTCATACTTAGAGATCTTTTTGTTTCCCTGTACTTCTGTGTCCTTATATTTTCACATTGTTCTGTTTTGGCTTGAGTGTTTTTCTAACCTTATTAAAGGATGTCACAACAAACTGTTCCTGTTCCTGCTTCTTGCTGACGGGACCTTCAGACCCAGTAATCTTTCCTTAGCAGCCGTACCTCCTGAACATCAGCCTCCCGCCCCTCCTGTGCCCTGCGTGAAGACCGTATGCCTTTGTGGTTCCGAGGACCACCGCCTCGGTCTTTGGAGAGAAAGAATGCATGAATCAGCCTGCAGAAATGACGAGTGACGCAGTGCTTCCCATTGCTTTCGCTGTAGAACATCAGGCTGCAGGAGCAGCAACCGCAATTCAGACACAATCCCGTCTCCGTTGGTGTCTCAGCCCTAAATATAATTTATATTTAAGCCTCTGAAACATCTGAACTTCTCCTTTCTGATTCCATAACCATCCCAACTTTTCTTTTTTTATGTTCCCTAGAAACAATAAACTGGAGGATAAACCCACAGTTTGGTCACATAAACAAGTCGGATCTGACAAAAACTAAAGCCACAAAAGAACAGAGGAACTCTTAAATAGTTTAAAATCACTGAAACATCCGTCTTCGGAATGTGTTTGAGTCTGAACTGCACCAATTGGTAGGAGTAAAAAAATTTATGTTTAGTAGATAAACAGAAAAAATCTTGGAATATCCAAATGTTAGCTGGAGCATCACTTCTTCATAGAAGGATGTTTTCACGCTTGGATGATGTCAGACTTGCCTGCAGCTTTTGTTGTGGTTATTTTTATAACGTCAGGCTGATTTCTTTGCTTCCCAGGTATTCCCAAACCTCGAGTATCAGGCATTGGTTACATTCCCACTGCATCCGTTCCCAAACCAGCGACCAGTCAGCAGCCAGCAGCAGGACCATCAGGACGGCAGCCTGCACCCACCGCCTCCAAGCTTCCTGTCAAAGGATCCCCATCCAGCCTGGGTTGCTCGTCACAGGGGAGCAACGAGAAAAATGTTGCTGTCAGCAAAGGTGAGAATCACCAGAGGTGTGGTTTCCATCCTTACTTCCTGCCTTTCTCTCGACTTCCTGCTCTTCTGTCTCCATTTGATATAAAACTAGCTGCCAAGATTTAAAACAATCAAGCTGTAGCATTAAAATAAAACTCCAATAATTATAAGAAAACTTTTTCAATATTATTGAAAAAAAAACACTTTTCAATAAAGGAAATTGGAAGACAATGCATTTCGAAAATTGAACTAAAAAAACTTCTCAATCAAAAAAAGTTTCGAAATCCGTTTGTGTTCAACCAATACTTCTAGTTTTCAATAAAAAAAAATTAAAAAAAAAAGTTTTTTACATTTTGTTTTTATTTTCAATATTTTATTTTTATTTTTTTCTCAAATTAAACATTTTTCAAATTTTTTATGCCTTTATTTTCTCAGTGTTTTTTACATTTTAAGTTTTTTTTTTGAGAGATTAATAGAGCAATAGAAATGCTGATGCTAAACAAGCATTGAAGTGTAGAAGATTATATCTGGAAATCAAGGTTTTAAAAGATTGCAACCTGAAAAAGAGACATCTGAATAAAATTTTATTTAAAAATGTATGAAATAAACAATGTATATCATTTTTTTCATGCATGAAAAACATTTAGGAGATTAAATATGAAAAAATAAAAGTTATAATAAAATGAGAAATCAGTAATTCTAATAAATCCATCTCTCTCTATCTCTCTTATGAAATTGTGGCATCAGCCTCCAGCTCAAACATTATTGAATTAAAAAGTCCAACTAACCAAATGAAATTGTGCTTTTGTTGAATTTTCATTTGCTCCCAAGTCCTCTTCACTCCTGCGGGGTTTATCTGGAGGATGAGAAGCAGTTAATGTTCTGTGTTTGACTTTTCCTTAAAGGAATAGTACACCCAAAACATGATTAGCCTTCATTTTCTACTCACCCCCATGCTGAACAACACTCTGGAGTACTTTTTTGATATCTCAAATGCATCTGGAGATCTGGGAGGCTTCTTGCTGTCTGCTGACATTCAAATAATGGAGGTCCATGGCGCCCGAG
>JAGKQL010000001.1:6372167-6491867 GCA_018398635.1 Cyprinodon brontotheroides | reverse complement strand
GTGGACTTTTATGGACCTTTCTGCCTCGGGCGCCATAGACCTCCATTATTTGAATGTCAGCAGACAGCAAGAAGCCTCCCAGATCTCCAGACGCATTTAAGATATCAAAAAAGTACTCCAGAGTGTTGTTCAGCATGGGGGTGAGTAGAAAATGAAGGCTAATCATGTTTTGGGTGTACTATTCCTTTAAGCTTCCTGGACATGGACATCTCATATTATAAAGGTGCAGGTGGACTTCAATCAGCACTACAGAGATGAAAACAGACTGAGAGAAATGAGGATCAGACATTGAGCAAAGGTCATGAGGTCAGGAATCGAACCCCAGGTGGCTGCAGGAGGATAAACTGACTTTGATTTAGTGTCTGCATCCAACTTTACACCATGCATCACCCCTCCTTTCTTTTCCTCAATGAATCACATCACAACTTCTTTATTTTTTAAATAACTTTATTATTTATTCATTATTTGAGTCACAATCAGAGAAGATGCAGATCAATATAAGAGATTTAATGGTCACTCAACTGTAATGTTCTGTTGGGAACTTTTGAAAGTGACACAAAAACAAACAGGACTCCCAGCTGTCACTGCCTGCTGTTTGGGAACATGAATGCTCTCTCATGCAGCTGCAAATATCGCTGTAATGCACCAGTGGCGGCGGCCCATATGAGGGGCTGGGGCACCGCCCTCCCTGATAAGAAGAGAGAAACGTAAAATATATTTTTAGAAATTAACTCATAAATGTCAGTTTTACTCTCTAGACTGTGTAACTATAAGCAAAACAAATTATATATACTACATTTCCCTATCTACTGTCATTAATTTGTGGATTTCCACAGACAGACTCCTACCGTCTCTGTTCTGGGGGCTGTGATCGAGACCGACCCCACATTTGCAGAGAATCTGTCAATCATGTACTATTGCTAAGGTGAATTTAATGGCCAATCAGCGTCTCGGGACTTTATGGTCTTGGGGAAGCTGAAAATACTAACAGCTTTACAGGCTTCTGAACCCAAAGCGCAGGTGCAGACAGATTAGAGGGAAGATGGCGAGATGTATGCGAGCGAGATGCAGCTTCCACCAAATTCGGTGAGATCCTTATTATCTACCCGTTTGCCAGAGACATCCCTGTTGTATGATATGAACATTTCATGTCATGGATATTGTGACTGTGACGAATCCACCTCGTCGCTCAAAACAACCTCTCTAACTTTCTGCGGCAGCCACACACACATTCCTGTTATACTGTAATGCTTTGTGAGGGACCAATACACTTCAGCGCTGAGATCAGTAGCTCCATGAACTTAAAAACACACAAGCTGTTCCTGGATTTACCTGCTGGCGTATTGAGGGTGCACACTTAATATTTCAGTGGGGTTAGCCCGTGTGTGTGTGTGTGTGTGTGTGTGTGTGTGTGTGTGTGTGTGTGTGTGTGTGTGTGTGTGTGTGTGTGTGTGTGTACTGTGTGTGTGTGTGTGGGGGTGGGTGTGTATGCGTGTTTTATCGCGGGGACTTGTCATCTTCTAGCCTGGGTGCCAGTCCGAACTTAGCCCCGCCCACAAGGTTTGAGTTCGGGGAAGTTGGGTCTGGCTCTGCTCCATAGTAAGCCCCGGTATTAAAGCCCACTGTCAGGCGATCCAATCAAATTCAGTCAGGGCGGGGCTTTATACCGATGATGGACGGATGATCAACAGTAGCGTTATCAACCCGTGACCAAAGCCGCTTGGGTGACAACAATAATGGCTGCTGCCGCTGGAGTAGTTTGGGTGAGTAGATTCTGCTATTGGGTCTGTTCTAGAAGATATCAACAGCAAATTAATTTTAAGAAGATGAACAGAAAGCGCCATCAGAGTCTAAATCTTCTTATTCTCACGCGATGAAACTGCAGCTTTGATTTTTGTGGACAAATGTAACTATGCAGGCGGCTTAACATACGTCACGCACTCCGTTGCTCTTATTGGTTGTAGATCTATCCCCTTGAGTGCAGAGGCATTTTTTTCCTGGTTCGTTCAAAACACGCCCCATAATCACAGCTCTATGGAGCAGCATCAGACTCATATTCTGACTAGAATTGAGTCGGACTACGTCAGTCTACTCAGAATTACTGGCTGCGTCTTTGCTGGATGTTCAAACCCAGTTTGGTGTAATTGAATAAGTCAATGAAAAAAAGAATTGTGTAAAAGAATTGTGTAAGAATTAAGTTGTAAAAATTATTTGTTTTGTACATCAATTGTTTGTGGAGGTAATATATGGACAAAACTGATTAATGAGAAGAAATCAGAAATAAGAGAGCCTGAGGTGAGGGGCTTAAACTATTTAATGAGGGCTGTGGGAAGAAAGGCGGCAATTTTTGTTTTCTGTTTCTTTGTTCCATTGCTGGTAACTGGAGGCTGAACTGAGGCCCAGAGTATCTTGTATATGTTTAGTTTCTTTTGCACCCTGTTTTGAGTTTTGAGCTCAATAAATCACCAACTACCGGTAACCGACTGAGGGCTGGATTCTTGGAGGCCAAAAGAACCCCGTCACGTCACAGTGACCCAAATCATCACTGTTACTGTTATTATATAGTAAATTAAATCATTACTGTTAAATTGTATGTATTGTCCAATTGTTTTTTTGAATTCTTATTCACGAGGGTTAGTTGGGAGACATACACTAGGCTATATCAGCCCCACCAAAAATATAGCTTTCACCAGCGCCACTGCTGTGCACTTAAATTTCTTACATCCTACAAAATGCAGAACAATCTCTCTAAATTATAGGAGATCTTTCCAACAGCTGTTTATGCTGCTTTCAAGGACAGCTAGGACATTATTGTTTTCTGAATAAAACCTAAAACATGTAGCAAAGGGGTCCCTGAGGAACACGATTGGGGAACCCTTGACATAAAATTATAAACTTGAATAAAGATCCTGGTTGATCCGGAAGAATCTTTTCTGCAGGAATCCTTCTGTTCATTTGCTGTTTTGAATAAAGCAAATCTTAAATGTTTGAAGTCCGAAAATGGTCCCTTCTCTCCCGCAGCTCCATCTCCAACGAGGTCAAAGCCCGATGACCTACACAGCAGAGGCTTGCTGCAATCTAGCAGCCAGAGCACAACAAAGCCCCCCAGCTGTGGCATCTCAGGCCCCCCACTCACCAGCAGCACTTCCAGTGACATCCCATCCAGCGCCGCTTCAAAGCCTCCAGCTGCTGGATTGAGGAGCAGAGCACCTTCTGGGCCGGCCAGGACGTCAGCTACAGGTGAATCTGCCTATAGGGTTTGGTTTTTACAACATGAGTTGAACATGTTGACCTAAATATTTTAGAATTCTCCAATTATCTTAAAAAATTGCTCTTTGTTTCCTGGGGATTACTGAACATCCATGAGGCTCTAAAAATTGTTTTAGTGGAGCTCATCTTCATCGTACGATGAAATGATCCAGTAGCGACGATCCTCTCAGGTTTTTCCTTTTTAAAATTAAATCTTCCTCTGGATGTAAAACTATCTCTGCAAGATTATCCGATACATCTGTGAATGACTCTGCAGGTTGGCTTCACTTATCCAGAGACCGGCAGGCTGTTTAAAAGCTTCAGCTTCTGAACTGTGAATAATCTGAGCGTTGAACCACACATTGAGGCAGTGATGGTCTGTAACGTTTCCTGCGTTCCGTCCACAGGGCTGAAGACCCCAACCGTCACCAACCAGAACACCACAAAGACGCCTGCGGGGCAACCGTCTGCCAAAGCGGCTCCATCTGCATTCGTTGGGCCGACGAAGCCCCCGCCACAGAGGAACGGCTCGGCCCGGCCCAGTAGACTGAGCAGCACAGGTAAGACTAACGCTGGATTAATGCCATCTATTGACAAGACGCTCTTTGTTATCTGAAAAACACTGTTGATGATTTATTACCGGTAAAAACCTCCATCAGAGCTTCTGCAAATTTCACAGCCTTTTATAGGTTTAAGCTCTGGAAAAAAAAAGATTTAAAGTTCAAAACATGAAAGTTTCAAGCCTCTGGACTTTCTTTTTCTATTGATAAGATTCACATTTTCTTAAAATACAATGCTTGAACCGCCCTCATATATGTAAGGGGCATTTTTCTAGTTTTACTGATGATCTTTTATTCCAAAATCTTTATTTAACTGACAGTTATTCTTTAGCTTTAAGGACAAGGCCGTCAGTATGGAAGAGGATTAGGGCCACTGAAAAAAAAATACAAAAGTTAACTGATTTTAAAATTTTATTTCAGCTTAACATGGGAAAAAAAGTCAGAATTCTGACTGAATTCTGAAAATAAAAAAAGTCAGAATTCTGAGATTAAAGTCCGAATTCTGAGATTAAAGTCAGAATTCTGAGAAAAAAGTCAGAATTCCTAGATTAAAGTCAGAATTCTGACTTTTTAATCTCAGAATTCTGACTTTAATCTCAGAAATGGGACTTTTTCTATACTAAACTGAAATAAAATGTAAAAAATCGGTTAACTTTTTTCTCCAACTAATCCTCTCCACAAGTCGTCGAGTCACCACTTAATCCTGCAGCATTAGTTTTGTTTTAACTGGGAAGAAAATGTTTCAAACATTATAAGATAAGAGATCTGGCTTTCGGACCAGAAACGCCTCATAGTGGTGGTCATCTCAGTGTGTGTCTGCATACACCTACATGGAATATTACTGCTGGAATTTAAAATCCTCCCAGAAAGGATGAGAAGTTCCTAAAGGGAGAAGATCAGTAAAATGTTTCAAATGAAAAAATATATATATATTTTAGTTCTGCTAGTTTGTAAAAAGCACTTTTATGGCATCAGAGAGCAGTTTAGAGAACATCTTTATTGGAAAATTACTGGACAGACATGGGAGACGACGTTTCCTCCATTACCACATCTGGATTTGGATCCTCAGGGATGCTGTGGTAGGGTTTGGGACGGGTAGAAGGTGGGGAATCAGAAATGGGTGCTCAAAGTCGTACAGATGTGTTTCATTTATGACCTATATTTTTATGTTGTTGTTGTTGTTATGTTTGTTTTGTTTTTTTCTTCTGTGCTGCTCAAACTAAATTTCCCCTGGTGGGATTAATGAGTCTGACCTAGGAGTATTGGATTCCTCCCAGGCTGCTCCTTTAGACCGATTCTGTTTGTGGTGTTTATGCTGATCTCTTGACGAAGACATGGAGAGGCAGATGTTTGGTTTGGGAACTTCTGGATCCCGTCTTTGCTTTTTGATGGTGATGTGGTTCTATAGGCTTCCATAGGCCACAATCTGCAGCAACGTTTGCTGCTGCGTGTGATAAGTGCCACGATGAGAGTCCACTGCTATGATTCTGAGACCATGGTTAATGACTAGACAAAGGTGGACTGCTGCCTATAGAGTCAGTCCCCAGCTTCAGTGGGTCACTTGCTGCTTTATAGCGATTATTCAATCAGATCATCCAAACAAATTGGTTAAAACTTTTGTAAGAAAAACCAGCTGATTGCATCGAATCATTGTCTTTTCAGGATTCACAGCTCCTGGATGAGAATGTAGAGACGGTACACATGTACTTATGTTGTGTTGGTGACTGTTCAGAAATTCCTCATACTGAGCATAGAGTAAAGAGGAAAAACTCTCTTTTTGAATTGTCTCTGTAAAGTGCCTTGAAATAGCATTTGTTGTAAGTTGGTGCTGTATAGATAAACTGAACTGAATTAAATTGAATGTGTCAAACAGACATAATTAAGTTAGGGGATGAGCTAACATATACTGCAATGTTGGACAATAGAGATAGAATGATGAAAAGGGGTACCTGTGTCCTCCAGCAGTCTAACCCTATAGCAGCATAACTACTCAGGATAACCTGAGTCACTCTAACTATAAGGGTTAGTCGTCTTCATTGTTTTATTTCTCTTCATCTCGGACCTGTAAGCAGAGGCAGGAATCTCAGCAGAGACTCCCAGACTTCCCTTTCCCTAGACACCTTCTCCAGCTCTGCTGGGGGAAGCCTGGAGCATTGATGGTAATAATCTGGGTTTGTTTCTGCAGCCCAGAGTCTCTGTGACTGAACAGCTCTGCAGGCTAGAACCACCAGCCCCGTCCTCATCGTGTCTCATCTCGTCCCGCTCTGACTCATGCTCACAGCAACAAACATCCTCCTTTGAATTTTAGCTAAACCACATTTGGATCCCAGCACCATTTACACGGTCTGGAAGTGGAACCAGTAAACACTAATTCCACTGAGTTAATTACTGTGTTGACAGACGATGAGCAGAGCGACACAGGAATTCGGATCTTTTAGATCATGCTGAATATGAGACACCCTTTGTTAAAAATGGGCATGGACGCAAATTACGAAATGAAAATATGAATGTGAGTCTTTCCTTTTTATTACATATAGAACTTAACATTTAAATAAATCTGTTGAGGTATTTTTTTAATCCTGTAAACAGTGTCTGTGGAAATGATGTGGACTGGTCATGGGGAATTCTCCCCTTGCCTGGGTCTTTTTCCCTGTGGTGGGGCCCCAGCGGTTCTGTATAGACCTGTGGGGAGCCCTGACTTGCTGTCACCCTCGTCATGGCTTCATAAGCATGTTAAAATGCACCAGCAGAGGCAGCGGGACACATGCTTTTGATTGGCCGAAGCTCTGAGGGCGACAGCAGACTTTAAAGCCTCCCTGTGGTTTTCTGCAGCTCTTTTTTTGTCTCCATTGAAGTTTGCTTTCTTGATGCTAAGATGCAGACAGTTCAGGGTTTATTGCCCATTTATATTTTCATCACATTTTATTATTATTATTTTTTTTTTCAACACACATTCATCTGTGTAAAAATGCCCTAAAAACACACAAGAATGGATGGAAAGCAACAAAAACCTGAAGGTGAAGTTCCCTCTTGTTGCCAGCTGGAGGCACTGGTTTGCAGCTGGGGTCTTTCTGAACAATCGGCAGGAAGAACTGAGCTTTCCTAAACATTTATTATTTGTTAAAAGGTAAACATTTGTCTTTTACCTTTAAAACATTTAAACACGTTGAGATCAGATCAACACCAAGTAGTGCAGAGCTTGGAAGAAAACTAAAGCAGAGGTTTCAAATCTTATTCCAAGCTGAGCGAAACCACTGTATCTGCGTTGTAATCAGTTAGAGATACAGGGTTTTTCTTTTTTTATAGACAATGACTTCCTAAATTTTCTTGCCAGGGGCCTCCATTTGTTGACCTCCCCCAATAAAACAACCCACCAACCATTGGTATACAATAAAATTAAATCAGTTTGAAAAGGTAAAGCCACTTTTAAGGTGCAATTATATTTTTTAACAATTTGTCCTTTTTTTCTTTAACATTGCTATCTATATAAAGAAAAAAAGAAATAAAATGGGTACATTTTTAGTAAAATTTCACCCAGCAATAACATTGGACGCCCCCCACCCAAAAACACACACACTTTGGGAACCACTGGTCCTATTCGCCATCATCTTTATCCAGGACCACGTCGCAGGGCCATCAGCTTTATTGGTTTTATTTTTAGGCCCATGTTGTTCTCTTTCTCCATTTACATCATAAAAATAACAAAAATATTGCAAATGTTGCTAAAGTCTCTCATAAGACAACATTTTTTACCAACAATAAAAAAACATAACAATTATATTCATCTTTAAATACCTTTTATTTTTCTAAATGATATTTAATTTCTCATTATTTTTCATTATTTAATTGTACATTTTACAGCTACATTTTGCTGTAAAAAGTAATTATTTTACAACTCACTTATCCAACCACACACATTAAAATGCTTGAGATTATTATAAAATGTTTCCAGATGTGTGATTATTTAAATCCTTTATTAATATCAAACATCTTATACTTCATAACTTGCCTTTTAATTCTGTTTAAAGTTCAGATAACAGGAAAGCAAAATTCTTTAACATTTCGGGTAATAAACAGTATCTTCACAATTACTGTGGCTAGTAAATGGTTACTTTGCTTGTGCAGTGACTGAGTTACTCTGTTATTTTCAAGCTTGCTGTTTTAGCGTAATGACAGTCTTAATGGAGCAGGGTTCAGGTTTTCACGGGACGTCCCTCATGTTTGCAATTAAGGAGGTAAAGGTGTATAAAACACCTTTCTATGGCTGTTAGGCTGATTAAATGTCAGGGATTAGGCATAATTCCATTGTAATTCTAAACTTTTCCCCCCTAACTAGCATCTGTGCTGAAATCCGGCGGGAAAGAAGTCCAGATGTCAAAGGGCCGATGTGCACAAAAAAAAAATCAGTGTATTTTTTTATTAATTTATTTTTTTTTAGCCCTCTGCACTGCAAAACACCGGAGAGAACCCTGACTTTATCTAGTTTTATAAACCAACATTCCATACACTTCAAATAAAAAAGTAACATTTACTTATTTCATTGCAAATTTATTTATTTTATGGGAAATTCTAATTTAATATATTTTATGGTATGTTTGTGGCCCTCCATTTACCTCAATGATCAAATCACCAGGATTGTTCAAACCATTTCGCGACCTCACACTTGGTGTTTTGCGACCCCCTGAGGGGTCCAGACCCCTACTTTGAGAACCCCTGTACCAAACACCTCTGACTGATTCATGCATCCATCCATCCATCCATCCATCCATCCATCCATCCATCCATCCATCCATCCATCCATCCATCCCCTTGGCTCTTTAAATGGAGGGAAAGTGGAGGGAGATTATTTCTCACTCCTCCTCCTCCTCCTCCCCCTCCGCTCCTCCTCCTCCCCCCTCCCTGTTTACTTGGCAGAGCAGCAGCAGCAGCAGAGGAGGAGTGGATGTGCTCGTCTTTGTGTAAATGAGGGACCTAACTCTGGTGTTGTGCAGAGGAAGAAGCTGCTGTGTGTTTGTGGATCCGATGTTGCAGAGGGAATACTAATCGACGCTGGCAGAGAGGATTTCCTCTCCTCCCTCCGTTCTCACACTAATACCTCATCCTGTTTTCCTCCTCCATCACGCTCTCTCTTCTCTCTACTTGAACGCCGGAGGAGAACCGACTATTTTTGGCGCCATTTTTATCTTTTCTGCGTTTTCTAACAGAATCGAGCTCCTTGTACGATTGGATATCTCTTTCTATTTATTTATTTTTTTTCTGTGACTTCGATTTGATGAAGAGCAGCTGGAGGATTAACAGACGATCCTCTTTCCTCTGTGCTTTTTAAAGCCGACATGAATGTCTGGATCTCAGCAGAGGTTCTGCTTTTGAAATTCTAATTTCAGCTTTTCTAGGATCCACGTGGAGCAGATTTATCCAGCGAGTATTTTAAATTTATTTTATTTAAGACGAAATTTTTTTTTATTATTATCATTGTTCACCAAGGGGAAAGCAAACGTAGAAATCTGGTTCACCTTGGTCCTGATTGATCTTATGAGGTTGTGAATCTTCTGATAAGAGCATCTGTTGAAGACCTGGAGCCGGAACGATGTTATGGTCTCCCAGACTCTCGCTGTCCAACTTCCATGTGAAGCTGACGGCTAAAGGACTTTTCCGAAACCTTCAGCTTCTGCCGGGATGTAGGAAGAACACGGTGGTCTTCCATGCAGGTCTGGACCCATCTTCTCCATCGTTCCTTCCATCATCCAACCATCTGCCGACTCATCCTCTCAGCTCCTCCATCTTTCTGTCTCAGACTGTCAGGTGCATCAGTGTCATTCCAGGTCTTCTTCCCAGAGTATTATCCCATTGACCCCCCATGGTTCAGTTTAGACCTTCATCCCTCCATAATCATCATACTCGTAGTAGGGGCGGGGTCTAACTGCCACACCCAACCAATCAAACAGAGTTATCTGATGGCTTTTTAAACTGTTTGCATGATGGTGTGTCCAGGAAGTCCCTGCTTTAACTTTATCCCCCTCCTCCTCTCTTCCCCGGTAGTTAATTGTCCTCTAATTGATGTTTTTGACCGTCTTAGATATGAGTTCTCTGATTTAACTCCAAACCCCCTTACTCTTCCTCCTCCTCCTCCTCCGGCAGCCATTGTTGCCTTGCTCAGTATTGTGCAGATCGTCCCTTTAGAGGCGGCTGTCAGCTGAATTAACACAAATGACTCAGGATGTGCATGGATGCTTTCTGCACGAGTGCCTCAGCAGCGACTCGATGAATAAACATGGCCGCCGGCCTCTTTCAGCTACAACCACGTGACTCACTCCTGAACCAGAACCAGGCAAGGACACAGCTGGCCTGTAGTTATTCATTCGTTAGGATGATGCGCTCTGTGCTGTAGGTCGGCGTGTTTGTGTGTTAGCGGGATCTGCTCCACTGAGCCTCTGAGCTGTCAGAGGAACGCTCCTGTATGTGGCAGCCATGTTTAGACACGGCCGCAGCGACTAACCCACCAAGCAGCGGGGGATCCTGGCCTGCCCGGATCTAACCTGCCGTCTCTCTACTCTGTGTGACACACCTCCACCTGCACAGATAGTCTCTTCTAGTTTCTTCTCGTCAGCCTCAGGAGTTGGGTTTGGTTATTCTCCTAAGATCAGAAACTGAACAAGATTCAGTCAGTTTCAGGTTCAATCAACAGTTTCAATTCGATATTGAGAAGATCCACATTATTCTTCACGAGGTTGCTTTGAGATTTCTCTGACCAGTTAATATTTTTAGTCGGTTCAAAGATTATTAGGGCTAAAGTCCACTTTTTGTTTCATTTAGAAATTAGGTCAACTGCAGCTATCAACAGGATCTTTAAAAGCCTCAGCATGAGAGATGTACTCCCATCTAGTGATGTGATAAATGAACGGAAGCTGCAGAGGGTCACAAATGTGATGTCGACTAGGGTTTGGCTGATATTAGAGGTGAACAGTTCACCAAAATCCACGGTTCGGTTCAGGTTTTTGGTCACTGCGGTTTTTGATTCGGTATAACGTTATTGTTACACGAAAAATAAAAATAAATAATAAAATTAATGATTTTTTTAAATTAAATTAAATGAATTTTTAATGATTCTGTAGGAAACCCTGGATCATTTCCGTATGTTTTTGCTGCTTTGAATTTAATCATCATTGGCGCATGCCCTCTAATTTTATCTCCAAGGAACTCAGAGTGGAGCGAACCCAGAACCATAGTGGAGGCTGTAGGCTTTCCTTTGAGTTAGGCGGTCTGGGCGCCAGCTGAAGCGCGGAGCCCCAATTTGAGTACATGTGGATTTTGGGGTTAGCATGACATATTGAGGTCATGTTGCTGTTAACATAAACAAGCGTGTTGCACAATGCTTGCACACTGTTGCACTTTTATCCACAACTTTCTTCTCCGCTGTCATCGAGGGTCAATCTAAATGCAAAGAGTGGTCCCATACAGCAGACCTATAAAGTGCTGCTGGCGCTGATCTTCCAACTCCTGTTCTTTTTCCCACTACGCCATACCCACACAATTCTCCACAACAACTGATTTTTTTTCTGCTACACCCGGCCCTACTACTTGGCTAAACTTCTTCTTCTAAGTTTTGCACTACTGGTGGTTGGCTTTACAGTGCGCAGTACCGCCACCTTCTGCTCTGTGAGTGTAAGTCGCTTAGCCATGAGAAAAGGAGCGGCAGTAGCATGAACCGAAGCAACAAACACTGCCTTGAACGGGCAGGACAGTTCAACCTGGAAAGGGTTCGGACGGTTTTTCATAAACCGCTCCATCCGCTAGGCCGATATATATATATATATATATATATATATATATATATATATATATATATATATATATATATATAATGTTTTTCCAACCCATATCCGTCAGTCCGTCAAAATGGCCATAGACGATATATTCATGTCGGTGACTTTGTGGGCAAAGACAAGCACACCTTCTGCACCGCTACTGATGTTGTTAACCACCTGTGCACATCACTGAAACACAATGAGGGAAACATGCTTCTTTTTGTCCATTGGGAATAGTTTCCTCTTTTAACGTCATCCTGACTATATTATGGGACATTACAGTTTTTGTAATCGTTATTCATTTATATATCTGAATGCTCAAAATCGAACAGACTGAAAACGTAGGCCGAGAGTTTAAATTTATATTTGTTTTAAAACCGAATCCGTAACGGATCGAGCAGCCAGTATGCATTTAACAGCAGCAGTCTCTGGTTTGGATAATAATTTTTATCCTATTTAAACATATAGCCTTACTGCAGGTCTGTCTTTCAGTCTCAAGAAAAAGATCCAGTAGGAAGGAAGGAGTTTAAAAAAATGTAGATTTTTCTTTTAGATCATAGCCTCAACTTTTTCATCAAATGGATATTCAAAAATCATGCATCCAAAAAAAACAATTAGAATGGTGAATCGAGCGCTGAATAAAGTATCATTTTATTTGAAAGATATATGTATCCAAAATGTATAAATATTTAGGCTACTTCTGCTTATGATGCCAACTCTTTCATGAAAGATTTCTGCACCAATAGGAATAGTAAGTTAACGTTACGTCAGATGGAGCTCAGGTGTTGCCAGGTACCAGTAACTCTGTGACAGAAACTGCGAAATGGTTTCTTCCTAGCGTAACGACTGAAAAAACACCCAAAAAGATGGTGCCAACTTAAAAGAAGCAAAGGGCTACCACTTTCCTTCTTGATAAGTCAGTTAATTTAACAAAAATTTAGCATTAGCAGTAAGTCAAAATGTTTGTTTATATCACCAACTAGATTTTTGTACACTAAAGGGGGAACCAAATCACAAAAGGTTGGGAACCACTGAGGCCAATATTGAAGTCTGCTGTAGAGACCAAGGCAGGGACTACAGTAAAATACATTTTTTTTTAAAGATAATAGCTTTAAATCATTAAACTAGAGCAGATTGTCTAATGCAAAGACTTTATAATGTATTTTAACAATAATGTTACTCAGCTTCCTTCATGTTCTGGAATCAAACCTTTAACTGAAGTTATGACTTCCCTAAATCTGCACCTGGATGTTGCTTTTTTTACAGTATATTTCCATTTACTCATTCCTCCCTCTTGAACATATTATCTGAATTAAAATCTCTTATCGGGTCGTTTTCCAGCTCAGGAGCCAATCCTCTCAATCTGCTCGTGTTTGGAGCGCTCCTCGTTGATTATTTGGCCCACATGAGCGCGTTCCCCTGTGGCTCTGTGGTAAACGCGTGACGCTCTTCTCTGAGATCATTCCTGCTCGTCCATCTGAGCCCAGCTGCACGTGTTTTCTGGGTCGAGATCCACAGACCTATTTCCCTTCTGCTGCCTGCCTTGGAGCGGGAATGTAGGTTATGGCAGGCTTTAGTCACCCCGCCGCAGAGGTTCAGCTGAGGAGGGATGATTTGGAGCTGGTAGATTATAATCCTGGTGGCTGAGCAGAGATGGATTTAAGGATCCTTTTAATGATTATAGCAACAGTGGAAAGTTAAGCTTTAATTATCGTTTGGGATTTTTCTTTAACATCTTGTCTTAAGCTTTAGCTTTGGGCTGACAACTCTTTAGAGTTTGGAAATCGCAATAGAAAAGAAGTTGCATATGCACTCTATAAAGGACATATTACATTTACATAAGAATATTCAATATTTTCTTCAAACATAATTTTTCAAGCAAAGGTAAACAAATTCAGATGAGTAAAACCAGTATAGTTTATCCCTTTAGTTTAGTTTTTTGGACCATGAGTCTGTTGAATAAAGCAATCATCAGCACTGTAGACTTTAGTTTGTATAACTTAATGCTATGAAGTTAAGCTGATTAGATGCTAATAAGAGTTAATGTCTATTTCAGTTTAATCATTAATATTATTGAGTTGCTTTAACCAGTGTTGGGAAAGTTCTCTTTCTACGTTGAACTAGTTCAAAGTTCAGTTCACACATTTTAAAATGAACTAGTTCAGTTCATAATTCAAAATTTTGAACTAAGTTCACAGTTCCAAAAATGAACTAGTTCATAGTTCTTTTTTCTTCATATATTGCTCAATTACACCATAGCCTACTGTAGAACCACAGACAGCAATTATTTTATCAGTTATAACTCTGAGCATGTGTCGTCAGATTTCATCATCATCTCATATCCAGTTTTGAATCCTTATCCAACCAGGGTTTACATCAGCATTGAGGGGACAGCATTTCCCCATTGTTGTTTTAGCGGCTTTGTTGCTGTCCATTCACTTCACACTACTAGTAGCAGCTGCAGCTTTCACACCTACAGTATATTCTCAAAAACATCAGGGAAAAATGTGCTGCTTGAATGGTCTTTTTATGAGGGAATTATTAAAGAAAAACAGGAAAGTAGTGTCTTTAAGGTGCAAATGTTGTTGTTTTTATTTTAATAATTTTTTTTCCATTTGAAATCCCATTTTTGAGTACATACTAAAAGGGAATATTGGAGTCCTGGAAAATTATACCAGGCAGGAGTTTAAGTCATCCCGAATTTTTTACTGAAAGCACGTAGGGCAAAGTTTGCAGAAGAAATGTAAGATTGTTGCCATCATCCTCACCGACCACCTGGTCATAAAACTGTTTTAAATGATCATACTGCTGCTTTGTCGCCTCCACGGTTGCCTCCCATGCTGCTGTGGCTTCCACGCTGCATTTTGTTTTGATGACGCCACAGCATGCTTTAGGCTGCGACACTGGTAGCTGGTGTTGCCAGATTGGGTGTTTTTTACGCGCTACATATTAAGGCCTGTTTGGGTGTGATTTAGCCGGGGTTTAGCCTGGAGGGCTCCTATAGAAATCTGGCAACCTATTGAGGGGAAGTTGAACTGCGAAGGCGTGCGTTCTACAGACACCAGAATGAACGAGTTCACAATAACGTTCATCAGGCAGTAATGCAGTACGTTCAGGTTCACGTTCGCCCAAAATATGAGCGAGTTCATGAACTTTGGATTCAATGAAACGGCGTTCGAGCACAACACTGGCTTTAACATTGTTGGATTTCATTGCTGTAATTTAATAAACTCATGTTGTTGTTAAACAACCTAGTTTAGTGAAACCAGTTGATATAAGAGGGTTAAGGAATCACAGCATACATACATAGTTTTACTAATTCTTTATAGTAACAAACTTAACCAAACTAACTTTATTAAAAAATTGATTTAAAGAACAATTCAGTGGGTCAGGATCAATGATAACTGATATTAGAGGTGCAAAGAGGCATAAAAAAAGCAGCATCATTCGGGCAAAGACTTTCCGCCTGTCCATCCGCCCACTTATTTTCCCAGCAGTCATTGGGAAGAGGCGGTGGACGCCGTGGACGGGTCTCTGGTCCATCTCAGCTCGGCTCAACATAAACCCGTTCTGCTGCTCTCCTTCCTCTCATCAGTCAGAAGCTAAAAAAGCTGAACAGAAAGGAAGCTGTTGCTAGGCAACCACTTTGCCCGGTGGGATGAAAACGGGCCATGGAGGGCATGTGTGTGCGCAGATCATCAGCAGGCCTGTTACCGCGGTAACAAGCGTGACTAAGAGCTGCTGCTGTGTTTTGGGTTTGTGAACGAAGAATAGAGAAAACATGATACATGACGTCTTCATGCGGTTTAGGTTAGTGTGTATTTTCAGAAAGCTGGTTTTATCCAGTTTGAACCACCTTGGTGTTTAATTTTAAATGATCGTCTGCTGAACCAAACAGAACCGGAATAATAAGGGAAATCCTTTAACGGCCTGATGTTGGGTTTATTTCGTCTGGCCGGTCTGATCGCAGCAGATACAGGATGCTACCTGCCGCTGATCTACGACGCCACATTTCTGTCCTGAAGGCACAGATCAGAATAATCCCCCAGTAATCTGCCTCAGAGATGGTGCTGCTTAATCTGTCAGAACCACAGCAAACTGACAGCCCTGTGATTGCTGGGTGGAGGATTTGGGAGGGTCCGTGTTAATGACGGAGCTTATTAAAGACGGACCAACAACAGACGGTAATCTAATTACCACCCAGTGCTGCTCTGTGATGCTGTAATGATCAGACTCCTGTTTGGTGTTTGTGTCAAGGGTTAATCTGAGTTTAAGGCTTTGGACTAGGAGGGAGAATATGCAGCGTTTGGTCCAGCATTGAGCTCATGGATTAGTTCATCGGTTCATATTCTTATATTTTCTCCTGGTCTTTGAGACGTCTCTGAAGAGAAAACAAATTTTTCAACCTTTTAACCCTAAAGTTGTATAATTTGCTTTAAACCTCCTCCTCGTCCTCCTGATGTTATTCATCAACTCCTCAGCCTCACCCCCTCCCTGGTTTTCATTCAGCAAACGGGGGACGTTCCTGCTGAGGGTTAAGGGGACTGCTGCAGAAACACATGGCTGATGGCCTCCTTAGACCCAGATCCTAATTGATGCAGAAGGTTTCCTCAGTCTCCATCCTAGCCCAGGCTGAATCGTTCAGGTCTTACAGGCTGCTCTACTGCATGTTTTCTGCTAAACACCTCTGACATGAATCAATAAGAATCCTGGCTGGAGAAATGAAGCCTTCAGGGACTCCTTTAAAAAATGCTGGACTCTGAGCCACCAGGACAGTCAGGCGATTCTGTTTATGATCACCTGGGTTAGCAGCAGACCGTCCACCCGCAGCAGGAGGTGCTCCCGTCTCTGTTTGATTTGCATGCTAACTGTCTGGTTTCTCCTTCAGTCTGGGCTCAGCAGCTCTGCGTTTCAGCCTGGCAGGCTCCAGGTACAGACCCACAAACATCACACACTTCTAGAAGAATCTTGGGCTTAGATGATGTTCATCACAGAGAGGAACAATCCTCATCAAGCAGTCACTTCTGTCTGTTTATCACTCTATAATCCGGAGTCTCTTTATTGGACCTGATCTTTCAGACTTTTTTTTCTTCCATAAAGTCAAACTTTACACAGATTTCCATCCAGCTTCAGTTATTCTACTGTTTAAATTCAAAGGAGACGTAAAACATCTGAAATTTTTTCAGAGGCTTAAAGATTAAATTATATCAACGAACAAACATAAGTATGGAGTTAATTTTGTTCCGTTATTGTTGCAACGAGCATGTCTTGTGAATAATAAAGTCAAAAAATGCAACACAGAAATAATTTAAAAAATTTCATCCAAAAATCTTTTTTAAGTAATTTCTGTTTTCTTACTTTTTTTTTCAAACTTGTTTCCAATTTTTTTTTTTTTTTTTTATAATTCAAAAGTAAATCTGATAAATTGGCAAAGTTACTCTCACAATGGTTTTATCCCAAATCAGAGCTATTTTTATCATTTTGTTTTATTTCAAATTTTAATTTACAACACATTTCTTTGGTCGCAACTATAATGGAGCATAATTCACTCCATACATGAGCAGATGACGCTGTCCTGATGGATTGTCACAGGAAGAGGAAGTTCTTGCTGTGATTTTAGGCTCTATATGGATGTAAACAAAGAATGTGTTCTACTGTATTTTGGCAAAGCATCTCTTAACAAAATAAGTGAAATGATGAAGAGGTTTCTGTGTTTTTAGTGGAGCCGTACTCCCCTCCTCTTCCTCTAAATTCATGGTCAAGCCGCACAGATCAGACCCAGTGGAGTTGCTGTTCAAAACGTCCCCAGAATGAAGCACTGAGTTGGTCACATAATGGTTGTTTTATGTTGATCAAAATGATCAAATGGTGCAGAAACAGCGGCCATTTTGTTCTGTCTGGTGACCACCAGTAGGGGGCGTTGTTTGTCTTGGACTAATTTACTAAAAAACCAAGCAGGTTTTTTTTAGTCATAAAAATGTGCAAATCTTCAATAATTAGTCCAAATCTACATAAAAGATCATCTGCAGAATTTGATGTTTGTCACTAATTTAGGATGATGGTGACCTAAATACTGATGAGGGAGGAGACAAAACCGGATTAAAGTGACATTTCTGAACAAAACTTTCAACTAATGCATTAACTGTGACTTGTTTTGTTACACTGCAATGTTTTAGACCATCAAAAGCATAATTCAAAGTCAAAGATAACACTGCAAAAATATTCTGAAAATTTATGAAACAATTCTTAAAGTAAATGTATTTATGCTTAATTTGAGTGTGGAAATAATATGATCTGCCAATGAAACGAGAATTTTATCATTAAGATAAGATAATTAGATGCTATGCACATGAAATAAAAGACTGCAGTTGTTTTGTTATTTTAAATGTAAATTGTCTTATTCCATTGGCAAAGTGTCTCACTTTTCAGCTCAATTCAAGAAAAAAATTCACTTATTCTCAGAAAAAAAATACATTTTTTTTGCAGTGAACGGGTTCATAAAAGAAAAAGCTTTTAAAAGACCCCCCAGTCCACAAAAGAATGAACCTGGTTCTGATTTGATGATGTGTTTACACTCTAAACCCATATGGTGTACATTAGGGATGCACGATATAATCGACCCCTATACGGTATCGGCCTTAAAACTGAATATCGGACATCGGCCACCCACACCGATATTTAACCCGATATTTGATCAGCTTCTGAGTTTCTAAAAGTCTAAAAAAAGTATAAAAAATACTACTTCTTCTTCTTCCTCAAGAACTTCTTTTTTTACAGACTTAAAACTTCTAAAGACGAGGAAAAAATATTGATACATTAAAATATCACAATATCTTCATATGCTGATATATTGCCATTTAAAACACCATATCAATCTCTTTTACTAATGAAATATTGCTATATGTCATCGTTATGTTTCTAGAAATCCCCGCAAATTCCGCGAAATTTTGCCATATTTTTATATGTTGATATATTGATGCGGTATCGATCTATTTTACTAACAAAATCTCACAAGAATTTTGCAAAATATCACGAGTTTGTAACAGAAGGATGAAATTTCACGACGAGTTTTGAAAGTAAAATAGATGGATTACCGCGTTTTTAAAAATCAATTTGATATCAGCATATGAAAATATATTTGAGTATGTTATTTTTTCAAAGTGTCAGAAATGGATAATAAAACTGCTTATTTTTGTCCAGCTTTAACATACGGTATCGATATCGGTTATCGGCTACATGAGTTTTAAAAATATCGGCATATGGGATATAGGGCCAAAATCCCAATATATCGTGCATTCCTAGTGTACATTTAAGGATATCAGGTTTTAGTTGATCAATTATCAGGTCTCAGGGGAATGATTGGGCTTCTTTTTTTAATTAAGTGAAATCTTAAGTAAAGAAGTAGACAAATGAGTCTAAAAATTCTATGTTATCACCTAAAAACATCTTAAAGGTTAATATTGGGTGATTCAATTTGTAATATCAGTTTTATTGGAACTGAGGGGAAAAAAAGAGCGAAAAGTCTGGAAATGGGACGGCCATCGATGCTGTGATGTCATCAGTCTAAAAACCTAAAATAAATTGAAGATATTTCTAAGTCAAGGTTTTAGCTTTGCTTTACTAACATATCTGCTCTAGATTTAATCTAATTTAACAAAGTGCTTCATATTTTTTCCTGAGAACTGATGAATTTATCACTAAGTCCTGAGACCTGAAACCTTTTATGTTCCTCAGTCCTGTTGTGGACCTTTGTGTTTCTTTTGGGTCAGCTGTGGTTCTGACCGTAGAACTCCCCCCTGTAGCCTTTATTTTCCTGCTTCTGTTTCTACTTATAAACTCTGATCCAAACAGAGGAAAAGAAAAAGTAAATTTATCTGTAAAAATGTGCTATCATCTTTAAGTGTTAGTCCTACTGGTTTGATGGGTTCTGATCCAGTCAGCTGTTTGTTCTCCTCCTAAATCAGAATATTTAAAGTTTGCATCCTTTTTTTGATAAACCTCCATGATCGGATCAGAACTCTGTGATCGATCTGATGCTGTGTGCAGCAGACCCATAAAACCACAGATAGGCGGTGATTCAGGAACCGATCGGGGCCCGGAGGAGCCGACAGTCGATCCATAAATGGACGGAGGAGGAGAGATTCAGAGGGAGCTGGGATCTCTTTAGCTCTAATTGTTTTTGCGCCGCTAATGGACCCTTAATGTCCATCCAGGGCCCGATGGTCTCGGTCCAGCATTACCTCAGTTTCCCATCATGCATCTGTGTGAGCCTAGAACATTCTGAGGGCGTGTTCCCGCAGAAGCAGACGGTGTTTGGGCCTGTGGACGCCATGCTGAACGTCGCTCCTGCCGCTCTAACGGATCCACGTTCTCTTTCAGTGGACAAAAACAAGCCCCGGGAGGCGCCAACGAAGCCCAGCAGCACCAGCCCCCAGATCACCACAGGAAACCAGCAGAACCCACAGCTGCCCCCACCAGAACCGGTACGTCCAGTTCCTGTCTTTTAAAACTCACTCATCAGTGTGCAGCTCTGCTTTTCATGAACGGACCTGCTCCAGAACGGAACCATTCTGCTGACCCGATCTGAAACCTGTGTTTTCTGTTCTTCTCTTCAGGTACCAGATGTACTAAATGCTAACACTCCAACATCACCAGCTCTCCCAGTCCCGGCCCTCGATGGTTCTAACACTACACCTGGACCTGCTGGACCCACCGGTCCAGGGCTCAAAGCCAGAACCGGGTCACGTTCCAGTCCCAAACATGGAGGCCGGCCTCAGCATGCATCCCGACCTGGTGTGGGTGGAACCGCAGCGCCTGTCACAGCTAAACAGAACCAGAACAAGGAGCAGGTGGAGAGGAAGAACCAGGCCCTGGTCCAGCTGAGGAGGCTGCTGGTTCAGGGGAACCGGAAAGTGGAGGCTCTGGCTGCTGTCATCCAGCACCTGTTCTCTGAGGTACCAGGCTTCATTTCCTTACAGAACAGTTCCTCTGAAAACAGGCCAGAAAAAAAAATGGGAGGAAAAGCTGCCAAAGTCCAAAGAAATCCACTGAAAGTCTGAGGAACTGCTGAGAGAGAGAAGTTTACAAGAGTACAGGAAGTTCTGACTGGAGGAGTGAGAGACGATCAGCTTTAAGCTGCACGGATTTGGATGTAGGGAGTGAAGTTTATTCCAAAAAAAAAAAAAAAAAAATTAAACGCTAAAAACATCCAAATTATTAAAGAGTTTTGATAGTAATTTTGCCCTTTTCTCAGATTTTTTTTTCAAAATATTTTTTTTGCAATTTATCTTTCAGATTTTACTTTTTTTCTCAAATTTTGTAAAGAAAAAAAAATTGATATTGTATCAATCTGCTCGTCAAAACCTGGGATTTATTTGGGTTTAAAGAGAATGTGATCTGAAATACAGAAATAAAAAGAGTCTGTTAAATGTTAATAAAATAAAAAGAAATGATTAAAAACATAAAATCTTTAAACAAATGTAAATAAAGTCAAAGAAAACAGATGAGGTGCTTCATAACCATTTTAAATTAAAACGATTTTTCAAGATTAAATTCTATATGGTATGTTTCCATCTACAAAACATGCAACAGTAATAATGGAACAAAATTCACCCCATAAGCTTTGAAGAAGTTGCCGGTATAGTTCTCCTTTCCAGCTGAGGGTCGTTGTGCGGCACCAACTCTGCTGAGAACAGAACAAACATTTGAATTTTCGCTACAGATGGTTTATTCCTCTTCTTCGTTGGTTCTCCAGGCCTTTTAAAAAACAATCCACCATCAGCTGATAATACTAGCAAACGTCTGATTAGCATGTTAGCTTCCGCTTGAAGCAGCCAAGCTGTTGCTCTCCTGTTAGATGTGATTGGATTCAGCCGCTTCCAATCAGACATGTTTCTAAAAGACCAGGGAACCCCTTCCTCCTGTTTGACTGCTCTTTGCGGCTGCAGAGATGAATGTGTTTGGGCTCGTTAAGCACAGGTTGCTCTCACCAGACTACAAGAGACTAAATGAGTGGAAACCATCAGTTTTCTGCTCCGTCTCCTCCCCGCCCTGCAGCACTTCTGAGCCAAAGAGGCAGCAGTCTGTAATTAAAGCATCAGTCTGTGATCGGACTGGTTTGAGGCTCCAGGGCAGCAGAAAAACAAACAGCTGAAATGTGAAGTGATGATGAAGGTGACACTGAGCTGAGATGTTGTGGGTAAAATACCTCCTGATCCAACCTTTATTCCATCACAGAGGCTTTCATCAAAGCTTTTTCTTTGGACTTTGACTGCTTTTCCAGTCCACTTCTGTTGCATAAGACCTACTTTACTCTCAGTTCTTAGGTTGATTCAATTAAAAAGATTCCAAAGAGAACAGATCATCAGGAGAACCAGTTGCCTGCTAACCAGGGGAAAATGTGTTGTAATGACTCTGACCCAAAACTTCAGGGTTAGAAGCCTTCGCTGCTCAAGTATTTCAAATGGTTTTCATTTTCAAAATACTTTAAATGCATTTTGTTGGCTCCAGTTTTTAAATGGATCCGCAGGAGTCACAGAACACAGCAATGTTCTCTAGTTTTCCTGAAATCAGAACCACTTTAGCTGCCATTTCTGTTTTTGATAGAAACATAAACAGTTTGTAAAAACACGCTACAAAAAGTGATCTTAAAATATAAAAAAAAATCTTAAAACAAGTTCAATCTCCAGATCAGGGTTTGTCAAATAAAACAGTTAATCATCCTTTTTTGTTTATTGGAGTAACTATGATTTATAAATAAAGCATCAGTCTTCATCTCATCCTTTAGGCTTATAAAAAGGATAAAGTTCCAGATTTAAAATAGGTTTTCCCCTTAATTTGAGCAAATAAATGAAATGATCTGCCAATGCAAGGAGTGTTTTCCCCTTAAACTAAGATGATGAGATACGATGCACTTTAAATTAGGGATGCACGATATTGGGATTTTGGCCGATATCCGATATGCCGATATTTTAAAACTCATGTAGCCGATAACCGATATCGATATTGATGTTAAACCTGGACAAAAATAAGTAGTCATTGAAAATAGCAGTTTTGTTATCCATTTCTGACACTTTGAAAAATAATATACTCAAATATATTTTCATATGCTGATATCAACTTGATTTTTAAAAACGCGGTATCAATCTATTTTACTTTCAAAATCTCGTGTGAAATTTCATTTTTCTGTTACAAACTCTCGTGATATTTTGCAAATTCTTGTGAGATTATGTTAGTAAAATAGATCGATACCGCACAATATATCAACATATAAAAATATGGCAAAATTTTTGTGAATTTTATGGGGGAATTTGGAACCATAACGATGACATATAGCAATATTTCATTAGTAAAAAGAGATTGATATGGTGTTTTTAAATGGCAATATATCAGCATATGAAGATATTGTGATATTTTAATGTATCAATATTTTTCCCTCGTCTTTAGAAGTTTTTTAAGTCTGTAAAAAAGAATTTTTCAGGAAGAAGTAGTAGTATTTTTTTTTTTTTAGACTTTAGAAACTCAGAAGCTGATCAAATATCGGGTTAAATATATCGGTTGGGTGGCTGAGGTCCGATATTCAGTTTAAAGGCCGATACCGATAGGGGGCCGATTATATCGTGCATCCCTACTTTAAATAAAAATATTAGAATTGTATTTTCTTATCTTAGATATAAATCATGTTATTAGATTTGCAAATTGTCTTACTTATCCTCTTAAATTAAGCCAAAATTTACAAAATTTCAGAGAAACTGACCTATTTAATTTCTAGTTTTTGTAAGAAATAATTAGAACTCCCTTAAATCCAATAAAAGCTTATAGACCTTTCAGTGAAATAATGATCAAATGACCGACTGCTGATTGCTTTGCATTGAACCTAAACACATCTGGACCCTGAATGTCAAAAATGAATACAATAGTGTAAAAAACATTGAATGGATTAATTAAATCTAAATGTATAAATATGATATATTCTAACAGGCTGAGGCAGTTAGGTCAGGAGGACTCTCAAAAATGGACAGTTCCCCTCCCCATCACCTGCAGGGCCCTCTAAGCTCCAGATCCTCAACCCTATCATTAGTCTGTTGCTGACCTGATGTGTGGAAAACATCTCTGATCGGCTGGTCTCCTGCTGGAGGCTGATGATTGGCTGGGAGGAGCAGGATGTCGGTCCTCAGGTCCTGCATTTAGAATCTCTTCAGTAAATATTTGCTCTCAGAGCAGAACTTTAGCACATGCTACCTGTCAGTGAGTCATCAGGATCTCAGAACATAATAAACAGTCCGGACGATATCCCCAGGTGTAGCAGTGAAAGTTGATCATTATCTGAGCTTTTATGACTCGACATGCGTTGTTTATAATGGTCGTTGTTATATAACTGAAAGTTAATTAAAATTCCTGTTTGTTGGGATAACCTTCAAAATCCTGCTGCTTTTTTCTGCAGCCGATGGAGCTGGAGCCGCTCTGAAGTTCCAGCTGCTTAAAGTGAGGCTGCAGGAGGAGCCATGCAGACGTCAGGAATGCAGCAGTGTGTTTTTATCTTTAGCATATAGTCTTATCTAATCTGCTTCATGCTTGGGGGGGTCTTGTTTGTATTAATCTTGTTTGTAATCTAAACCTAGAAGTCAGTTTCAGTCCAAAGACTTGTTTTGTTACGCTGCTGGTGTTAAACATGAGGTTAATGTTTTCAAAGGGATTTTATGGGTAAGATAGCTGTCAATGATACATAGTCAGAGGTGTCTGGGTTTAAAAATGTAAGAGAATAGGTTTAAGATTAGTGTTTGTTCCTTAATTTCTAATAAATATGTACATATGACATCAGATGTTTTATTACGAGTTTTGAAGTTTTGAATGCAAATTACAAAGTTAGATTTATCCAAATCACAAATTTATGAGTTTAAATCAAATTTCAGAGTGAAGATCACACATGTACACATTAAAATTACAAATTTACAAGTTCAAATTACAATTTTGTGTTTAAATTGCAAATTTACAGTTCGTATTACAATTTTAGGAGTTCAAATTACAGTTATAGATTGAAATGACAATGTTTCGATCACATGTTACAAATTTACAGGTGCATTTTACAATTTTATGAGTTAAAATTATGAATTTATGAGTACAAATCAACAACCTCTGATAAAGCTCTTACACTCCTCATCCTCCTTTGTTACGGGAAAACACCTAAAGGATGTTCACAATCAGTTGACCATTAATTTAATTAACAACGTTTCAGCAAACACCTTAAATCTTTAAGGACCACTTAAGCCACAGCAGAAATGCAAAATAGGAACAAATACATCTTACATTTATTCATGTTTTCTGACTTGCATCTTCAAATTCAGACACCTCTCCTTTTTTTTTATTGACGGTTTCTTGCCCAGTAGATTTAAGCTTAAAGGTTTTTGTTAAACACCCACTTTGTCAACATGTTGTAGATAGAACAGAAATGCTGCCTTTAACAGAGCAAGTTTTAAAACAAAAACTATCAGATAATTTCTCCTAAAGAACCTATCTTGTGTTGTCGGTCTGTTCTGCACGTCTTCAACAAGGCTGTTTGCTCCACGTCTAACAGGATAGATGCTGCTTTTGATTTTACAGGAGAAGGTTTTATTGTTAAAGCGATTAAATGAAAATAGGATCTTCTTTTAGCTGAGCCTCACTGTCCTCCTAAATAGCCGCAGTTTTGTCCTGATCAGCTGATCAAGTACAAAACATGAGGCCAGAAATTAGGAGAAATGAAATGAAGCTGATGTTTTATATTATGAGGAGGAATGTGTGATCTAAGGAATTTGAAGATGGATAAAGTGATTTGGGGTTTCTCTGCTTTTTGGGGATGGAGAAGATGAACTGGTCCATCTAGATTCCAACCTTTATTGGTCATGAGGTGAGGTGGAGTTTAGATCAGCTGCTGATTCTCCACATTGATGCAGGATCCCTGCTGATGTGAGCAGACCCTGGGTCAGATTCAGAACTCACTTTAGGAGCCATAGATCCATCTAGAACATTACAAGGGGGCATCAATGGGAAGCAGGAAGTCTGGGTTTAACTTGAACCTGCGTCATCTTGGACCTGACCGCCAAGATCAACCAAACCTGACTTTCCTGTTTTAGGTCGCAGAAGAAAGACTTCAATTTTTTCCTCCTTGGTCAGATGAACATCCAAATAAATCTCTGGTAGATGATGATGCGACCACTTATAAAACTCTAGAATGTCCTGAATCTAATCTTCTAGTCTGAGGTCCATTGTTGTTGGTGAAATGGTAGAGGAATCACGCTTAGAATCCTGAGGTTCTGAGTTCAAGCCCCACACCCACAGACTGCCACTCTGGGTCCCTGAGCAAGACCCTAAACCCTTTATAGGGAAAGTTAAATCTTTGATCACTCGCAGTGACCAATTAGATGAGCCCTTGAATGATATTTTATTTACTGTAAATTAAGTTGGGGGGAAAAAAAAGTTAACAAGTTACGCCAAAATTTTAAAAAGCTAAAAAAAAGTTAATAAGCCTAGTTAACAATTATATTTAGATTTTTAAACTAAAAAATGTAAGAGCCAGTATCAGAGAGAAAGAAACACCTTTTTTTTTTATACAACATAACCTTAGAGGCATTAATGCTGAGTGTTTTTCATGAAATTCTTATAGAAGCACTTTTGTTATTTTTCTTGATATATTTGGGCAAGTTGGCGTTTTTGTTATTATATTGACATTCATTGTTTGCATCAAAATGTCCATATTTTTTTAATGTTACAAAGGTAGTAAGGTCTTGTCCTGGATTTCAATAACACTATTGGATTGAAATTTGGATTATTAAGTATTTCACTGAGGGTTAACCCCATACTGCTCCCTGGGCACCACACAGTGGCAGCCCACTGCTCCCCAAAGGGATGGGTTAAATGCAGAGTTAAATTTGTTGCTCTGTACGTGTTGTTGTGTAAGGACAATGAAAGCTGGAAAAAAAGATGAGAAGGTGGATGACGGACCTTATGGTTCTGAATCATTTTAGATCAACAGGAGCTTTTTAACCTGAGTTTCTCATCAATCCATCACCCAAACCTCAGAGACAGAGAGCCTTTTAACCATTAGATTGTCACCAACATGTCTTCCAGTTTTCATCCTTCCAATTGTCGCCTTACAGGTTTGACAGAAATTATTGCAAACAATTAGAATAGACGAAAGGCGAGAAAGGAATGAATTCAATGCGGATCCACTGGTTTAACTGATGGAAGGGGGGAGGTTAGAGTAAAGGAAGGCGGAGCGGGAATAACTGGCATTCCTACGTCCAGTAGTGGATCCCTGCAGCAGCAGGAGGAGGAACAGGTACAGAGGGGGAGGAGCAGCTCAGAGGCACGGGACGCTCTTTAGTTCCAGAGAACAGAGGAATGAGAGCAGCTGTTTGGTGTGTGTCTCTGCAACATGGGCTCCACGGAGAGTAAATCCCAGCTGCAGACCACTAAGACCTCCCAGCAGCGGCGCAGGAAGAAGCGGAAGGTTGGTCTGGTTCTGCTCTTTGTTTTCATGGAAAAGCCAGAGGATTGGGAAGGAATGTATCTGATGCATCTGTTCAGATCTCCAGCTGTTAAACTCATGTTTCCATTTGAGGCTGTTTCTTGGTCGGGATCATAAAGGACCCTGATGTATCAGGAGTTCCTACTCTTTTATCTAACATTATCTCTGATCTTATCTTTGTTTGGTCTCCAACATCCAGCTACAACCAGAACTTTACTGTAGTTTGGAAAAACAAAGCAGATCTTCTTGTGGATACATTTCGCTCCTGCGGCTGTTGTGATGCTTCCTCTTGCAGATGTCAGGATCGTATTATTCTGTTCCGAGTGTTTACCAGTGTTTCAAGAGTTGTGTGGGATGGTTAAAGGCCAACAGAAGGTTTCCTCCTGTGCCGAGGCGTCACAAAAAGTCATTAACGTCCCATTTTTAGCTGTGTTTGTTTAGGAAGTAAAAAAGAAATGATTCATCCTGAGAAAGAAACAAAGAGAAAAATGCATCCCTTCCTCCTTCAAACAAAAAGTGGCTGAGATGACTTTTAAGAGTCTCTGACTGCAGTAGGAGGAAACCCCTGCAGCAGAAAGAGTCCTGATGGGCCGGGTCCACAGCGTGGACGTGTTGTGTCAACAGAGACTGTAGATTCAGACATGGCACCAGCTCTGCTGTGGAAACACTTATTAACCTGTCGGACTCTAATTGTTTTGAGCTGTAAGGACCTCAGAGAACATCCAAACATGTTTCATCAAGTCTGTTTGGATCAACCTAGCAGCTCACTTTTTAATTTGACAGATTTATTCTGGATTCTTTAAGAAAAAACGAATCAAATATAAAATATTGATTAAAATAAACTACACTTAGATTAAATGCCCTGATATTATTTCCATAAATGGGCTATTATGAGATGCTGGCTGGCTCACTAAAATCCCCAGATACTGAAAAATGAACACATTTTTTCATCTTGATTACATTTTATTAAATGTTTTATGTTTGAACAAAGTTGATATAAGATGACTAAGCTAAAAGTTAGAGAAATAAAAATAATCAGAAAATAAAATCATTCTGCGGTGTGCAAAAAGGACATCAGAAATGTGGAAAAATGGCTGATTCTGCACAGTTTCTTTCTTCGTCAGTTAAATAACATGCTGCTGTCATTTTACACATCCCTGATGTTGCTGCTATTTTTCAAATATCCATTACTGTAAAAATGTCCATAGCTGTATAATGGTTATTTATTTTCCAGGTGCACAGTATTTATATTGTTCAAACACTTTACAGTACAGTATTTTATAGTTTATATTTTAACTCTTCACTATTATATTAATCTTATACATTTTTCTAAGGGTCATATTTGTGTGACCATTTTTTTCTCTATCTTTTTGCTGCTGTAAACACCAGAATTTCCTCATTGTGGGACAATAAAGGGATTTTCTATTCTATTTTGTTCTAAAAGAAGCAAGCTAGCTCAAGCTAAAGCTAGATGACTCAATGCAGGTTTAAGTTGTTAGCCTGAGCTAAGCTTTAAAATATAACAATAATGTCAGCTAAAACAAGCTAACATAAGCTAAGACAAGCTTCAGGACTCATTAACATTTGGAAAAAATACATAAATATGAAATAATAGAGCCAAGATAAGCTACATTTGGGCTAAGCTACTCTTAGCCGATACCTTATTGATATAAGATAATGTAGGCTAAGCTAACCATGCTAGAATAAGCTAAATTGGGTAACATTGGCAAAGATTTATTTATTTGGGTTAAGTTGTAAATTTAGCAAAGATGGCTACATTAAAATCCCTTAAGGTAAGATTTCTATTCTGAACTAAAATTATTTAGGGCCAATAAAGGAAAGTTATAGAGTTAATCTAAGTGAAGAGGATAGGTTTTATAGTATAAAAGTATAAAATTTATACTCCTTAGTATTTTTTAATTTTACACTGCAGAACTGATCTAAAAATAGGTCAAATGCTTAGCGTAAGTGTATTTGTCCTTTTTTTTCCCCTTTGAGCAGATAAATAAGATGGTCTGCCAATGAAATTAGCATTTTTGCCCATTAGATATTATTCACTTAGTAGGACAAAACTTCAGTGCACTATTATGCAATATGTTTGTCCTATTAAACATAAATTATTAAGCAAAAATCCTCTTGTCCTAATGGAAAACCTACTTATTTTAAGAAAAAATGACTTGTATTTTAATTTTTGTAGCGCCCATTGACCTGCAAAGTCAATAACTGGGTGTAAACAACAGGGAATAATTGGATAGGAAACTTTGAACCAATCTGTCTGGATGGTCTGCTTGATTATTGATGTCTGATTGAATTGTCTCTGTGCTTTGAGACGACGGGTAAATTAGTTGTATAAACAGGTATATAATATAAAAAGATTTTTTAAACGGGTTTTTCGACAGTATTCTGAATAATTATGATTTATCACTAAAGCATTAGTGTTCAGCCCATCCTTTAAGCTAATAAAAAGGGTTAATAAAGTTTTAGCACTTTTTTCTGCAGGTTAGATGCAACCAACTCCTGCTTTATTTATTTATTCTGTGATCCAAATCTTACAGAATCTCTTTTGTTGTTCTCTCTGCAGAGAGAGGAAACCTTAAAGCAGAAGAAGGAGCTGTCGTCGGAGCTGTCCAAGCTCAGAGAGGAGCTGGGTAAGAGCCTTTCCTACTTGTGTGCACACTGCTGCACAATCCCCGGCCAACCCTCTATTTGCATGCAGGACAACGGCTGTTTATAGCAGGCTGATAATGGCTCGTGTTGCAGCTGCTGCACGCAGGCCGTGACCTGCAAACAGAGCAGTCGTCTGCAGCTTTATGAGTTCATGATGACACGAATGTCAGCAGCGTCAATGAAAGATTTAAACACTTTTACACATAAGTGAAAACTCATCAGTGCAACAAGACTTCACAATGAGAAAGAACCCTGATGGATCAGATCTTTTTGCTCTGAAAGAGCCCGGGTGGAGGTTCTGATCAGTGGGATTTGAGTTCAGAACTCAAGATAATTTAATTTGTTTTTATAAAGTAGATAAATCTTTCACTAAGATAGTTTTTAGAAGCAGGATTTACATCAGATAAGAAGCTGTTTGTTTTTGCAGAGTAACTAAACTGATGATTAGATATAAAGTAGCAACTGGTAATAAAGTTTTTAACTTGAAGTTTAAATCAGGTGAGAGAGAGAAATTTGTTATTTGGGGGTTTAATTTTTCTAAATCTTTCTTCATTGCTACAATAATGATGCTACATTCCCTCCATACTAACAGAACAAACAACAATGAATGTTGGTCAATAAAATTCCTAATGAACAAGAAGCTTATTTTCCTCCAGTGCATAAATCTAGATCTCATCGTCGACCCCCTTCTGAATCATAGAAACGACAAACGGTCCAAATCAAAGCGGACCTTTCTCAACCGATGTCTCGTCTTGAACTTTCAACAAACCGGGTTCAAGAACTTCTTCTGCTTTCCAAAACCAGGACCAGAAGAGCTGTTCTAACAGCAGCAGCCTTTTACATGCTTCCAGAGCCAGAAACATTTTTGACCCAGTCAGCTGACTTCACTGGAACCTGCTTTGCGGCCTTTTATAACCAGGTCCGTGTTTTATGTCAATACAGCAGCAGCACCGACTTGGATGTTTCTACACAAACAAAAAAGATTTACTCAGTTCTGAAGGATTTCATTAGGCAGAGCTTCCCTCCGCCCACACAGAGTGTTTCCTCCAGGATTCAGCTCCTAACATCCCTGTCCCGCAGCAAGGTGGTGCCACCACCGTGTCTGACAAAGGAGATGGTGTTTGCCGGGTGAAGCTTAGTCCAGGTGAACCTCCATGTCAGCAGGTGCTCCATCCTGGCTTCACATTCCGATTGGTCAGAGCTCAGGGCGACCGAACCAGAAATTCCTGCCTGACCTTGGTCTTAATGGTGCTAAATGTTCCAACCAACTGGCCTCACTGGGCTTGATTTAGGGCTATAAGAGTAAAGGGGGGTGGAACAAAACCTCCTGGTTGATCCTATTATCTACATCACTGTTCTCATTTTGCTTTGAGTGTTGGTCTGAATGTCGTATGGAAATCAAAGATGGTTCCACAGTGTTCTGATCCTGGACCTGCAACCCTGAAGTCCTCACCCAAGTTCCTTCTCTTCCACTGGTTCTTACTTCCTTTTTTATTCGACTGCTTTTTTCAGCCAGCTCCAATCCAGCAACAACCAACACCTTCTCTGCAGAAGATGATCGTTGTCATAACATGTCTCTCTTGAACCACATGCTGTCCAGGTGTGAAAAGATGTCCAGCTAACCAAGGAGCTCCTGATATTGGGGAGATAATCCAAGTGCAATTATATTACTATTGATTAGTATCTCAAAGCAAGCTCAAAAATATGCATTTTTTTTGTCTAGATGCAAGATTGTAAGACGTGGTCAGATGGACACTTTTTGCAGTGCAGGTGATGGATCAACTTGAGAAGCGAGTGGAGGAGAAAAAAAACATAAAAAAAACTAATTTTAGATGGTTTGTGGAACGTGGGATTGAGATAATTCCAAAAATTACAGGAAATTCTGAAGATCTAAGGGTTTAACATATATTTTTAACTGAAATTTGGAAGAAAAATATGCAATACCGAAGTGAAACAAAGTTTGCTCTATTGCTTAGTTGTTTTTTTCTGTTTTTCTTTACTTTATTATATATCATTTTTTTATTCCGTTTTTTACATTAAGTTGCAAATTGCATTCTTTTAAAATGGCATCTCTCTGTACATCAAGCCCAAAACCAACACTTATAAAAATGTTCTCGCTAACCTCCATCCAGACCAATAAAAATGAATCTTTCTCCCAACTCCAGAGGAAAGCTGCCCCAGATGTGAAGAGAATAAAAAAATGTAAAACTTAATCTGTAAACTAATGTAAATATTAAACCTGTAAAAAAGAAATATGAAAAAAATACTATTTTGCAAAAAAGAAAAAATAGGAAAACTATAGTTGATTAAAATAATAATAATAATAAGTAAATCTGTTAAAACAGAGTTTCTGTCGAAACCTTTTTTTCAAAGTTTAATTTTTGGATTGTATTTTTTATTTTTTTTAATCTCCACTTACAAAAAACATATTTGCAACAATAATGGAATAAAATTAGCTCCATATAGTTGCAGAGACCCTGGCTTCGGTCTTCCCGCTTCCCCTCTGAGCGTCGCCTCCCTGGTCAGAAGGAATGTGTGGGGCCTTTAGTGAACAAACACTCAGCTGTCGCTGAACAGTGTGAAAGTCCAGCTGAGCAGAAACAAACTCCTGTTTGATTCTTTGATGGTCTCACAGCTCAGACTAACTTTGTTCTGCTTCCCTCTGTGAAAACGACTCCTCTGGGTTTCCTCTGAGGAGCCGTTTACATGCAACAGTGAAAACCCACTTTCAGTTGAGAGACTCGTCAGGAAAGTTTCACTCCATCAGAACCTCCACCTGCCGTCCGACCCTGAATAAGGATGCGTGTCGGAGCGGCTGTCAGCTGCTTCATGTCTCCATCAGTGCAGCGACAGGCGCTGTAAAGGGCTCCATTCACTGCAAACAGCAACTGCCTCTGCAGCAGCCAGCTGTTGCAGAGTTAATCTGGAGGAAAAGTTGAGCTAACATTCCTGCTGGCGTGTGGATCTGATCCTCAGGTGCACGAAAATCGCCCCAAATATCTAGCAGTTTGAAATATGTGAGAGCTGGGCGCGATGCTGGGTGGAGACAGAGGAGGCCTGCATGTGCTTGTACCTCTTAGAGGGACGCTGCATACCTCAGAGCTGACTTACAGATGTTTCTGGGTTGGATGAGGAGCTCATTGCAGGAATAATTTAACTGGAATGTGAGCTTTTCTTTTTAATCCCCAGCAAATCAGAAAAAAACTGGGGAAATTTTATTTCTGAGAAAGTTTACAGCATCGTGACAAACGCTTCTTTCCTCTCCAGTTTCATCATCGCAATGCTGCCAGAGTCTGCAGGCCGAGAAGGAGGAGGTGCGGACAAACTTGGAGGCAGCCTTGAAAAGGTTGGAGGAGCAGCATGAGGAGGAGCTGGTTCAGCTGGAGAACAGGTGAGACGCTGGTGGAAAATCCTAGATTTATTTAATCCTTTGTGTTGCCTTTATTTCGTTTTACCAAATAAAAAGACACTTTGGTGCCAATAGTGAAGCAGAAATGGTCTAAAAGCAGAATAATTTACGGGGTCTCTGAGGATCAAACATGTTCAGATTGACTGATTAGTTGTTGTTTTCTTTAGGCTGAGGTCTAGGCAGATTATTTCAAAAATAGTGTGAAACAATTTTTAGGCCAATTTTAATTTTTCTTCCTCCATTATGTCATAAAAAATACAAAATGATACCAAATGCTACGTTTATCTAAATTTAAAATAAATATCAATATTTATTAACAAATAAAAGAAAACATTAACATTAGAATACATTGACATAGATGGATGTTGAAGGGCTGCTGGATTCAGTAATGAATCGACGTAAGCGTACACATATCGGCAGACATATCGGTCTAACTATACTTCAGACAAATCTCAGAAAATCCTGGAACTGATGGCAGATTGTGAAAGATTAGCATTTTTCTTCCTCTATGGAGCAGAAATTCATGAAGCTGTTGACCTATGACCCCTTAGATGGCCATCCTTCATGCAGCTGAAGAAAGACTGGGTTAAATATATATATCTGACATCAATCGGTTGGTGTTCGGCTGTGACTCCATCCTGCAGAGAAACATCAGCTCATCACCTTGGAGTGTAAAAGATGGAGTTGGGACTTTTTTTTCCTCCAGAGTTTAGTCCTGTTTCTTTCCCAGACAAAGCAACGTGTGAATCTAGTTTACCGTTAGCTTTTCTAACCTATTAAGTATTAATAGATCAGTGCTTTGGATTTTTTTTTGTGTGACTCTTTCTCTCTATTTGAACCCCAGTCAGCCTCAGCAGAAGGCTGCTCACACCGAGCCTAGAGTTTTCTTCCTGTTAAAAGGAAGTTTTTCCTCTCCATTGTCGCTACATGCTTCAAGCAAATGTCTAAGTGCTCATCCAGGAGGAGCCATTAGTGCAAAGTCAGTGACTGGAGGCAATCTGCTGGTTTTCCTTGGATAGAAAACTTTGAACCTTTAATCTGACTGGATGATCTCATTGAAGTGTGAAGAGCCTTGAGATGACATGTGAATTGGCAATTTAAAAATAAACTGCATTAAATTGAATATTATCCTAGAAAATCCAGGGTAGTAGAGTGCAGCTGATGTACTGACTTCCCCCTAATAGGAACTAGAATAAAAATATATTAAAAAAAAAGGAAATAAAACATTACAAAGTGCAAAAGCTGCAGAAATGGATGAATGAAGCTAAGATGTACCAGAAGTATCCTAACCCTGATGTTTTCCTGTGTGTTTCAGGCTGAAATGCTTCTACCAAGCAGAGTGGGATAAAGTTCACCAGCTGTACCAGCAGGAGGCCGATAAATGCCGCCTGTTGATGGAGCAGCAGGTGAGCGAACGCACACGGCGAGGGCAGAGCAAGCAGACTCACGTCTGTGCTATAAAACCGTCCTAGGCAGAGAGCCATCCCATAAATCTGGTCTCCTGAACAGATGATTACAGTTAAATTTACAGCAGAAACAACACAACCTGGCCTGGGATGTGATGGATTAACCTGCAGCTGGATAGCAAAAAAAAAAAGGCTTTCACTGACTGAGCCTGAGGGAATCTAACCATGCATGGAGGAATTTGGTTCCATTATTGTTGCAAGCAAACAAAAAACAAAAAAAATACAGAAAATTTGAAAAAAAAAAGTAATAAAATTTGGAAAAAGATTTAATTCCAAAAGGGTATTGGGAGTAGCTTTCCCTTTTTTCTCTGATTTTTTTAAACTATAAAGAACAAAAACTGAGAAAGTAATTAAATTCAGTTTATTTATAAAGTGACAATTCAAGACGCGCACATCATCTCAAGGCACTTTACAGTTCACCAGATCATACAGTCAAATTGATTCAAAAGTTTTCTAATTATCAGTAACATTAAAAAAAACCTTTCAAATTCCCTCTATATGAAGATGAAATTATTAAATTAAACTCCATCTAAAAAAAATGGAAAAAAAATAAAAGATACAATCTATACAACCTATTAAAATGTGAAAAAGGAAATCAGAAAGTGTAAATAATTTTTTTTTTTTCTTATTTCAGTTTCATTTTTGGATTGCATTCCTTCTAATTTAAATTTACAAAATGTGTTCTTTGCTTGAAACAATAATGGAACAGGTTTCACTCCATAAACCGTATTGTGTTTTTTGTTGTCCAGGTGGAGGAGCTGAGGAGCCAACAGGAAGCAGAAAGGAAGAGGCAAGAAGAGAGCCACAGCCAGAAGATGGAGGCGATCAAACAGGAGTATGAGACCTCCATACAGGGTATGTGTGTGAGAGCTGAGTCCTCAGCAGGTCACCGAATCAAACTTTATCCACCTGAAAGTTTTTAGTCCCAGAAACTAAACAGTGTTTGTTTGTTTGTTTGTTTCAGAAATGAAGAGGATCCAGCAGACTGAACTGGAGGATCTGCAGAAAACGCTGAAGGAAACCCAAACTTCTCTCACTGTAAGTGTTTCATGTGCCGTTTCCTCAAAGTGAGAGAACAGGGTTTATACAGGAATGAGTAACTCTAATTTAATGCTCTTAAAAATAATTTTAATGCCATCAACAAGTAAACATGACTCTCATATAATACATGTATATAAAACACAGAAACATCCTTCGACAGGCTGCAGCCATGTCCCGAATTCCTCGTTTTCCAGCCACTTTTGTTGAATTTTGCATTTTTCCCCCTTCTCTAGCTTTTTCTCCGCCTCAAGCTTCCTTTTCCTAACACACAGCTTTACGATCAACCAGAACCAGTTCCACGAAAACACGCGGAACAAGTTAGATCTGATATTTAAAATGTCTGATGAAATTGTTTTTACAAATGCTTTTTTTTTTTTACATTTTAAATACCGCGATAATCACATTTACCGGTAATGATGCCAATAATGCCAATTAAGGCCTTGATTGAAAAAAGGAAATAATAATTTAAGGATTTTTAATGACCCATCAATGTTAGGGGGCGGGGTTAACGCGAATCGAGTCTCTGTAATCGATTTGCTTCGCCTTAATGTGCAGGGTGACCAATCAGGTGTTAGATAACCGCCCCCTAACTTTGATGGGTGAGTTTGACAGATTCTTTTTAATGGTTTCGATGCACTGCGACACAGGACCATGAAATCATTAAATGCACACTGAAATAATTATATATATATTTTTAATAAAATGAAGACGTATTTTATTAAATTAATGACACATTTATATATTTAATTCCTTATTTATTTAATGAATTACACATTTAATTAATTGTTTATAAGCTGTATTTATTTATTTAATTGTGGCACTTTATATTAGTGGCGTGGTTTTAATTAATGAATGACACATTTATTTATTTAATTCCACATTTAATTAATTATTGACACATTTAATTATTTATTTAATGCTGTATTTATTTATTTAATTTTGGCACTTTTTATCCTCCATACATTGACCTACATCCTTGAGTAACCAGTTTTTCAAGGGAAACGGTTGGCAACCCTATCTGTCACATCTCCATCTGGTCAGCATCTCCTAGCAGCAGCTTCTTCAGCCAACTCTCCCCTCTTCCTACAATGGTCCTCCTCATCTTCATCACCTCTTTTTATTTCTATATTTTCCATTTCAAACGTTACTCGTTGCTGTTTTGGCTGGATGGGGCTAGCGCTACAGCACCTAGCAAACAGCATAGCAACGTTTGTGTGACAATATTGTTTTAAATGCTAAAACCAAACAGCTTAAAGCCGGAGATAAAAATAAACATTTCTTAAATAAAACCTCTTCTTACAACTAATTTTGCATCCCTTTAACATGTTTTGCCAACGCTAATAAGAAGAAGTAAAAAGTAAGGGAAAAAAGTACAAAGAAGGAACAAGTAGAGAGTAAAATCTTTAATATATTTAATAGCTTTAAAGCATAGATCCTGAAAGGAACCATCCAAATCTGCCATTGTTGTTGTTTGTCAGTGCATGAGTGTTAAGGGATGGTGGAGCTGCAGCCGGTCACATGCTGAAACATGCCAGTTATGGCTACTTTATCAAATTCTCTTTGGTTTGTGTGAAAGATCAGAGGGTTGGCCAAAGATCTAGCTCAGATTAGGAGACATGAAGATGGTCTGTGAAATAACTGAGTCAGTTGGACGTGTTCTGTTTGAATCCAGCAAATATTTCTGCCTCAGAAGGAATGTTTTGAAAAAAAAAAAACGAAAAAATTTCATGTGAAAAAGGAGGTTGAATTGTTAGTCTTCATTCACTGTCTTCTTCTTTATGCCTTTATAAACTCTCAGCCATCTGGGTGGCACCACAAACAGTGGATTTTTGGATTGTTGGCGCCTTTTGTTGTGCATGGTCTCTGTGATTGGTCCAAGGGTGGCTATTCTATTTGATTTGCATCTAATTTGGAATGTGAGCAGGCGGATGTACCTCCATATACATCAGTGCTTCAATTAGCATTTGCTCTGGTGCAAGCCAAAAGAATTGACAAAGACTCCTGGATAGGTGTTGAAACGTCTTTAAAAAACTGAGCAAAGGTCCGATTGCCTTCCAATTTAAGCTTGTTTTTGACTGTCCTGTTTACTTTAAAAAAAAAAAAAAATCGTATTGAAATGTACAGGAAATGTAATCCCTGAGATAATTGAACAATGGCAGTTATACAGTAAATGAAAGAAGAAAATGATTATATAGGGCAGCTCAAACTTCCCCACTGTGGCAGCTGGTTAGAATGTTGTCGGAGTCGCTGCATCGGGATTGGACCCTGTGGACAGGAGCTAACTGTTCTATAGGAGTCCGTTTCTGATCGGCATTAATAAAAAACACTGCTATGTAATCATGTGTTTGTTTGCAGTAGCAATGCTCCTCAGGGCTTCAAGCTAAGAAACGCATTCACCAATTTACAGATCTCATCTTAAGACTGCGCTCAGTAGCAGAGATGTAGAGCAATCAGAATTTTTGTGGCCCGGTCCGTATTATAGATAAAAGTCAAAATGGAAGCAGAGGTAATTTCACAAGTTGGTGTAAAACAAGTTTTTAGTGAAATCTGCATCCCTCTTCTGTGTCTTAGCGGTTAGCATATTTGGCTCAGCCTTTTAACATTAGCCCCTGTGAATCTGTAGAGAACCTAGAATCTGAGAACTCCCACATCTACTGCATTTCCTAATCCAGTTGACTCCAAAAACGTCTGGATCCTAATCTGGATTAAACGTAAAAGGTTTACTGGAACTTCCTGTTATCTGCTGAAATTCCTGCTCTTTCTCCAAGCCTTAACGAGTTCCACTTACATCTAAAACATTTTCTTTGTGCTTTATCTGACTTCCTGTCGATTCATCCTCATCACCTTAGGAAGCGGATCAGAAAGTTTTTTTTCCTGATAACCATCAGGGTTCAGCATTATCAGGTTAACCTTCACCCCACAGTGAGAAAAACATCGGTTCAGAATCCAGTTTTTAGTACAAACAGGATTTAACCGTTGACCTTTAACCTCTCTGCTCTTCGGTTTGACTTTTGACAATTTTTTTTGTAGTTTAAAAAAAAAAAAACACTCCATGATGATTAGAGACACGTTTATTATTTGATAAACCAGAGTTAAGGTTACTGCAGATGTTGGACAGAACTGTGTCCCTTAAGAGACGGATCAGAAACAGTGTCTCATCCTTTCTGCTACTTCTATTAACTTTCATCTTTTATTTCTCCTCCTGCAGGAGAAGGTCTCTGCGCTGTCGGCCGAAAACGAGGATCTGAGTGAGAAACTGCGAGCAGAAGAAGAGAGGAGGCAGAGGATACTGAGCGACAAAAACGTGGTAAACACAGCTGCATAGAGGGAATACAGGGAAGGCTCCAAACAGCTCAGCTGAAGAAGGTTTCAGGTTTATTTTATGGAGGGAATTTTATTCCATTATTGTTACAAGCAAAGAACAGGTTTGTAAAAGGATATTTAAAAATTAAAACAGTTCTAGAAGTGAAACTTTGAGAAATATTTTAATGAAAATAATAATGATAATAATCCTTGACATTTTACTATTTATTTTTTGCAATCTTTATATTTTCAAATATTTTTTTTATTAAAGTATATCGGTTTTATTAATTGGATTTTTTTCATATTGCCTTTCACAGATCGTATTCTCTCACTTTAAACCAAAAAAAAAATGTCGTTGCTAACGTCTAGCAGACCAATAGAAATGCGTTATCACTCCTCACTTCATTGTAGTGAAAAAAATATCTGTTATATGTTATTTGAAAAGAATTCCTTAAACTCAAAAAGAAAAATTATAAAATGAATTGAAGCCAAATTTTAACAAAGAGAAAAGGACAAAGTTTTATTTTGGGGGGGGGATTTGAATTGTATTAGTTTTGTTTCCACATTTTCATTTACAAATCATGTTCTTAATTTACAACAATAATGTAAGAAGATTCACTCCATATATCTTAAACTTTTAGGTGAGGAATCTCTGTTCCTTCCTCAAAGGTTTTAATGCTTTAATGGTAAAATTTTAGCTGATTTTTTTAAATTAAAAATAAACCTTTTCATGGTTTCATTTATTCCTGTTTTTAATAAATTAGGGGAATACAAAAGATCCAAATCTGACGGAAAACTAGAAAAATTCTTGTCTGGAAATGTGTGTAAGCCCAAAAGGGGAAAGTAAATCCTTCCTGTTTGGGTCATAGACGTCCTTCTGCTGAACGATGACTGCCCTCTGCTGGACTTATCCAGTAACACAGCCTCTCTTTTCTGTGTTTCTGTTCCCTGCAGAAGGATTCACACACCCTGTACCTGGAGCAGGAGCTGGAGAGCCTCAAGGTGGTGCTGGAGATCAAGACCAACCAGCTGCACCAGAAGGAGAAGAAGCTGATGGAGATGGACAAACTGGTGAGCGTCCGGACTTTAGAGACCGCCAGAGGACCTCTGCTCTGACGGCTCATAGCTGTGACCCGTTTGCGTTTCAGGTGGAGACGAATGTGAGGCTGGAGGAGGTTCTGAAGAAGGTGCAGCAGGAGAACGAGGACTACAAGGCCAGGATGGACAAACATGCGGCTCTGTCAAAGTAAGAGCAGCTGCAGAAGCATGATGTTTTTGTCTCATGCTGCCGTTCATTTATCTCAGAGAACAAGATGTTTCAGGAGAGACACAACATGAGCAGAAGGGCCGAGTGCAGGAAGGAAACTGCTTTATCCCCACTTCAATGAGCTGGAATATCATCAGTCGGCACGTTTCACCTGAAAGGATGAGGAGAACAGACTCCACTACGTATTTCTAGGGGTGGAGCGATTCACAAAATCCACGGTTCGGTTCGATTCACGGTTTCTGGTCACGGGTTTTCGGTTCGATTCGATACATGTTGATTGTTACACCGAAATCCCATAAAAATTTATGAAATTAATGAAAAAATCCCCAAAAAGTAATGGATTGTAATTATTTTAAATGATCCGCTCAGAGAAACCCTGGATCATTTCCGTATGCTTTGCTGCTTTGAATTTAATCATCTGGCGATGCTGTCTAACATCTCCAAGGGACTCAGAGGGGAGCAGACGAAGCCACAGTGGAGGCTGTAGGCTTTGCTTTTGAGCAGTCGGTCTGGAGCGCAGCGGGGCGGAGCGCTGATGGAGTATGTGGGATTTTGAGGGGTTAGCATGACATGTTGCTGTTAGCATAAACAAAACATGTTGCACAATGCTTGCACACTGTTCCACAACTTTTCTTCATTGCCATCGTAGGTCACTCTAAATGCAAAAGCGCCCCATACAGCAGCAGCACCTATAAAGTGCTGCTGGTGCTGTCTTCCAACTCCTGTTCTTTCCCACTCGCCAGTCCCCACACAATTCTCCACAACAACTGATTTTTTCCCCTGCTACACCCGGCTACAGCTGCTTCTTCTTTTTTTTCTTCTTGTTTACTACTAGCGGTTGGCTTTGGTCACAGTACCGGCCACCTTCTGCTCTGAGTGTGTAATCGCTGCCTCTATGAAAGAAAGAGGAGCAGCGCGCATGAACCGAACAGAAACACACGTGGAAACTCAACCGAAGACAGTCAGAACCGAGCCCATTCTGGCGGGGTTTCATAAATCGTCCCATCCCTACTACGTACTGAATTTAATCCAGGTGTGTCTGGCGTCAGTAACCATGGCCAGACACACCTGGATCAATCAGTTCATCCAGTAATGAAAGACAGGAAACTAAAGAGCTGCCTTTTGTTTAGAAGTAGTGGAGCTGTGCATAGAGCCCTATTGAAGAGTTAATAATGCGGAAATGTTCTGGTCCTCCGGTTCAAACACCTGCTCACTGACACCCATCTGGAGGCAAATGGAATGGAAAGGAAAATGGTTCACTTAAATATAAGAACATTTTGAGGATTTGGCTTAAACTTTAGAGATTTATTCATTGTTTATCCATAAAATTTTAAAGCCAAACGTGTAGCGATTGTTAAAGAAGCAGTCTGACCCGGTTCTGCTCTGACTGCTCTCTGTCTCCCCCTGCAGGCAGCTGTCCACGGAGCAGGCCATCCTTCAGCAGACCCTGCAGAAGGAGTCCAAGGTCAACAAGCGTCTGTCCATGGAGAACGAGGAGCTGCTGTGGAAGCTGCACAACAGCGACCTGCTGGGAAGCCCCCGCCGCCTCTCGCCCACCTCCCCCTACAGCTCGCCCCGAAACTCCGCCTCCTTCCCCACAGCTGCACCGTTATCTCCCAGATAGCCCCACTGCCCCCACCCCACCCAAGGTGCTTTACATCACTATGAACGTTCTGGAAGGACAACTTAGAGGCGAGCGCAGCTCGGTCTGAGCGTGGGACCGACCTCGCTCTGTCCGTTTCAATCAAACGTCTGAAACTCTGCGACACGCGTCAGGCGCTCCTCAGGGTCTGTACATATCGCCACTGACTATCCTTCAGGAGCTCCCTGCTCTTCTTGCCCCCCCTCCCTCTGTCGGGAGAAGGGGGGAAGATAAGGGAACGTGAGGAGGGGGGGAGGGGGTTCCCCTGGATTATTATTATTCTTTTTTTAAGGATCTCATTTGTTCTCCCAAAGAGCGAAGCTCAATCAGTCGGACCTGCAGAGGAGGAAGCTGATGTGAACACAGACTGAGTGGAACCTGCTGTCCCTCTGGAAGCTCCTCCACCTTTAAACGCTTTGTGGAATGTAAAAATCCTCAGATGGTACCTCTCCCTGTCAGAGCCAAATATGCAGCTTATTTAACATGAAATGTTTGACTCCCCACCACCGCCACCTGCACCACCCAGTGCCCAAATGAACTGGAAAAATTATTTATCTGTTTTTGTCCCTTTCTATGGAGAGAAATCTGTTCCAGTATTACTGCAAGCAAAGAACATGTTTAAAAAAAAAATAATATTCTCATTCAAAATAAGGTTTTGACAGAATTTATGTGTAAAAGTTCAGTTTGCTATTTTTCAGATTTTTTTTTTTGAGTTTTTTTTTTTTCAGATACTATTTTCAAAATATTTTTGTTTTTCCCAGATGTTGCGTTTTGAAAACCCTAAACTGTAAGAGGTGAAATCTATAAAAATTGGATTTGAACAAATACAATTTGTAAAACTGCATCTCCCTAAACAAATGTACATTTTTTATATTTTGGGGGAAAAAAATGGAAAATAAAAACAAATATTCTCAAAATACTTTAACAATATTGGTTAAACCTTTGCTTACATATAAATCACTCTCAAAACCTTTGTTTTAATTGAGAAGTTTTCCAAAGTTCTATTTCTATATTCCTCTAATATCCATTTTTTTAAACCTGTTCTTCATCGTCAATCGTTTCCCTCCATGTTTTGTTGTCTCGGCGTCTCCCTGCTGTCTGTCGACCTGAACGCCATGTTGTGCGGCGTTCTGCTTTGTTTCTGCCTCAGAATAAAACCCGTACGACAGGATGCTGTGAAGCGGGCTGGTTTTTATTACAAACAGGAAGAAGCTCATCCTCCGACCTACGGGCCGCCCTCCACCGTGTTTGGGCGAAACTGATCAGGCCAACGCTCGATGACAGCTGGCGGGTTCTCCAGGTCGGCGGCCCGCACCATCATCACCACCGACTTGATGGCGTAGCTCCAGCCGTGCCAAACGTACCACTCCATGCCGTCGTCGCTCATCGCCTCGAACGGCCCTTTGAAGCCCTGCCCCTTCAGGTTCCCTGAGTCACACCTGCCGTGAGGAAGAGGAGGAGAAAGATGTACCTGCCAGGTTTTACATTGACCCCTCCGCCCCCGAATGAACTGAGCCTCACTTGCAGAACCACCAGCCTGACTTGCTGTGCCGCATGCAGCGGCCGCTGTTGCTGTCGATGTAGTTGGGATGGTCGTAGGTGCTGAATTTGATCCCTCCTTTGCAGGGGCTGTTGAGGTTCAGGCTGCGAGCATCAGCCAGAGCGTCTCCAGCGTTCCCAACGTAGTCTCCCACGTGCAACTGGTACTGGTCCTACAAGGAGAAGAAACGCGGTCAAATCTCTTTCTCTTTACCGTGTTTCTACACTTTATCTTCTTCAAGCAGCAGAAGATGTTTTATTATGTCTGTTCTGATGGTTTTGGATGTTCTGGGACTGCATTGGGTTGATTCTTGCAGATAGAAACTCAGCTTTGCAACCTTAATTTAAACATTACTAGCTTGAATGCTTGAAGGTATATAAAACATTTAGACAGTTTTCTTTTTTAACACATGTGCTCCAAGCCCGGAATAAAAACCTCTGCTCCCTTCACTGCAAAAATAAGTAAAAATTGGATAGTTTGCCAATGGAATGTGCTCTTAAAATAAGATAATTAGATAATATGCACTTGAAATAAGACAATGCAATTGTGTTTTTCTTACTTTAAGTGTAAATTGTCTTGTTCAATTGGCAAAATGTCTCTTTTACCTCCTCAATTCAAGAACAAATGCACTTATTTTAAGTAAAAATTACTTATCTAGATTCAGATTTTTTGCAGAGGCAGGGTTAGAAGAAATAAAAATGAAAGAAAACTTTTCTATCCAAAGTTAAAAGCCACTTGAAATGATCTAAAGAGCCGGCTCAGATTTAAGGTCAGATGCTCTAATGGGGGTATTTAATTTTAATTTTATTTTACTACAGCTCAGGTAACCAGCGGCTGCCTCCATCTGTTTCATATTCGATTTTTAATTACTAAATTTGGGCAAGTTTATAGGAAACAGGTGAGTAATCCTGAATTAATATGGGGATACATTTGTTCCAGTATTATTCAAAGCAGAGAAAAAAAAATCAAAGAATAAAATGTGTTTTAAAAATGTGAATTTTGGAGAACTTCTAAAAATTTTAAGAGAAATGTATGTATATGCCAAAGTTCTACCTTATATTTTTACAGTTTGCTATTTTGTATTATATCTTTATATTTTTCAGGTTTTTTTTTTTCATAATCTTTTTTTTGTTTGTTTTTGTGGGGGTGGGGGGTATTCTGTTCTGGTTGGACATTACCAATTGTATTTCTTTTTTTTCAGATTTGATTTTTAAAACATTTTTTGATAAATTATTTTTCCCTTTTTTGGTTTTTTATTTTTCAAGATTTAAATATTTTTTTTTTGTTTTGGAAGGAGATGAGTCTGCTCTGCTTGGCGTTAGCAACAGCATTTCTATTGGTCAAATTACTTTTATTAATCCCTTGCAGGGAATTCTAAGGAAGAGAATTAGGGCCACTAAAAAAAAAAAAAAACAGTTAAAAAACAGTTTTTCTCAGAATTCTGAATTTAATCTCAAAATTCTGGCTTTTTTTTATTGTCAGAATTCTGAGAAAAAAAAGTGAATTCTGACTGTTTTCCCCCATACTAAACTGAAATAAAATTTAAAATCAGTTAACTGTTTTTTCCCAGTGGCCCTAAACCTCTTCCGTAAAATTATTTATTTTTTCAATAAGCAGAATTTTTTTTTCCTTTGAGATGTAGAGGATGAAATCTGTGAAACAGGATTTGAAAGGAATCCATATTTTCAAACTCAGTCTACCAAAAAGAAGGAAAAAAAGTCTCCTCGGACAAAAATTTTAAATTCTTTTTTTGGGAACAATTAAATTGGGAAAATTAAATCCGTTTAAAAAAAAGAGGAAAACTTTCTCACAGTTTGAGTTATTAAAAAGCATTCATTTTACTTAACTTTTTGAAATGACTTTTCTTTTGCACATAATATTGGACCAAATGTTTTTCCGTAGATTTCAATATATTCCATGTATAAATGATGCCGAATTACACACCTGTACTAAGCTACATTTGATCTGAGCACCACCGTGAAAACCAAGCTTTTATGGACAGAACAGGTGCGCAGAAATTAACGGCAGGATGGAGACGACCTTGATGTTTCTATAGTAACAGAAGAAGAAATCTAGTCTAAATAGAACTCTATGTTTTGGGAAATTCAGAAGGCAAGGTTAGAGGCTGTGAGGACGGTGCAAAGAGCGTTCACTGTATTCAAAATTAGACTGATTGGATTTTTCTCAGCATTTCCATAAATATCCAACCTTCTCGTCGTCCACTCGGAAGTTCTTGTACTCTGCAAAGCGGTGGTTGCCGTCAAAGTCCTCAGTGTCGATGTGCAGATCGTAGGTTCCTGCAGAATTAAACCCAGAAAACAGGTCAGCACACACAGGGAGAGAAGGAGACTAACTCTGTGCTCTCTCTGATCCTGTTCTGACTGAAGGCTGTTTACATGGAGCCTGGTTCTGGTTCTGGTTCTGCTGGAGCTCTCTTCCTCATTTAATTCAATAAAAAAAAAGAATTAACCCTTAAAGGTTATTAAATGTTGAAGCTAATGGTGTTCCTTCAGCAGGATGTTGATGACTGCATGCAGGTTTCAACAAGAGAGTCTGGCTGCAGATCTGCACTGTCAGGACCTTTCGTTGCAGACCTGCAAAATGGGGTCTCCTGCACTGCCTTCGAGAATAGTGTGCAGCATGTGTTTGCTGCAGGAGTTTCTGACAGTGTTAAAATGAGCATAGGAGCAGTTTATATTATACAGTAAGCATAAATCCATATAGGACAGCCAACCTCCATTGTCGTTTAAAAAATGTCTTATAGACCAAATGCCCGTTTCCATCCAGCGATCCAAATACAGAGACTTATTTCTATGTAGAACTTATCGATTATTCCAGATTGGAGTTTGGTGGGGAGTAAAATTGAGTCTGCACCTACACTGAAAAAATGGAAATCTAAATAAGTCATTTGTTTCTTAAAATAAGTGCATTTGTTCTTGAATTGAGGAGGTAAGCGAGACACTTTGCCAATGGAACAAGACAATTTATCATTAAAATAAGAAGAAGCAACTGCATTGTCTTATTACCGGTGCATATTATCTAATTATCTTATTTAAAGAGTAAAAAAATACTCATTCCATTGGCAAATCATCCCATTTACCTACTAAATTTAAGGGTAAATACACTTGATTTAAGAAATGTTTTTACTTATTTCTAGATAATTTTTTCAGTGTAAGTTTCCAGCATAACAATTGTTTGTGAAAGGAAACTAGCTTCACGGGGAGTTTATCGACGCTAGCTCAAAACGCTTCAAATCTACTTTGCTTTTACTTTGAAAGTATTTGAATAAACTTCCAGTTCTGACAGCACAGGAGACAAGACAGTACAGGTCTGCAGTCAGGGTTCTCTTGGTTTCATGAAGAGTTTTCCTTCCTACTGTCGCTACATAAAAATAAAAACAACAATAATAATAACATCTTAATTTCTTTATTGAAGTGCCTTCAAACTGAGTGCTAAACAGCAGGAGGAATTGTAAAACACAAAATAAACAGATTTAAGCAGCATTGCATAAGGTGAAAATATAATATACAGTAGATAAATTCTGTAATTGTTTAGACTATTTAGATTAATTCTTAGAGTTTTTTTATTATTTAATTGAATAATTATTAATTTAGTGATGTATTTTTTTGTATATTTAGTATTTAATGTATTAAAAAAATAAACTAATTTCTCATTGACTTATTTCCTGGGACATTTATGTTTATGCACTGCAAAAATTATCTTAAAATGAGTAAGAATTTCTTAAATTAAGAGTATTTACCCTTAATTTGAGCAGGTAAATAAGATGATTTGCCAATGGAATTAGTATTTTTACTCTTAAAATAAGGTATCTAGATAAAATGCACTTGAAATAAGACAATGCAATTGTTTTTTCTTATTTTAAGTGAAATTGTCTTATTCCATTGGCAAAGTGTCTCACTTAAATCCTTAATTCAAGAAAAAATGCACATATTTTTAAGAAGAAATGACTTATTTAGATTTCATTTTTTTGCAGTGTGTATCTCATATTTTTTGGTCATCTGGGTTAAACAGCTAAACAGATTGTTTAGTCCTCTGATAGGAGCCATTTCTGTACAGTTATGTTGGGCGTGAGGGATTGCTGCTAAATCAGTGACGGAATTCAGTCTGCTGCTTGTTTAAACTAAAAAAATTTTTTTTATCAGTTTGAATAAAAGTGTTGACAGACCTTGTGAGGTGAGGCGGTGCAGAGGATCGTTTCCCAACCAGAATTCTCCTTCAGGGGAGAAGAGATCTCCAAAGCCGTGGCTATACTCCAACCACGTCCTGCAACACAAACGCAGATCAACCTGCTATCGCTGGAAACAAAACTTACTTCAACTCAGAGGCTCCAGAATATAAAATGTTAGTAGGTCAAAGGTCATGACCTTGAACCGGTGTGTCTGTTTGGAAAAGTTAAAGTAGAAAGATTTGTCTCTCTAAAGAACAGCATGGTAGCAGCGTTTAGGCTCAACGAAGTGAGGATGTCTGAGCATGCTTAGACACGGCAGTGGAGGAATGATGATGTGGCCTGAAGCTTGTTTCTCAGGCTGTGTGTAACAAAAGAAACCTGTCAAAGCTCTCCTTCCCGTCCCTCCTCCTCTGGAAGACGGTCCATCCTCCTCCGTTGCTCATATCGCAGTAGACGCTGAGCGCCGTGGGTGAACCATCTGGACGGATGACGTACAGACCGCTGGCCACGTTCCCGTCTGCAAACACCTCTGAGCAGTCTGAACAGACACGACCAGGGTTACTCTACTGCTGCGTTTGAGGACGCTTTCTTACAAAAGGTTTAAAACAAACGACAAAGACATGGGCCAGAGATGCTTCTGCTGAGTGCTTTTCCTCTTCCTCTAGTTCTCTGACCTTGACGCTAGAACCTAGGGAACCAAAGAATGAGCTAAACTGCTGAACAAACGGAACCAGTAGGGAAAGTAGCTTCTGAATTTTAAGAAATGTTCAATTATTCAGAGCATCTATAACAAATAACTTGAAATGATTTATTTCCAAAAGAAAAAAAACACCAGGAGAAAAAATGTAAGAAATAAAGAGGTTAATATGATTAAATAAACAATAAGTGAGTTATTCTCAATGCATTGGCAGAAACACCCTACTGTGGTTAAAATCTCTAGGTATGTTTTCACTGACCTTTGTAAAGGTTGTTGTCGCCCAGGAACATGTTGGGGATGTGCTGCAGCTGCTGCGCCTGGCTGCTCTGGAGCTCCTGGATGTAGCGGTGCTGGTCGTTGATCACACTCATCAGGCCCTGGATCTCCGCTTCCAGACGGAGAACCTTCTTCTCACATCGTAACGGTCCCTGGACCAGGAACCAAACCACAGCAGTGAAGCCGTCACAGCAAAACGTTGTAATAGATTCAAAAATTATAACCAGCAGTGGGGTATGGTGGTGGACGCACAATGGTTTGGGTTCCCAAAAGTTGTTTGGTCCATTAAGATGGAAAAAATCTGATCATTTTAAACATTTAGTGAAAACATTTTTAATAGTGATTCCGTCCCAACCTGAAATTATTTTTTTCTTTCTCAAACTGCGGATGGATTTCATTCAATAGAGAGGTCATTATGGAGGGAATTTTCTTCCATTATTGTTGTAAACAAAAAAACGCATTTTTAAAAATGAAATTATAAAAACTGCAATGCAGAAATGATATTTTACATTTTCAAAACACATTTTTTGCTTGGAACAGTAATGGAACTAAATTCTCTTCTTTGTTCATCATGCAGCCATGCTAGAACACAGCTTAAGGAGGGTCACAGGAAAACTTTTGTGGAAAAATATCAATACTATATTTTACAGTAAGAATAAAAACTAATTTCCTGACCCTTCTAAAATTTGAATCAAATAATGTTTAGATTAAATCATATTTCTACATCTGAAATAAGAAAAAAATTCATTTCTATCATTCTACCAGAATAAATATGGATGAAATTTCCGGTATCTTACCGCTGCAGAGGAAGCCAAGTACAGCAGAAAGGCTACAGATGTTCTCAGCACCTCCATGATCCGATGAACTTAAAACTTCCAGCTGCTCCAACTCTCAGTTCCCGTTTGAATCTGCCTGTTTGCTTCCTCCTCTCTTTATGTTGGGAATGAATGGTTACAGCTGAAGCTTCACTGATGCCAGACGGTTGACTCACTGCACAAGGGCTCCATCTAGTGGTTCAGAGGAATATATGCTTTTTTATAACATCTAGCTGTTAAGGTTGTAGTTTATCAAAGTTGTTTCGATGTTCAGTTTAAAGTAGGTAGCTGATTAAACAAACTAGCTGGACTTTAAAAAAAAAAAACATGTTTGCAAATCTAACGGGAAAAAGATGCGACTCCGGTGGGACTCGAACCCACAACCTTTGAATCACTGCTCAAGTGCTTGACTAGAAGTCCAATGCGCTATCCATTGCGCCACGGAGCCACCTGTTGCATACGGAACAAAGTCGGAATTTCAAAGGAGAATAGTTCATGTTTAGCTGGGCTAGTAGTTAGCATCCAGAGAAAACTTGAGACGGGGGAAAAAAACGACGCTTTTATATTCCGGCAGCTGAGGGCAGACTCTGTCCCTCTGGTTTTGATCTTGTGCTGAACGAATTTAACACAAAGACAATTGAAATTGCCTTACGTTGATTTGACAATAAAATACAAGCAAATAAAAGCAGTTAGAAAAGTCAACAAAATTGTTGGACCACAAACGTAAACTAATAATACAGTTAACAGTTTAACAGCCAAATTCAGTTCTAAAAAAATGCTTTTTCCTTTTTATTTTCCCTGTGCAGTGATTCAGTGATTCTTCTATGTCAGAAAATATATAAACCCAAAATAGCCAATCGGTGAACGCCTCCTCCTGAAGGACCAATCATGTCTCAGTTTTGGGATTACGTTGGGATTTGTTTGACCAATCACGTGCAGCCTGCCTGGCTCGACAGCTTTTCTGGGCTACTTTCACGAGCAGTAAATGTAAACATATTTTCTTCTTAAAGGAATAGTACACCCAAAACATGATTAGCCTTCATTTTCTACTCACCCCCATGCTGAACAAAACTCTGGAGTACTTTTTTGATATCTCAAATGCATCTGGAGATCTGGGAGGCTTCTTGCTGTCTGCTGACATTCAAATAATGGAGGTCTATGGCGCCCGAGACAGAAAGGTCCACAAAAGTCCACAAAAACGTGTCAATATTCCTCCATACTGCTCGTCCAATGTAATCCAAGTGTCCTGAGTGGGTAGCATCCAGAATTTACTCGAAACGAAGTCATTTAGAACGTTTTAGAGCCTAAACAGTAGTGTATAGGATTTCCTAATAAGCGCCCCATGCGCGCTGCTGATTCTACGGGAAGCCGGCAGACCAAACCAGCGCATTCAGCTCGGCAAAGAACTCATGCTCTTCCTCAACACTGAAGTCCTCAGACATTTTTCTTTTCGTTGTTTCTTTCTTTGCACAGGTAAACAGCACATTTCTTCTTCTACGCTTGCATTATCGGCAGAGCAGACGCTGAATGCGCACTTTCATCTGGTTTGAGTCTGCAGTAAGAAGCCTCCCAGATCTCCAGATGCATTTGAGATATCAAAAAAGTACTCCAGAGTGTTGTTCAGCATGGGGGTGAGTAGAAAATGAAGGCTAATCATGTTTTGGGTGTACTATTCCTTTAACACCTAAATCTGTGACAGATTATAGCCTAATCTGGTTTTTAGCATAATATCTATATAGAAATAAAAAACAGCACTGCTGCGTATTACGTCATTTTTATGCATTCTATTACCTGTATGGAATTATTTATTAGATATTGTAGATATAACACTCTGTATAATGAAAACAACAATATACCAAATACAGCTCCTTTTTTGTTATCAATACATTTGTCACAATATTTAATATGCAAAAAAAAAAAAAAAACTATAATTGTAACATTTTTTTCCAGGAAAAATCCCATTGTGATTAAAATCCTCTTTTTTAAGGGAGTCCTGGCCAAGAGGCAGCAAAGTGACATAATAAACAGAGATACATTCAATTAAATGACAAGTACATAAAAAAACATCAAGTAAAACAATTACAGATCATTGAGGCTGCTTCAAATTCTTTCACTTTCAACTTAAAAGCATTTAAAGATAAATACTCAGTCAACTTTCAGTTTCTTTGTATACTGCAAAAAGTTGAATCTTAAAAAATATTTTTTTTCTTAAAATAAGCGAATTTTTTCTTGAGTTAAGTAGGCAAGTGAGACACTTTGCCAATAGAACAAGGCAATTTACATTTAAGAAAAGAAAACAACCATTACATTATTTTATTTAAAGTTCATATTATCTAATTATCTTATTTTAAGAACACTTTACTTATTTCTAGATCATTTTTGCAGTGTAAAAAATTCCACAACACAAGGAACTGCGTAGCTTAAGGCTTTCTTCCCTAGTTCTGTTCTTTTATAATAATAATTATTATAAGTTACGCTTAAATGAACGCGGTTTTTTTTTTATGAAAAAAGAATGACAGAACATTTGATGGAAGCCCGTTTCCGCCACTCTGTAAAAAAAAAGAAAAAAAAATTATGAGATGGTAACTCAATATAATGAGATACTAACTCAATATAATGAGATAGTTATTTGTGTAACAGATGTGGAGAATTGTTCATTAACGTATCATATAATAATATAATTATTTCCTTGTTGTTTGCATAAAAGGATTTTGGAGCTAATAGTCCTGTGTGACATAATAATACCAAATCTACGTTGTTATAGTGTTATTGTGAAGTTGAATTAATAGCCCATATATTCTCCTGAGAATGATGATGTCTGTGTGTTACAGACCCTGGTTGCGTGCACTGAAGTGTATTGAATTGTATAGCGAATCTCAGTCTATTAACTTATTTATTTTTATTGTATTTTAAATAGGCCAGGCTAATAGGTGTTTTGTCCAAAAAAAACCAAAACAATTTTCAAACCACCCCCTGTTCAAAAGTAATACCAGCGGGCCTGATTACCATCCAATAAGGTTGCGGCATTTCCATCTTTCCATTTCGGTTTACAGCCAATCAAGAAGCCAGCATTTCCATTTTTAGCCCTTAGAGCCAATCACGTTCCAGTATTTCCATTTTAGCTCTTATAGACGGTCACGTTCCAGTATTTCCATCTGTGCCTTGTAACAGCTAACCATTAAACTCCGCGCAAAGTGGCGGAGGAACGACACAGAATAAGTATCGTGAGCTCGAGACCAGATTCCGATAAACACTTTGTTTTGAATCAAATGACCAAATATGTTAAAAATGTGCTCTAAGAATCCCTACTGCACTACTACTTGGACCTCGCACATTCTTAAACAATCCACATTTTTTCTCCAGTGCGTCGGGTCCGTAGGTACAAGTCGAATGCGTGATATGGAAGTACTCAGAGCCCGGATAGCTCAGTCGGTAGAGCATCAGACTTTTAATCTGAGGGTCCAGGGTTCAAGTCCCTGTTCGGGCGAACATATTTTTTTATTTTTTCACAGTGATTCAGAAGAGTTAAAAGTTTCTCCTTTCTCCATTGTCTGCTACCCATCGGCGCACAGACGTTAGTCAACCTGTTTACTTGACTAACTCTGGCTCACAAGCAACACATTAGATCTAAAGTTGAATCTTTAGACCACATAGTTTCCTTTATGTTGTTTAGATTAGACCAATAGGATAGGGGCTTAATAAAAAAGATACTTTTTTGGAGCTTTACTTGTAATGCTTTCACATCTTCCAAATCATGTAGAAATGGGTATTTTTCTTCCCGCTTCACTTTATAATCCACATGAGCTCTGCTGTGTGAGCAGCAGCCCCTCCTTGGCTTGCATAAACAAGTGTTTAGGGATTGGGAGAGAATTCCTACTTATTTTAGCAGCTGCCCTTATGACAGTCCGAGTCGTGAAAATCTTTTTTTTTTTTTCTTGATCACCAGAAGTCTCTAACTGTTCAGCCTTCAGAAGTGCTGAAGGTGGACTGTTTCTATTTAGGGTTGGAAGAAGTTAGCTATATTTTGCTCTGCCAAGGAGGTGATGGTTTTAGTCGAGTTGCTTTCCGTCTGTCAGTGTCAAGATAACTTGAAAAGTTATGATTGGATTTTAATTACATTTTCACCAAAGGTCCAAGGAACAATCCATTCCATGTTGGTGATGATCCACATCATAATCCGGACACAGCAGTTTTTTTTAGAAAGGGTTCTTTAACATTTGGTGGAAAACCAATTCCCTCCCTAAACCAGAGATATAGCAGTGATGATTGGCAGATTCAACATCCGACTCAAAAAAAAAAATTAGTATAAGTACTACGGTATACTGAAAAAACACAGGAAAGGTGAGCAATACTTCACTCGAAATCTAGATCTGCTGATCAAACATGAAAGCAGAATGAAAGCTAAAGTGCTAAAGGTTTTATTTTACATTTTCATTTAGTTGACTTTGGAGGGATTAAAATAACAGATAAGGGCCCTTTAAACCAGTGTCTGGTCCCTTTGGCAGCATGGACTGGAATCAAGTCCAGTAGGAAAATGAAACCCATGGCTACATGAAGCTTATCAGCAGAGGTGTTCTAAGTGTTCTAGTAGGTGGTTTCTGATTGTGGACTTTGGACACACTGGACCATCAACAGCAGATGCCATCGGGGATGGAGCCACGCGCCCCATCAGGCGATTTATTCCTCCCAAGTTGACCAACTCTGGAATTAGCAGTTCCCTTCTACACCAGCAGGCGGCAGCAGTGTTAGTTAACTTTCTAATTGTTAGTACAGTAATCACTTATTCACATCAAATATTTTTTTACCCTTTATAGCAGTCTGCGTTTTATGTAGATGACGGAAAGTTGTCTCTCTGCAGGTCATCTAAGAGTTTATGTAGTTAAAGCAAAGCTCGACCCTTTTAATGAGTATATTATGATGAACCGTTAATACCGTAATTTAGACAGCAAAAAATTTATATAAGGGTATCTTTATGAGCCACGGTTTGATAAAACTAGTGATTTAATTAGACCGTCACCAGATCTTTTGCACCTTGGATTATAAATCTCTTTCATCCTCCACACTCTGGGACCTTGGTTTCCAAAATAAAAAAATGAGACTTTGAAAGGCTGAGCGACGGTTCAGGAGTGTCTGGACTCTTTAAGTCAAACTAAAGAGAGATCATTTCTGAACAGAGCAGGGAACACAGGCTTGTTATATAATAGAAATACTTTTTAATTTTTATCACAGGCATAATTGTAAACAAGATATTTAAAAATGCAGAACTGATTTTTGTTATGATTCAGATTGTTTCACATAATTTTACAATCATCCACACAGACGCACACAAGCAGAACATCGGACTAAACACAGAAACAAATGTGACTAGAGATTCTTCTGCGTTAAAATCATCCAGACCAAACACTCATACACACCACACACACTCTGACACACACTGAAATTCTGCATGTACTGGGCCGGGGGGTGGGGGGGGTGGGGTCAACGTCGTCAATGATGATGTAACTTCTACCTGGATGAAGCTGAGATCCTGGAAAGCAAACAGATTTTTTAGCAACATGTTTACTCCACTGTGAGCGCGTGGTCTGATTCTACTCACTGTAGCTTGTCTTGTAACAGCTCCAGCCGCTGCCGATCCACGTAGCGCGAGAACAGAGAGAGCAGGTTGGGAGGAGTGAAGAGGGGAGGGGAGAGGGACGAAGACGGGACGCCGAGCAGCTCCCTCGTCACTGAAAACACCAACTCTGTCCTGAAAGAAGATAGATTCATGTCAACAGAAACCCGCAGGGTGACGAATGGGAGGAAACCATTGGCTACATTCACACTGCAGGCCTTGATGCTCAATTCCGATTTTTGCGAAATCCGTTTTTTTTTTTTTTGCGTTGTCGTTCACATTTCCAAATATATGCGCAAATATAACGCAAGTGTCCCGCATGTGCAGTAGAGGACGCAATGACATCACAGGCCAGCTTGCTCTGTGTTTACAGAAGTTAACATGAATGGTAGTGCCGCAGCGCATCTAGCGATCTTTCCCAACCACAAAAACACAATCTTTTCAAGATGGTTAAACATAATTACTGCTCTACGCATCATGGTCGCCATGGTTGTTGTTTTTCTTTTCTTGCAGCTTCTTCATAGCAAAACCCAGAATAGTGACCTTTGTCGGGTATTAAAGGAATAGTACACCCAAAACATGATTAGCCTTCATTTCTACTCACCCCCATGCTGAACTAACCTGACAACAGCCAGATGCATGTCTCACTCCGCCTAGCTCCGCTCACATACATCTGGGAACCCGCCATAGGAATTGCCTTTACTGAAGGCTGGGCCTTATCAAAACTCCTTGCATATGATTGGATAAGCCACTTGTCTGTCATCTTTATTGACGTGCTATTTCAACCACTCACACGAAGCTAACCCGTGACGCTGTGAGGAGGAGGAGCCATTTGGTAGATCAAGCTCTCCTTTGCCAAATCCGGTCGGGAGAAGGGGCCGAAAACATCGTTTCCACCAACAAAGCCTTCAAAGCCGTTCTCTGATGTTCTTTTAATGAAACAATATAAGATAGATTGGACAAAACAGAAGAAATAGCAGCATCAATGCTAGCGCTTGCTTCCTCAATGCGAGCCGCCATTGTTGTTGGAATCTCAGAGTCGCTTCTCCACTCCAGGACACACCACCCTGGCGTCCTGATTGGACGGACCATAAATTAGGTTGGGGAAATCACTTTCAATGAGCGAGGTTCCCAGATGTATGTGAAAGGTGGAGCTGGGCGAGGGCGGAGACATGCATCTGGCTGATATCAAGGTTAATGCTGAACAACACTCTGGGAGTACTTTTTCCATCTCAAATGCATCTGGAGATCTGGGAGGCTTCTGCTGTGCTGCTGCTGACATTCAAATAATGGAGGTCTATGGTGACCGAGACAGAAAGGTCCATAAAAAGTCCACAAAAAAGCGTGTCAATATACCTCCATACTGCTCGTCCAATGTATTCCAGTGTCCTGAGTGGGTAGCGTCCATAATTTACTGAAGCGAAGTCATTTAGAATGTTTTTTAGAGCATAAACAGTAGTGTATAGGATTTCCTAAAGCGCGGTTCACGAGTCTACGGAAACCGTGGCAAAGAACTCCTGCTCTTCCTCAACACTGAAGTCCTCAGACATTTTCTTTTCGTTGTTTCTTTCTTTTGCACAGGTAAACAGCACATTTCTTCTTCTCGCTTGCATTAGCGGCAGAGCAGGCGCTGAATCGCACTTTCATCTGGTTTGGTCTGCAGCGGTTTCCGTAGACTACGTGAACTGTGCGCGCAGCGCTTCAGGAAATCTATACACTACTGTTTAGGCTCTAAAACATTCTAAATGACTTTGTTTTCGAGGTAAATTCTGGATGCTACCCACTCAGGACACTTGGAATACATTGAACGAGCAGTATGGAGTAGGGCTGGGCGATATTATAAGAAAAAAGCTTGCTCGATGAAAAAAAAATGCATATTGATCGATATCGATGAGATTGAAAAAGATTTGAAACCATATTTTATGTGCAGCTCTGCCTGGACATTTTATGATGTTATGCTAAATGATTTAATTTTAATAAAAAAACACAAACACAGACTTCCAATTAGATCTTTATTTAACCAACTTTTTTAACCATAACAGGGTTATTTTAAATAAAAATAACTTAAGAGACCTGAGTTATATTATTAAATACTGACAAAAGAATAAATTAAAGTGACCAGAAAAGTGACCAAAATAAATATAACAAATAAATAAATCCCTCCGCCGCCCCCATTCCTCTAAGCTGAACCTGGTTCAGATGGTTTCCTGCTTTAACCTGAGTTATTACTTTGAAGTTTCTGGCCCCTCAGCATTTTTCTCTCAATTGTTAGAACTACGTGGGAAACTGCCCAGAACTGAAAATATATATATATATTTTCCCAAAAGATTCCTCGAGGAGGAGAGCAGCGTCGGGAACCTACACAGCTCGTACTCCTGCGGGTGTGAGCGGCTGAGATGATAAAAAAAAAAGTTGGTTCGTTATCAGACTGGTTTTCACTGGTTCCCCGACACATTTTACAGATGACTGTGGTTTTGTTTTTGTCCGACTTGCCATGACCGAAATACTGCCAGACTGGCGAACTACAAAAAACCTTTCTTTGAAATAATTTCCTCCGCCTCTCCTTGCTGCACCTTCATGTGCTCTGTGTTGTGGTTTGAGAGGGCGGCGCTTGGTGACGGCGTGCCTGGGTCAGCGATTGTGATTGGTTGGGAGGAAGCACTGACTGACTAGCATAAACCTACATGCTAGGCTACAATGAGAAAGGAAGGAAAACAGCGTTTCTTTTTTATCTAACTTTTATCGACCCTCTTTTTTTCTATTGCGCCCACTTGCGTCCTATCGATCGATATATATATCGTTATTGAATTATCGCCCAGCCCTAGTATGGAGGAGGAATATTGACCGTTTTTTGTGGACTTTTATGGACCTTTTCTGCACTCGAAGAGCAGCCATAGACCTCCATTATTTGAATGTCAGCAGACAGCAGAAGCCTCCCAGATCTCCAAGATGCATTTGAGATATCAAAAAGTACTCCCAGAGTGTTGTTCAGCAGCATGGGGGTGAGTAGAAAATGAAGGCTAATCATGTTTTGGGTGTACTATTCCTTTTAATGGCGTTAAGGTCAGATGAATGCGACCTTTGCCGCTTCAGACACATGTCAAATTAGAAAAGATCGGATTATTAGTATCAGATTCAGGACAGCCTAGCCAAGTGGCCTGGATCGCATCGGAAAAAAATCGGATCTGTGTTGTTCAGACAGCAATGAAAACATCAGATCCAGGTCGCATATGGGCCAAAAAAAAAAAAACTAGATTTGGGTCACTTCAGGCTGCAGTGTGAACGTAGTTATTGATGAAACCCAGACTCACCATCGATTGTCATCCATGAGTTGGCAGTTTGGGTCGGAACTCTGCATCCGCTCTCCTTCACTTAGGATCAGGTACAGCAGCGTCACTCCAAACTGTACAGACAAACAGAATGATGGAAGGAAGTTACTTTTGTTTTGATAGAGCTAATCCTCTTCTATAGTTATGCTGCTATAGGCTTATGCTGCTGGAGGACATGAAGACCACTTTTCCTCACTGTCTTACGTTCTCCAGCTACTCTATTATGTTTTCAGGGCGCATGGCAGCATACATCTGAACTTTTGTAACAGTGTGGACAGTTTCTACACTGCTTCTTTCATAATGAGCCAGAGGCAGACTTTTCACATAAATGGTTACAGACAGGTAAAAGAAACATAAATGAGATAAGTTAGTGTACACTAGGCTTGTCCCGATCCGATCCACGCATCGGATCGGACGCCAATATTGGCAAAAAAATGTGTATCGGAAAAGCATGTAAAAAAAAAAATCCGGTCCGTATTTTCCAGTTTTGCCGATTGAAGCGATCCATTCCACTATTTTGCGCCAGTGTTCCCCTGTTTTGCATTTTTATTAAAACTTACAATTATACTTGCACCTTTTAACTGTTTACAGGTTTTACTGTTCACTGTGCAATTTCAGATTGCTATTCATAATTTTGTCCAGTTTGTGTTTATCTCTTAATAAACAGGTATGTTTGTTGTTACCAAGCATTGTGTTTTATTCAATCTCACCTAATTTAGCTGGCTAGATGTTATCAAGAGTACTAAAACCCTTTTCAACATGAGTCTTACAACTAAGGCTAAATACTTTAACTTAAACTTAAATACATGCTTTCGGATAGGCTGGTATCGGCCAGTATCGGTATCGGATCGGAAGTCCAAAAACAATATCGGTATCGGATCGGAAGTGCAAAAACCTGGATCGGGACATCTCTAGTGTACACAACAAATAAAGTAGGAATTTTTACAGTTTATTGGTTTATTCTTAGTTTAAAACTTAAGAAGAAACAGAATTAAGTTTACACCCTCAGATCCACGGCTAGAAATCCCGCATTCGGCACCGTTGGCATCTGTTAGTCTGTCGTCTGCAGCCAGTAACATGAGGCTTGGTACCAAAAATGGGTATTGATGAATACCAGATAAAGAACATCGTTGCCGTATCTGTAATGTGAACAGTACCCATCCCCACTGGTTATGCGGTATACAGCCTCATACTTAAAATATAAACGTCTAAGGTGGTTGTTCAGCGCTTCTCATGGAGACCTGCGCAGTGCCTTGATAACTCAGCCTTGAATTCTCTGTTTTTCTTTTAACAGAAACTACTCTATGCCCAGTCTTTCTTCATCCCATGTCCTCTGAAGCGTCAGCCTCCCACAGCAGATGGCCGCTCACACCGAACCAGGTTCTGCAGGAGGTTTCTTCCTGTTAAAAGGGAGTTTTTCCTCTCCACGGTCGCTATAAGTATGTTTGGAATGAGGGATCGCCTTCGATTCAATGCAATCAACTGGTTTTAATTGGATAGAAAACTTTGAATCAGTTTGACTGTATGATCTGGTTGAATTGTTTCTTTAAATGGCTTTAAGATGACAAGTCTTGTGAATTGGCGCTATATAAATAAACTGAATTGAATGTTACTCATAGGTTTTCGTTAAGCTAGACACCATGACTTATGAGTAACTTGCACTTAACATATGTCAACTATCAGGACAACTAATGCCTCACGAATGGCATATGCTGGAAATTTTGAGCATGCCCACATTTTTTTTTATGTACTTGCCATACGTTCAGCGTACTTCAGCGTTCTCATAACGTACCCATAACTTATCCAACGTATGCCAGTGCTTTATATATATTTTAAATACATCAGGCATACGGTGGTCTAAATCTGCAAGGTGTGACAACGGCTTAGGATCATGTGGAGGGAAGACATTTCTAGCATCAGGAAAAGAAGCGATTCCTCCTTAGCAGGTGATCTCACACACGTTCTCCCCGGCTGACTGATCACCCAACCAGCTACAGTCTGCTGATGGTTTACCTTGTTTTGCAGAACGCCGGCCAGCTGACCGTCGCCACCTTGAAGCTCCTGCAGCAGGTCTGTGAGGGCGGAGCTGGACAGCGACTGAATGACTGCAGAGACCGGCTCCACCAAGCAGCATAACACCTGGACAGGAGAGCAGAGAGAGGTTTGGATCAGAACCGAGCCGATCACAACTCTGGCTGTAACGGAAAATACCAGAGAAAAACGTAAATAAAACTAAAACTAACCAAGTGTTTGTTTTTTCCCCCCATATTTATTAATATTTTTTGTTATATTTTAGCAACAATCCAAACTTCAAACACCAAAACAAGGTTTCCTGTTCTCCAACTGAGAAAACCGAGGAGATGGACTTTTGAAAGAGTTCTCCCCATCCTCCTTTACAACTTGCCACCGTTTATGTTTTCTACTTCCAGGGCACCATCATTGCTCAGGACCTCTCAGGGAAGGGGCCTCACATCCCCTCCCTCGCCAAGATGCCACAGCAGATGATGTACTTCCTGCAGCAGCTGAAGAAGTTCAGCCACCAAAGATAATAACAGTGACCAAGTGTGGGTTGCAACATTTTGTTTGCTCAACAGAGACGTCTTCCTTCCCTTCAGGGACAGTATGGAATGAATTATGTTCCATTATTTTGCAAGCAGCTAAATGAAACTCTTCGTTCATAATATGGAACTGGTTTGGGTTCACACCCGACAATGTGAACTTTACAAGGAGAGCATCAAGACAAGGGATGGGAACACATCGAATGAACGAAAAGAAGGCATCCTAAACAGCACAAAGAGAGCCAGGCGACTAAAGGTAAGAAGCTGAATGCGGCTTCAGCAGCGGTGGCTGATCCTTCTCTGATTCAGCAAACGCTAACAGATTCATTTACAAAACCTACTCCCTACGTTAAAGGTAGAAAACTGTAGAACAGCCTGACAGACGTGTTGAAAGATGTTTGTCCAATAGGAAGCGAAAAAAAAAGAAAAGAAAAAAAAACATTAAAAAGGTGCAGTTCTTTGCCACCACAAGCGCCTTCAGGTCCAGCACATCAGAGCTATATATTGGAGCGTAACCATAAACTAAACCTGCAAATAGAGCATGTGAACGGAGCGGAGCGCCGCATGATTCCCGCTCAGGAGGATGTTCGCTAATTCACTCTGCCACTCAAAGTTGCGCCAGGACGCTGCAAGCTCACCTTAACTTTAATGCTGCTCCGACGAAATCGCTCCACGTTCTCTCAAATTTTCAGGAGAAGGCATTTTCTGACATGTTTTCTTCATGTAATTATGCCAGGGCCCTGGGACACACGGCGTTTGATTTAATGATACATACATGTGTATTAGGGGTGGAACGGTTCACAGTTTCGTGGTCACGGCTTTTCGGTTCGGTATGTTGATTGTTAGCCTGACATGTTGGTCGTGTTGCTGTTAGCATAAACAAAACGCGTTGCACAATGCTTGCACACTGTTGCACTTTTATCCACAACTTTCTTTCTACCGTCAGCATAAAAAAATCGAAACATTGAAAATGAAACAAGCCCTAAATGAAGCATGACTCTAGCCCAGCTGAAGCTGTACTCTGAGACTTCACCGATGCACTTTCTGGGGAGGTTTATGAGAGCCTCCTATGTGAAGCCTGTTCTGCATCTACTCCACAATCTTCTGAAACCGGATGATGAAGAATCAGAGCTGACAGTGCAAATTAAAACAATAGATAAGTACCTATCAGAAAATTAGCCGATCCCGCCACTGATCACTTTTTGACCCCAGATTGAAAACCACTCCTGAGAAACAGAGCACCTAGTGCCGTCCACCTCCACGTTATAAATCCCTGAAACACAGCCAGCGAAGCAAGCAAGAAAGTCTTTGGCCAGTTTTTGGAAGGCGGGAGCAGTAAATAAGTTTTAAAAAGTTTATTTGTAAAGCGCTTTTTGGCAAACACAGTCACAAAGCACTGAAATCCTATAAAAAAAGATCACATCTATAAAGATAAGAACATACTAAAGTAAAAAACATGAAAAATAAAATACTTGTGATGAGATTTGACCGTAGTAGGACTAGAATGCTTGCCTCAAACAAGAAGGGTAAACAAGAATATAAAAACAAGAATATCTTCATTATATATCATGAGAATAAAGCATTTCATCTCACTCTCATTTCTTTAAATAGTAGCACTACATTGTTTCTCATAGCATTACTGCAATAACTTACATTTGTTTATTCCCACACAGATAAATTCCTCGAAAAGTGTTTTTATAACCTTTACGTGAATGAAAGATGGTTACCTGGTCCTGCTTGTCCTTCTTCGCCAAGGCAGGGAGGTTGGTGAGCAATCACTGGGTGATTAAACGGCAAGCAACCCCTGGGACAGCGGGCAGGAAGGGGAGGAGCCTGGCGATGAGCCGCTTGCCCTTCCTCACTGACATGATCATCACGCACTGCTCATCACTCACTCTGTGGGAGGAGGAGGGGCATTTAAACTGCTGCAAGAGCTGGGAGTCCATCCATCCATCCATCCATCCATCCATCCATCCATCCATCCATCCATCCATCCATCCATCCATCCTACCTGCCTTCTCCACCTTCCCTGCAGGGAGCTGCGTAACTGCTCCGTGTTGGTCTTATGCTGCTCCAGCAGGGCCTCCCTTCCTCCTCTGGAGCTCCGGGAACAAAACGTTTCTCGAAAGTCTTGGGACCTCCAGTAGCAAACCATCTGAACAGGGGTTTAAAAAAAAAATAGAACGAATCTCTTTAAATGTTTTTTTTCCCCTTCAGCGGAGCTCCGCCTACCTTCTCCACGGTGTAGAGGATCTGACGCCTCTTGTTCCAAACCTGCTTCTCTCTCTTCTCCTGCAGGAGGACATACAGAACCAGGTGATGAGGGACTAAACTCCTGAGTCAATGGCTTCACCTGACTAAGGATAGAATATGCGAACACGCACCTCGTCGTCGGAGCGAGTCGTCACCACAGCGTCGATCATCTTTCGCGGGTTGTTCACGCTGGACACTGTAAGCTTCCCTAGAGATCCTGCAAACTGAACTGCACACCGACATCCAGCAGCGTCAGCAGAAGGTTCTCTGGTGTTCCAGGGCAGTTCTGCTGATTCTTACCTGGCCTGTAGGTGTGTTCCACCTTGGCGACCTGCGGAGTGATCAGCTTGGTGGCATGTTCCTTCTTGCTGCTGCTGTCTCGCTCCCTCTCCTGGCGTTTCTCCATCTTTTCATAGTAGTTCTATAAATGCCAACAAAACAGCAGAATTATCAAAGAGACGCCAGATTATGATATGCTCCATCATCCACAAACAAAGAGAGCTGAGACTGAACATTCTGAATCAGAGTCAACTCCCACATCGTGGTCTTGTTACATATTCTCAAAAATGGATGCTTTATTGAACATGTTAACAAAACATAAGGCGTCTGAACAGGTTTGATTTGCCAGACACCCTGAGATGCAGCTTGATCGTGGCGTAATTTGAATCAATAAACATTTCAGTAAACTTACATCAGCAGTTGGCCAACTTGTTTGAATCGTTTTCTTGTTCAGCATCTTGATTGTCTCTAACCACAGATATCACAGTGGAATTTAGTTATTTTGATAAGTCCGTTTGCAAAACTATTTTAAATTTAAGGGGAATTTATAGTTTATATAAAATCGCAGGCTTTAAAGCGTTAGCCCAGCAACGAATTTCATCATGGATTAGTTGTGTGTATACGATTAATATGCGTGTCGCGCGATTATTGCGTCATCACTGCCTCTTGACTGAAAGAGGAAGAAAAAAAAAACGGCAGCTTAGGCGAGTCCGTCAGCGCCCGCGGAATTGCAGTGTTGCCAACTCAGCGACTTTTCCAGACCCCTCCAGCGACTATTTTTTCAAAAGCGACTAGCGACAAATCTGGCGAAGCTTTTACCGGTCCATCACTGGCGGCTTTTGGAGAACTCTTACGTGAAAGCATGTATGGTTCCTACTCTGCCCGTGAAGCGCCTCCCCCACCCCAACCCACAGCGTTTTCCTGCAGGAGTCCCTCTCAAGCAGCTGCAGTCAGAGCCTCGAAGCACGTCCAGACTGCAAATGCGTGCATGCACGGGATTGGACGGCGCCAAATTGATCCACAATAATTAAAACTAGCCTGCGCTTTGTAAAGTGAAAAAAGTGCGTAACATGCAACTTTTGTCAAAAGGAAATAGACATGGCGCGGAAGCACCATGTTTGTTTGGTTTTAAAGAGGGGAAACGTTAAGTTAGTTTCTCAGGTAGCTCATCTGATGCTTTCCTTACGTGTTAGTAGGTTACAGACAGTGATAAGGTTGGCTACTTATTTTACTTTTCATTTCATTTGAATTAGCTTAAAGCAGCATTTACATTTACTTATAAATAAATTAACTTGCAAATTATGAGGCAAGGCTTTTAAAGTTTAAATCTTCTGGCAAAGATAAAGTAAAGAAGATCCTGCAATTTATGGAAGTAAACCAGAATAAAATCCAGCAAGATCAGTAATATGTCAATTAATTATCTGCCACATTCCCATGTAAATATCAGTCTTTGGAGGTGTTTTTTAGCACCTAGTTCTCTCATTTTTATTCCAAATACAATTTATAATTTGAATCACAGGGCTATTTTTTTTTTCTCTGGGTTCAGGATTTTCTCAAGTAGCAACTTGCTACTATACTTTCCTGTCTTAAAGGCAGAACTCTATTAGTCTAAAAAACTCATTTGTTGAAATGGGGGCCTATTGTTTGAGCCCTTGGGGGCTTTTAAAACAAAATGTCTTTTGCGCATGAAACAAAGTAGCCCATATATTTTGTGGATGTACAGCTGTAAGTTTGCGTAGTTTTAACACAAACATTTATTTTTCATATTGCACCAGTACAGTTAATGACAAACCTGTACTTGGGTTTAATTCTGTCTAAAATGTTTATTTTTAAATAAGAGGTTAATATAAAAATATTTTTGTCCGATTCATCGATTAATTGAAAAAGTAATCATCGATTCATCGATTTTGAAACTAATGAATTAGCTGCAAGCCCTAGTACATTGATCTCTATGTACAGGCAGCGGCCAGGCGAGTGGTTAGGGGCCGTCTTTAAATGGTAAAACAGCAGAAAAAGCGTTGCAAATAAAGATCAATAACTCCACTGCCATAAAGTGCAGAGACTGGCAAAATCACACCACACACACCAAGGGGCTCCAGATAAACATACTGGCTAATAGCTGTTTTGGAAAAAGACACCTTTTAGCTATTTTTAGAATTTTTTTACATTGTTTTACATTAACCATTAGGGACTCTTAGTGATCACACTACAACAGCTGGTTTTGGAAAATAATACATCTTTTTTGTGAATGAAGTGAAGCACACAGAGATGCTAGGCAGATGGGAGTTCTTTATGAAGTTACATTGAAGTTTTAAGCATGATGTCTATACCTGTCTATACACTAAAGCTTTTGTGTAAATATGACTCTGTGTTTTTTTTTTATGATGCTACGGGTTCACCATTCCCACGTAAAACCAACAGCTGAAACAAAACCGCAAATTTTTTTTTACATTAAATACAAATGGAAACCTTGATGCAGTTTGAGTTTGGTTATCAGAGATAATTGCGTGTTTTATGGTTCATGCAAAACAGGAGAATAATTCAGCTAAATCAGGTGATCTACAGAGAGAACAGAGAAGAATCTGACCTGGTAGTAATAGTCGTCCAGGTAAGGGTCGGTGCTCTGCAGCTGCATCATCTGGATCTTAGTGACCCACTCCTTCTCCTTCTGACTCATCAGGTTACTGTAGGGGTCTCTGCTGCGCCGGTCCAGGCCCGTCCTGCCTCGGTCACTGTAGGAACATGAATAAACAGGTGATGCTCTGAGCGGGCGTTCATCAAGCATCTGAAGCTAACGGAGGAAGCTTCTCACCCTCCTCTGCTCTGCATGCGCTGCGTTAGCAAGCGGCGGTGCTGTGGGTGGAGGTGCGTCGTGTTGTGCCTGATGGGAGGTGTGTGGTTGTGGGGGCCGTGAGGCGGCGGGGGACCCATCCTGTGGCCGTGAGGCGGCGGGGGCCCCCCAAAGAAAGGCCTGAAACCTCCGCCAGCTAACAGAGGAGGACCGGGACCACCGCGAGGAAAGCCTGCCACCTAGAGAGAGGCCGACATGAAGATGTGCTGAAATATTTACAGAATTATTGTTTTGGTCATAAATCTGCTGTTTCTTTCATTCCTGATGAGTTCCCAAAGGTCTTTGAAATCCTTGAAAATTTGAAAATGTAAGTTCAATGCCCTGGAAAGTTATTAAAGTAGCCATACGAGTCCTTGATTGCTTTTTGGGGTTTGGAATGTGACGAAGTTGGCGACCGCCATCGTTTTAACTTGATGCAGCGGTGCGGCCCAGTCGGCGTGAAATGCCAAGCCTGGAAAACAATCATTTCAGGAGGAGCTTCTCCCAAAGCCCAAAGGACAAAACAACTTTCTGGTTTTGGCAGCAGTTGGAGAAGATTGAGGTTTTCAAGTTTTATATAAAAACATTGTATTTTGCGCACTCTCGAATTTCAGTTGGTTTCCCCCACAATGTCACAAAAATTATTAAAGAATAAACTTCAGCACTAGCAACAGCCTAACGCCCAAGACCGCTCATCATTTTCTTGAGGAAATTGGGTCCTGGAAAGGTTTGTGAACCTGGTTGTAAGTAAATAAAATGATTACAATTTTGATCATTTAAGACATGAAGTGATAAGCTTTTTTGTGGTTAAGCTACAAATAGATACTGTTAGTAAATAAACATTTAAATGTGGTCTAAATATTATTGAACATTAAGACATTAAGAAATGTTCAGAAACACCAAGTGAAGAATTAATACAGAGCAGATTTACTGACAAAGAATCCTTTATCATTTCAAATGCAAAATGTGTTTTTGTCCAGCTTTGGTTTAATTTCTGCTCTAAGTGCGTTGTTCTTCCAGTAAATTGTATCCATTACGGTTTGTTTTCTCAACTAAATGATGATTTGATTAATAGATAAGTTGATGACTATTTAAAGAAGGAGAAGATGGATCAGGACGGTTCTGGATGTGATCAACGGTACCGGCAAAGAACCACCTGCTTCCAAAAGTCTCACACTGCAAAAATTATCTAGAAATAAGTAAATATTTCTTATATTAAGTGTGTTTACCCTTAAATTGATTAGGGAAATAAGATGATTTGCCAGTGGAATTAGTCATTTTTTTTTCTTAAAATAAGATTCAATTCAATTGTCTTTTCTTATTTGAAATGTAAATTCTCTTGTTTCATTGGCAAAATGTCTCACTTCCTTAATTCAAGAAAAAATTCATTTATTTTAAGAAAAAAGTTCTTATCTAATTTCATTTTTTTGTGTGCAGTGATCAGTTCTTCGCCCCCGATACTGACCTGAGAATTGAGCAGCTGCGCTCGCTGGAGCTGAGACAGAACCGGGCCGACTCTGGGAGGGAACGGACCGCGACACAACGGAGAGTTCTAAACACAGAGAGAAAACACAGCACATGAATTCCCCGAATCAGAACCAGAGATTCTTTCTTTGGGTCGGTGTCCAGCGTTCTAAAGCAGCAGCAGCAGCGACAGGAAGAACTCACAGCTATGTTGAGGAGCGTGTTGGGGGACAGGCGCTCAGGGAAAGGGGCGGGGTATCGGTGCTGGATCGGGGCTCTCACATGAACCGCCGTGGGATGGTGGATCTAAACACACAGCTGATCAGTCAGAGGAACATCTGCTCAGACTGGAAAACCTCCACCAACCTCACTGCAGCCTACCTGATGGTTCAGGCTCATAGGGTGCTTGGGTGGGGTCCCAATAGGCACCGCCCTCACCGGCGGAGAGCCAATCACAGGAGAAGAGGAGCGAGGAGGCGGTGCCCTCTCTGACAGGTCGTGCCCTTCATCGGCCCGCCCCTGAGGAGGACGCTTAGGAAGCCCCGCCTCTTTGATTATTGACATCAAGGAGCCTTCCTGAGGAGGAGGAAGATGAAGCGAACAGAAGGAAACTTAGATCGATTGAGGCTTAAAGAATAGTACACCCAAAACATGAGTTAGCCTTCATTTTTTCTACTCACCCCCATGCTGAACAACACTCTGGAGTACTTTTTGGATATCTCAAATGCATCTGGAGATCTGGGAGGCTTCTTGCTGTCTGCTGACATTCAAATAATGGAGGTCTATGGCCCCCGAGACAGAAAGGTCCATAAAAGTCCACAAAAAACGTGTCAATATTCACTCCATACTGCTTGTCCAATGTATTCCAAGTGTCCTGAGTGGGTAGCATCCAGAATTTACTCGAAACGAGAAGTCATTTAGAATGTTTTTAGAGCATAAACAGTAGTGTGTATAGGATTTCCTGAAGCGCGCACATGCACGTTCCGCGACGCTTCGGAAGCCGGCAGAAGACCAAACCAGCGCATTTCAGCTGCGGCAAAGAACTCATGCTCTTCCTCAACACTGAAGTCCTCAGACATTTTCTTTTCGTTGTTTCTTTCTTTGCACAGGTAAACAGCACATTTCTTCTTCTAAGCTTGCATTATCGGCAGAGCAGGCGCTGAATGCGCACTTTCATCTGGTTTTGGTCTGCAGCGGTTTCCATAGACTTCGTGAGCAGCGCGTATGCGGCGCTTTCAGAAAATCTATACACTACTGTTTATGCTCTAAAACATTCTAAATGACCGTTTGAGTAAATTCTGGATGCTACCCACTCAGGACACTTGGAATACATTGGGCCGAGCAGTATGGAGGAATATTGACCGTTTTTTGTGGACTGTTCATGGACCTTTCTGCATCGGGCACCATAGACCTCCATTATTTGAATGTCAGCAGGCAACAGAAGCCTCCCAGATCTCCAGATGCATTTTGAGATATCAAAAAGTACTCAAGAGTCTATTTGTTCAGAATGTGACATTCGCGTAGAAAAAGCAAAGGCTAATCATCTTTTGGAACTATTACCTGTTAAAGAAGTTCAGCAATGGGAGAAGCGGCAGGGTTCTCTCACCTCCATGTGTGGTACCAGTTTAGGCGTAACACTGAGCGGTCCAAAGCCCATGCTGTTCTCCCAGATGTTGTGAGAGTTCATCTAAAAAAAAAAAAAAAAAACACGGGTCAAGTTTAGTAACCCTGTAGCTGCAGACATTTGCAGCGCGTCAGAGAGCTGCTGTCTGAGAGCTCAGCATCACTTTTAGCCACAGGTTTAATATCTGTTATCGTCTGCAGGCTGATGACGAAATCACCAAACGAAAGACACAGTAATTTCTGGAATGTGTAACAAAGTGGAACCGGGGGATAGAAACGGACCTGACTCATTGGAGCGGAACCTCGGAGCAGCAGGTGCTGCTGCTGCTGATAGCTGAGCATGGAGGGGGGAGGAAGGCCTGCAGAGGAGAAACAGTTAAAACAGTGAAAATCTCCCAGAAAAAAAGCAGATCTGCTCTAATATCTATAACCCGCTCTTTAAGCCTCATTACCAACTTTTAAAAACAATAAATAAAAGTGTGGATTCAGGCTTTATAAACATTTTAGGTTCATTTAAAAGGAGTGAATTTTTTTTCACCAACGATTTTTTTTTGTTAATCGAAATAAAAAAAAAAACAATAATTGCAATCTAGACATGAAACTTTCAAAAGCGTTTTATGCAAAAAGAGGTTTTAACAGCAGACTTTTTAAGAGCATTTTCTCAAATTTTTTATTAAAATTTATTTATATATATCTTCTTTTCTTAAGATTTTATATTTAATTTTTTTTTTCAAACTTCTAGTGATCAGATAAAGTTGTATGAATTGTATTATTTTCACACTGTATTTTACCGATCGCATTCTCTTCACTTCAAACCTAATAAAAACGCTGGAAGTCAACCAATAAAAATGTTGTTGCTAACAACCGGCAGACCAATAGAAAAGAAATCTTCATTTTGCATGTGGAGCCCGCCCCCACAAGTAAAGGAAAATTAATCTTTAAATTGAAATAAATAAAGTCTGTATTAACACCTGAAAAGAAAAAAAAATACTTACATAACCATTTTTTTGCTTAAAACATTTTCAAAGTTTAACTTCCAGATTGTATTGTGTGATTCCCATTTACAAAAAAATACTCTTTGATAAAAATAATGCAGCAAAAATCACCCCATACACTTATATATACACACAAGCCAAAGAGTTTTACAGAAAGTTAATCTAGATTCAAAATCAGATAAAATATTAGGTAGTTTTACTCAAACTAAGACAGGCGACCTCCCCTCACCTGAGCCTCCTTGGGGAAGCTGGTGCTGGGGGGGTTGCTTTGGAGCCATGGAGGGCAGTTGCTGCAGGACTCTGGACTGATCCAGTCCTCGCAGGGCAGACAGAACCGACCCCGCAGAGCCGGGAGAGGGAGCGGGCCTCTCCGCTGCCCCGACCCCAGCGATTGCCGGGTCGGCGTCCAGAATGAACCGAGCCAGAGACTCGGCCAAGTCGCTTCCCCCCGATCGTTCGTCCACATCTAAAATTGAAACTTTTTGTTAACAGTCTGGACTAACAGAAATTTAAAGACCAGGTTCTGGGAATTTTAAGTTTATAAATGTTTCTAACCTTGTGTTGGCAGCCCAGAGGAAGACGAGGAGAGCTGAACAGAAGACGAAGGCAGACCGAGTGAGGACGAGGCGTCCTCTCCTCCTCCTAATCCCGGCCCGACTCCTAACCCGTCCCGCTCATCGAGCTCCGCCAGGCGTTTGTGCTCTTCCTGCCAGTCGTCATCTGGAAGCAGAAAGATTGTAGTGACTGGTTAAGACAGGATCCATTCATCCTCAAATCTGACTTTACAAACACAGATTATATCTCCCAAATAAGGTTGTCTCCTCAGGTTAAGAATTAAGTATTTGTTGACCTCTGATTCAAAAAGTTCAACCAAGAAAACAACATGCAACACTTTTCATAGAAGACCCACCGATGGCCCCGGCTCCAAAGGTGTCATCATTAAACTGGTCGATTTCATCTTCCTCCTCAATCAGTCCATCATCTTCCTCCTCCAATGTACAGTCGTCATCCAGGGACTGAAAGCAGAGGGAGGTGGAGATTAGGGAGATTGAAGAAATACAGGAAAATACCCAAGAGTAGGACTGGGTACCGAACATCGGTTCTTTTATGGTACTGACCGAAATGCTTCGGTTTTACAGAGTATCGAAACACGCATCGTCTTTTGTTGATTAGCTTCGGTGATTGGCTGTAACATTTAACGTGATTGCGTCATCCAGGAAAAATACACAGGTGGTCACGCCTACAGCCAGGGTTCATGTGTATCTGTTGTGAACTGGTTGCATAGCGTCGTGGAACTGCTTTAAAATGCCCCCAATGTTGTTTGGGGTTTCTTCCACTGGGCTGCCTCAATTATAGTTGGTGCTGCCGCGCAGTTAAAGGAAGGAGCTCCACGTAGCTTTTCTGCCAAATTAGTGGTACAGAGGTATTACATTTTCCATCAATGTTTTTATGCATTATTTTTTAAATCGATACTAAGAGTGAAGATGGAGTATTATATATTAGACGTGAATATCACGGTATATGTAAGGCGTTATTTCCCACACCCCTAATTATGAGTAGTCGGTGCATTTATCTGTTCCCGTTTCCCTGCCAGCAATTTCAGGCCTTATAAACTTCTAAACTTTATTTTTATGTCATCTTTCTTTTGAAGCTTCCGTTTGCAACTGGCTGAAAAGTGTTACAAAATGCATCCCAGTGGAAATGAAATAAGTTACTTGCTTGCTTCATATTTCGTCATTATTGGCCCCAAAATAGACACCCAGATGTCCTATTACACTATTAGGTTGATAATGGTGCCTAATCTCCTGACTCTTGTCATGAAAAGCTAGCTTTTGAACATATTTCTATTAGAATCTTACCACAGTACTTCAAGTAACATGCAATAAATGTTTGACTTTTAAAAGCAAATACAGTTCTGGTCCAGCATCTTCCTTTTCTAGTACCAGCTCTCCCTCCATCTCTCTCCTCACTGTTCCACTTGCTGCTCACCCAAGAGGAACTCTGTAACACTAATTCTTTTCCTCCCTATCCTGTTTTCCCTTTAGTGAAGAAAATCAACACAGTTAAATACTAAAATGATAGAAATGAGAAAAAAAAAAAAATGTACCAAGAACTTTGAATATGACATATTAATTTCTTATTAGTCATTTTCAAGCATTAACATGAAATTAGTTTTGAGGGTTCCAAGAGCAGCCACTCTGAAATATGAAAGTATGAAAGCCGCGATTGATACAGTATGAAAATTAGATATAGTTAGAAATAGAAGTTGAAGTATAAATATTAAACATAAGATAAAAAATATGCACATTTAAGCAATTGCCATACAGAAACAATAAATATAGGAGTCTACAAAATAACCAGAGTTAAAGGCAAATTAAAGGAGCATTCACAGAAGGGCTTTTGAGGGATCATTATGAGGTGACTCTTGAAGTAAGGGTAATTTACCACAGAAACTTATATAATTATTTTGAAAATGAACCAGATGTTTTATTTTGCTTCAGTCCATGATTTCATGGCCCGCATGATCTGCTCTGTACCATCTTGCTGCAATGATCTCCGGCATCTGGCAGAAATATTAAACGGTTCAACATCCAACAATGAGAAATCAACGCTAAATAAACGTTTTATTTTCAAGACGTCGCCAACATATCAATCACATAATGAATATACATTCAACTGCTGGAAATTGACTGACGACCGGTACAGTTAAATAAACTTTCGTTCGATGTTTCCTTGCTGTCTGAATAGCTCACTGGGCTGAAATATTTCCTCATGAAAATGCAGGTTTTTCTCGCCGTCATCAACAACTTAAACTGCTCTCCACCTGCATTAAGCTGGGCATCCACTCTGCTATTTTTTCAATCGCTGCACGCAGCTACAGCTCAACCTGTATGACAAAACACTGCGTTTCCATCATAGAGTGCGAGTTTACAGCTCACGATGCACATTCTCACCCTGTGCGGCCTGATGCTCTGATCGCGATCTACCTGCTCACACTGTGCGTCCAAAAAACCCGCGTAGGACTCCAGCTCTGCGAGTGAGATAAAGGCTACTTGGACTGCGTCCATCCGGAGGAAGCCAAACAAGTAGAATAGGAATATGCAGCTACCTAGAGAGAAACAAGCTGCCTTTGGCAAATTGTTCAATTTTGTGTACTGAAAGCCCTAAAAAGAAAAAGCGACAATGTATTTGGACAAAAGAACATGGCTACGAGCAAACGTGGATACTACAGCATGACAGTTTTACAGAAAAAACTGCATTTCACTCGCACCCCCACCACGCGTTTGGGTTTTCATGTGAGAAGAAGAATCCTTGTTTGTGTACTGAAGGCCGATTTGCCCTAGCGGCCAACTGTATTTCAAACATGTTTGACCAGCGGTCCCCAACCACCAGGCTGTGTTGTTTATTTTGTTGTTTTATTTTGAAAAAATATAAAAATTGGGGTATTCTCGCATCTGTCCCTCTTGACACAGGTTAATTCAGGTCAAGAAGCATCCTACCTAAAACGTCCTATCTTTGTGAAGCGGGATTTTCTGCGGTTAAAGCGACCAAAACAAAGCTACGGAGCAGACTGGATACACGTCGTGTGTCATTGTCTCTGATTACTGCCTATATGGGACCGGCTTGTTTCAGAGAAACAAGCTCAGGGTTCCTACTAATTCAACATAATGGTGAGTTTTATTTTTATGCTGTTTGTATTTGATTTTATGCCAGTCATATCATTTTATTTGATCGTATTCACCCACCCACACTTTACCCCCCGGCCGGTCTGTGAAAATATTGTCTGACATATAACCGGTCCGTGGCGCAAAAAAGATTGGGGACCGCTGCACTACACGACGCACAACCAAGCTGAAAGTTGGCCAGAACGAAAAATTCTTTCACGACTGAAAAGTCGGCCCGAAAAAGGTAAAAAATAAAAAATGGTACAGTGTATGCACTGTACCATTAATAGTAACTTTATGTGCTCCTCTTCCAGTGACTGCCATGACTGACGGACTCACTAACGGCATCTGTAGCCTATGTGGCAGTTACCATAGTGACAGCAGTGTTAAGGTTGCACGGCAGGTATGACCAAACCCTCCAGCTTCTTTTTTTATTAGATAGTCGCGGTACTCTTGGCTCTTCAAATATAAAACACCTCACAGTTTTTTGGGAGCCCTAGATCATTTCCTAGATACAGTTTCATTGTAATTTATTTTTAGAATTTATTTATTACAATTTAGGCAAAATATAAATAAAAAGATACAGAGGACATGCTCTTGCTGTCCTCACTGGTAGTTACGGCCCTGATCCCAGATATATGCTGCAGATATTTTTGGGCTGATATAGTTTCCTCATTCTCCACAGTGATTATACACGTCACCCTCATCTCAAGTTGAACAAAAGGAACCTTTATTAACAAGTCAAACAGAACATTAACAATAGCTAGCAGAAGGAGGGAGAGGCAATGCCTGCGCTTCATGTGATCTCAAGGCATGGCTGCTGGATGCACTGATGAATACGCAAACAAATGTCTGAGATAATTCAAGGAAAAAGTAAAATATCGCCCAAAAAATATCGGACGGCTGATAAGGCACAATAAAGGAGGCCACTAGTTTTACTCTGAAATGTCGACTAATACAGCTGCAATATGCTGCTTCGGCCTGAAGGCACCTGTTCACCTATCTTCTTTCTCCTGGAACTGGGGTCAGAAAAATGTTGAACTACCTGAACTTAGTGACTTTACTTACAAGCTAAAAGCTCTTGATGCTGATTTAATAACACGGTTATCACCAGGAATTTTTGTGTAGCAGGGTTTTTTGTCGTTTTATTTATTCCATGCTAGAGATCACGGATTAGCAGACCGCGGTCCGTATCCGGACCCAACTGCTGGCTAATCCAGACCACACCTGATTTAAAAACATTTAGAAACTACCACATGTTGTCCGACGGCAGCGTCTAAATTCACTTGCGCCGCTTCTGCTAATATAGTAAAGCCTTCTGCAGCATCAGGACCAGGCTACACGTGATACAAATTAGCCAATGAGTTGTGTCAGTCTGGGTCACTGCTGAGAGCCACTTTTTAGACACAGCAGGCAAACCTGTGGCAAGCTGGGCGATGGGAAGGAGAGGTGACGAAGATAAAAGAGAGAGCAGAGAAAGTGTGTGGACTACTGGAAGAACTGAGGGGTGAACTGGTGAAAGAAAGTGAAATGGGCGTGGCTCAAAGATGACCCTGCACATTTAGAGTATGTTTGGCTCAACCTGCTGCTGTGAAGCACGATTCTCCACCATGGACATAATCAAATATAAATATCAATCCAGGCTAAAAATTAGCACCTCATGTGCTTTAGAATGACTTTGTCGCCATTTAAACGCAGGTTTAAAGCCTTGCAGGGCAGCATAAAGCCCACTGCTCTCATTAGGCCATAAAAAAGAGAAAAAAGAAAAGGTCAGTTCAGGTGTTTTAAAAAATATGTGAATCAGGAAATTGTCTATATACCAAACTGAAAGATTGTTGTTCTCTACTTCAAAAACACTTTAGATTTTAATATAGAATTTTTTTCTTTTTTTTAATTCAATGTATAACTTGGATGCATAAAAATCTCATTTTATTTCAATGTTTAATTCTGATTAAAGTAAAAGATTATATTAAAAATGTCTCCGGACCTTTACTGGTTAATGATTTTCTTTATTCAGACGCCGCTGATTTTTAATTGGTTACCCCTGATCTATGCTAAACCTATATGCTCTTCCCTTAACTAATGAAAAACACTCAGCTTTTTTTTTTTCCTTCTATCCTTTATCACAGTTGGAGGTAATATTTACATCTCCACTTATGCTGCGTTCACATCGGGCTTAGCTTTGGCGCTGACAGAAGCAGCGACTTTACATGCAAAGTCAATGGTTGACGCTGGCCAAGGCGCAGCAAAGCTGTCCCGCGGGCGCTGCTTTGAGCAGCAGCAGGCGAGCGCCGCCTGAGCAGCTGAAGCAGCGCTGCGCTAGGGCGCCGCTTAAGCATCTGACGCTGGCGTATTGGCCAGCGCCCGAAAAGCCGCCGCTAAGCTGCTCGAGATGGAAAAATTGAATTTTGCTGCTCGACGCCGCGTCAACCAATCAGAGAAGCTGATCTGGGAGCTGGCAGGGAGAGAGACACAGCGCTGATGATCAGAGCACTATGATCACTCCTCTTAAACAGTTTATTAACGCATAATTAACTTAAAATGCATACATCTGCCGGCAGAATATGTTAAGCTTTTATTATCCTGGTGCCTGCAGATCGGATTATTTAGATGAAAAAGCACCTACCAGCCGCCGCTGTGAACCGGGAGCCAGGCGACCGCCAGAGGCTGCTGATGAAGGGATTCCTACTGTGGTACGGCGCCCGTGCATGTGGGTCTGAGCGGCTCCGACAGAAATAACATTGGGAGGCAGGATTGTAATCTGGATGAACTGACTGCACTGATGCGGTATTTTTTCAGGTGTATTTTCTCACTTAAAACATATTAAAACTACTTTATTCCCACTGATCACAGCAAGTAAATATGGCTGCAAGGCAGAGAAAGGATAGTGAAGCTCCACCCAACGCGTCATCACACACTTTTGCACCCGCACCGCCAGAGCAGCAAAGCTGCTTCAGCCTGGCTACGTGCCAGAACTAGCCGTACAAGCAGCAAAAGGAAGCAGCAGACGCGATTTTGCTGCTTTTGCTGCGTCGCCCGGTCTGAATGTAGCATTAGTGTAAAGGATCAGAGACCTGCTTACTCTGATCCACCAGCTGCAGCAGTAAGGCACGAAATAATGGGTTTTATTCAGTAGAAAAAAAAAAGAAAACAAAAAAGATAAAAATAAAAACAAATCACTGACGATTAATTCCTAAGATTTGAATTGCTCCCAACAACATTACCGACATTACAAATGGTGAAACCGATATTTCTGATAATCATTTGGTTTTCTTAGCTGCCCAGTTTGGATCTTAAAGCCTAATCAAGAATCCAGCCTAAATCAAACCAGAAGCTTTTTGACGTCTTCAAACAGCACCAAGTTCTTCCACAATGCTAGACGCAGCACAAACATAAGTGTGTGTCTTTGATTGGATTTAATATCGATAGAATAAACTCAAATGTGCATCTACTTCTAGTAAGAAAGGTTTCTTTTACAGGCAGACCGATACAATGCCAGCCAATATTAGCCTTTTTTTCTTCTGTCTGCATTGGGGATACATTAGTTGATTCCTATGAGACACGTACACTACAGCTCCCTCTGTTTCCTATTCTTGAAATGTTTAGTTATCATTGTGCCTTTTTGTCTCGTAATTGGCATAACATAAAAGCAACACTGACCTTATAATCAGCCCAAAAAACGACAAAAAATCTGCAGCCATATTGATGATCGTTAAACTTATGTCCAAATAATCAGTGTTGGACAAAAAAAACAAAAAAGAAACCTGAGAAATGAATGGTTCGAATGAACTGAGTGATAGATGATCCCTTCACATCATGTATAGATGGACATTTCCCGCCTACAAAACAAACATGTCAGATATTCGTGTAGAACCATCTGAGGGCCTGGAGATCACACCTGTCCATTTTAGTCGCTCTGGGATATATAAACGAATCGCTGATATTCTGAAATAAAGAATGCTGGATAATGGCACAGTCACCTTGCGGCAGGAGGACCCTGCGTTAAAATCCTGGACTGTGTGTCCTCTTATGTTACTGTGGCACTTCTGTCCAAAAAAACCCCCAACTTGGTTCTTCATTTGCCATAAACAGTGTGGATGTGTGTTTGCATGGATTTTCTCTGTTAACCAAGTTTACTCAGACTGACTGTCAGTAACCTCTGGAGAGAAGCACCAGTTCCCCAGGGATCCTTCAAGGATGGCGGCAGAGTGCAGGGAGTAATATGCCAATCCCGTCCATGTTTTCTAAGAGGTGCTTTAGAATAACTCAAACTCAACTGTATGACTTTAATTTCCTGTCAGACTATAGTCTTATAAGCTCTTGTTCTGCAGGTTTTATACGAGTTTTACCTCCAGTACTGAAGAATAATGGCTGACTCTCCTATGCAGATGTCTGCTAACGAACCATAACTATAATTGAGGTGTAACTAGAAAAAACAAAAATAAAAACATCTAATTACTGTCAGGGTACCGGCTATGCTCACGACCCCCAGCCAGCCTGCAGTCAGACACAGGACCAGTTAGCATTTTTGCTAACACTGGCGTTACATCACGCTAGGAACCACGCAGACGGAGAACTTTCACATAAAACCAACTCCATTAAATGTCGTCATAATAACTTTCAGAATCTGGACCGGTACAGCAGAAGCCGACCCACCAAACCACCGGTTCATTCTGGTTAACGGTAGCCGGAGAGAGCTCTCTGTCTCTCCCTAGGTGCGCAGGAAAGCGCGCTGCTTCAAAGGCCGCTGGTCGCATTGAGAACAAAACAAAGAGCAGGACGGGACATATTACTCCAAAACAGACCAGACTCTCGAGAAAACCTCTGTAAAAGCCTAAACTTCATTCCCATAGTAAAGCTGGGACAAGTATTTAAGGTTAAAGCTCACCTGAAATCGAAACATCTATCTTCTGGCTGTCGGGGAAAGGAGAGCATCGGGAGCGTGGAGGCGCGCAACTGACGCAGCACGGACGCCGTCACACTTGAACGCGCGTTTGGAGGGGTCGTGAACGAGCCCGTAGCTGACGCACAGCTGAGCGTCCCCTCCCGGAAAATAAGGAAGAAAGCCGAGGGAAAACAGAAACAGAGCAAAACAAACGGTAAAACAGACTACTTAAATGTATATAATTAATTTCGCTCTTCATTTTTTAACCTCATCTGTATACACGACTTATTTACAGGGCTGCCAACTTTTCACCAAACCTTGGGGGTGAGATTTAGAAATAGTTTGGACAGGAAACCCTGTCAGGATTAGATGAGTTTTCAGAGGATTTAACTGAAACAAAGCTGTAAAATGTGGATTTTTTTTTATAGCACAGTAAATGTTACTGAGTAACAATAAGTAATCTGTATTTATGACTAAACTTTTTCCCACAATATACATTTTTTTCTATATTCTGGTGATTTTTAGAGAATTGAAATAAAGCAGAATGGGCCCTACTAAAATCACTTGCATCTGAAATATTTGTGAATTTCCACTAACTTGGTTCTTTAATTCATTACTCTGCAGGTTCGAGTAAATTAAACAATGGGGAACCTATAGAGTTATTCACTGGTTTACTGGCACTAATACAGGAGGGCCAGGTGCAGTGCAAACTACTCTGTGTATGAATATTTGGTAATAGGCTAAGGATTAGAAAATGCTTCATTCATTATGTTTTTAGGATTTTCTGGCAACTTACAAAACGGCTAAACAATTTCAGGCTTCTAGGAAGCTGCTAGGTTTTTATAAAAACTCCGCATGTAAGGGAGACAACAATTCTCGCAGATGTTCAGGTTTGGAAAGATAGTGATGAAATTAAGTTTTTAAAGCATATTCAATGGACCAAAATAAAGATAAATAGAATAAGATCAGTAATAATAATAGAAGAGCATCCCTCAGCCGGTTTCTCCTCTATGAATCCCACCATAACTTCAGGGTTCTTACACATCTCTCTTAATGTGGTTTATGGTCTTGCACTTGGGTGGCTGATCTTTTCAAAATAAAAATTCAAAATAAAAAATGAAAAAATAAAATTCTTTTTCCTTTTTTGTGGACCTCCTATGGGTTTGAGAGGCAAACCTGGAAGCTTTAAGAATTAAAACTAATTGTATTGGTTTAATTATTTCTAAATCACCAAAGGGAGATTTTTACACTAGACTGAGGAGCAATAATTATTTAAATTTTGAGCAAAACATGGTCCTTGTGATTATATTCAGTAACACTAAGGTTCATATTAAAAACGCAGACTGGATTTGATGACCATGGTATTTTAATACATACACTGGAACAGCAGTTGAGTTTTTGTTGTTGTGTCATGTTTTTAGTGTGAAATTGGGTATGTGGAGTGAGAGTGTGTAAAGAACTTACTCAGATGGGTGAGTCTCACTCCCAAAGGGTGAGAATAACGCAAAGCCCCTGACAATTTTATTCAAGTCCAAACCTATGAAAACTATGAAACTCCTTACTTACTTTACAGTTTACTACTGTTTATGTGAAAAAGAGCGTAATGTCATAAGAAGAATAAATCTTACTGGCTACCATAAGGCACCAAAAAACTCAATAAAATACCCAAAATAGATATTTGAAATATCACTGTTTTTTTTAATTAGAGCACGTAATTTCTATCCTGATCTCCATAAAGCTGATTTTCTACGGAATTTTTCTAGTCTTCTACTAAAAATGAGTCCGAATATAAATCCAAAAACTGCGATTATCTACTGCCCTCCAGTCAAATTAATAAGCTTCCATTGGAATCACTGGCTGGGCAGGCTGACACTGCACTGGGCCCTCTGAAGTAATAGGATGTCTGGTACTTGCAGATGTACTTAGTATTTTTAGAAAGTTTTACTTTTAATATTTTGAATAGTTTTCAATTCAGATCCGTTTCTTCCTTGTTGGTGCATGTTAAACTATCAGGGGAAGAAGTGTGTTTCTGCATGAATAAACTCTTCTCTTAAAATCCTGTGATGTTTCAAAGTTATCGCAGCAAACATCAGCTAGAGTCCATGTTGGCGTCACCATGGTTGTGGCGGCAGCTTCTGGCACCCTCGCAGCACCTCAATAATTCTGGGTTTGGTGGTCGCTTTTCCACGCGACACGGCCTCCAGCTGCTGTTCTGGTTCTCCAACCACTGCAGTGTCTTTTGGAACTGCGGATAACTTCCTGGCGGACATCATGCGAGGTGAGAAATTTTCACTGTTGTCCAGCCTCATTGCTGTTGACGAATACTCAAACATGTTACATGGTTGATTTTATTGGTTACCACAGCTGGTCTCAGAGTGTCAACCGGAGAAAGGGGTTTACGGCTTCCACAAGTTTGGGAACGTGGAGGAACTTCTTCCTGTTCTCATCAAACCTAAGAAGCAAAAAAGCACCAGACAGGTCTGCAGGTCTTTTATTCATGTTAGTCATTCTTTAGATCCCGACCGCATCAGAGATCCGGATATAAATCCTAAATGTTAGCTGTGTTTGGATGCAGAAGTTCTGCTTTCATTTACATTTTAGTCATTTTTTCTTTACTCATTCTCTTTCATTTTAGCATGTTTAAGGATGACTGAACAGAAAAAGCTTATCAAATTGTCGCAGAAGAAATTAAAGGAGCCAGTACACCCAAACATGATTAGCCCAACTTCATTTTCCTTACTCACCCCATGCTGAACAAGCACTCCTGGAGTACTTTTTCAAAAAGCACGTGCTGCCGCTACGTTGTTCCCGCGACTCTATGAGAAAACATGAATAGACCAAACCAGATGGCGTGCGCATTCAGCTGCGGCAAAGAACTCATCGCTCTTCACATCAAGCCACTGAAGATCCTCAGACATTTTTTCTTTCATTGTTTTCTTGCGCCTTTTGCACAGGTAAACAGCACATTTCGCTTCTTCTACGCTTGCATTATCTCGACGGAAACAAGCATTTCAGAATGCACTTTTTCATCTATAGTTTTGGTCTGCGCTGGGATCTAGAGCTTCGACTCGATGCAACAGCTACACCGCCGAAATCACCACTACCCCTGTTTATGCTCTAAAACATTCCTAAAATGAACTTTCATTTCAAACCACCAATTATCGGGCTACCCACTCAGGACACTTGGAATACATTGGACGGCGATTCAGTATGGAGGAATATTGACCGTTTTTGTGAGACTTTGCCGGACGCTTTCTGCGCTCGGAGCGCCATAGACTCCATTATTTGAATGTCCAAGCAGAGCAACGAAAGAAGCCTCAGATCTCAAGGTACATTTGAGATATCAAAAAAAAAGTACTCCAGAGTGTTGTTCAGCATGGGGTGAGTAAAAAATGAAAGGCTAATATCATGTTTAGTGAATAACACTTTAAATTACACATTAGTGGAGGAATGTTTTTATTTCACAGGTACAGAAACTTGTAAGAAACCTCTTGAGATTAAGCCATCTTGTTTTCAAAGGGGTCTTTGAACGAAAGGTGGAAAAATTAAGCAAAAGGACATAAAACATAAAAAACTGACAGATAATGCAGTATAAACAACACAGGAAAATACATATATAAACAGATGGTCACACACACAATCACACCTTGTTTTCAAACACACAAAGCACAAATATTCCAATATATTATATTTTCTTTAATGCCCACACTAAAAAAAGAGTCAAAAACAGTTAAAAATATTTTAAAGATGTTGAGCAAGGGCTATCTTAAATACATAAACAGGTTATAGACAAGAAACTGTTCCGATCAAAAGGTGCTTCATATTTAAGTGACATTTTTCCTGTTTCCTTATTGATTCTCAGCACAATAAAAATATTTGTGCTGCATGTCTAAGACTATAGGATGTTCTAAATTAAATCGGGTATTGTTTAAAATAATCAGGACAATTAAGATTATATAAGTATCCAGTGAAATCATCTGTAGGAGGAAGTGAGCCAGAATAGATCCTGGTACAAAAGACGGTGGTGGGTTCTGAAAGGGCCTCAACGAAGAAACCTGCACACTGATATTTACAACATTACGTGTTTGGAGATTTTTAGATGTTATATTCTAATAAATGAGGTCACAGTAGTCAAAATAGAAAGTAGTACTTGTGTTACAATCCTCTTTGTGTACTAAGAGAGAAAAACAATTAATTTATAGATAATGAAGTTTAAAACAATTTGTAATTTTATTTGTAACAGAATATATATGAGAGGAAAAAGAAAACCAGAGGCCTAAAAATGTAAACTGCTCAACTGGAACAGCTGATTTCATTTTCAAACATATAAGATAAAGCTTACAGCCAGGTATTGACTTTTTGTTTTGAAACAAGATAGTGTGATTTTGTTTTATTAGGAATCAATTTATGGGCTTGAAGCCAGACATGAACTGTGTCAAAGTGATTTTAAAGAGAGAAAAACAGGTTAGATTCTACAGTGGCAGAGGGGTGCAAATGAATAGATTATTTTGCAGCAAATTCAAAACTTTCTGCAAACTTGAAATCAGACTAATGAACAGACACAGAAACCAATGCAACGAAAACATGCTCCAAAGGATTAAAGCTACAATCACAGAAAATAGAGAACAGTAAAGTAGCAACACGCTGCACACACAAAGCCTACTGCAAATACATAAATGATGCTAATGCACAAAAACACACAAATCACACGCAAAAGAAAAATGCTGCATTTAGGAACCGCAAGGTTAGAAAAGCTTCAAACTAGCGTCACATGGCAGAAATGCTCCAGATCACTAAGGGGAGATGATCATCAACTCATACAGTGAACAATAACATTGACATTACTTCAATATTAAAATGTATGGACACAAACCCTTATGCTGCGTTCACACGAGGGTAGCTTCACACTGGCGACAGAAGCAGCGAAGCTTTACATGCAAAGTCAATGGTTGACGCTTAAAAGGCCATAAGCGCCAGTAAAAGTCCCACGCTGCTTTCGAAGCAGCAAAGCTCAGCTGCCTGAAGCAGCTGAAGCAGCGCGGCCGGGCGCTTTTGGCATCTGACGCTGCGTGGCGCGCTACGAAGCGCCGCTGCTTGCTCGAGATGGAAAATTTGAATTTTGCTGCTCGACGCTGGCCGCTACACAACCAATCAGAGAAGCTGATCTGGGAGCTGGCAGCGAGAGAGACACAGGCGCTGATGACACAGACTGCTCTGATCACTTCTCTAAACAGTTTATTAAAGCATAATTAACTTAAAATATATACATCTGCCGGCAGAATATGTTCGCTTATTATTCTGGTGCCTGCAGATCGGATTATTTAGATGAAAAACACCTATTAGCCACCGCATAAACCGCGAGGAGGTGACTCCGCCAGGCTGCTGTTGAATGGATTCCTTCTGTCGGCAGCACCCGCCGGTATGTGGGGGTCTGAGCTGCTCCGACAGAAATAACAGTGGGGAGGCAGGATTGTAATCTGGATGAACTGACTGCACTGATGAAGTTTTCAGGTGTATTTTCTCACTTAAAACATATTAAAACTACTTTATTCCCACTGATCACAGCAAATATAGCTGCAAGGCAGAGAAAGGATAGTGAAGCTCCGCTAACAACGCCAGCCAGAGACATGCGGCTGCGCAGCCAGAGCAGCAAAGCTGCTTCCAGACGCCAGGTCAATTCACTGGTACAAGCAGCAAAAATGAAGCAGCAGACGCGATTTTGCTGCTTTTGCTGCCCCCGGTGTGAACGCAGCATTAGTGAAAGCACAAATGGGATTCTAACTGAAAATAAGATTTAAATAGAAATGTTCCTTTTCTTTCTTTCCTCTTGGTGTCGTCTGGACATCCCATTTAAGGTTTTACTAATGCTCTGTCCGAAACATATCAATTTGTGGTAATGTCAATCTTCTGATGCCATATGAGTTGATGACCGTCTCCCCCTAGTGGTTTGGAGTACTTCTGTCAGTCAGTGCTAGTTTGCTGCTTCTCTTGACCTGCAGTTTTTCTACTTGTAGAATTTTTTTCCTTTACATTTGTTTTTTATATTAGTCTATTTTTTTCAATTTGCAGGGCCATTTGAATTTGCTGTAAAATTACATATTAAAATAGAATAGAATAGAAAATCCCTTTATTGTCCCAAAATGTGGATATTGTGGTGTTTACAGCGTCACATATTTACACCTTGTCTACACCCCTCGGTCAATGCAACGATTGATTACTTTAATAATAAATTTTTTTTTATTATTATCTTCCTTAATTTAAGTGTGTTCTTGTGTTTGCTTTCTATTTTCATTTTTGTTTGCTTTGTAGCTTTTATGTATTTTACAAATCAGGGATTTGTTGGTGTGGTTCATTTTATTTTCACTGATCCTATTGTTTATTATTCACATGGAAATAAATAAAAAAAGGTAATAATAATCTTTGTAATGTTCTTTACAGGGACAGTTTGGTTAATGAGATTATCTTTAATATAAACTGATTAATCCAAAAAAATTGTTTTAGTAAATTTCTAAATAAACAGTTGGAATATAGAAAAAAAACCTTACTTGGATGTTTTATATAAAGTTCAAAGGGTAAAATGTAAAAAAAATATACATGTAATTTTTTTGTTTTGTTTATTGCTTTCAGAGTAAAAGTGTATATATTTTTGTCAGGATTTGGTGTTGGTTTGAGGACTCAAATGCAGAGGCAAGTTGGCAGAGGTGAATTTAGGTGGGTTTAATAAGGTTCACAGGAGCTGAGGCAGGAATCAAAAATCCAACAGAAATTTCAAACGAACCAGAACCAGGGAGACATCAGGGGAAAACCAAACTCTTGGAGCCAGGGAGAGACGAGGAAAGCAGACAGACGCTTGACGAGGATCCAGCAAACAGGAACTGAAGAGGGAGGCTTTTAAAGGGGACAGAGACAAAGAGAGGGCTAACGAGGGGATTGAAAACAGGTGAGGACAGAGCGGAAAACAGAGCTAGGGAAAGAGGACACAAGAGGGCAGCAGAGGACAAACAAATGGAAAACCAAGAAAACAGGAACTAACAAACCAAGACTGTGACAATTTTATGTTTAAAAAAGACTAATAAGGCATATTTTAAACCAAAATAAAAATGGCTCATACTGTAGTGAGTTAAAATAATCACCATGGGCAAATATGGCTGCCTGGATTGAATCTCACATCAGAGGTTTATCCTCACCACACATCTGCACTAAGTAATTTTCTACATTTATATACATATTCATGACATGCTATTATTAATCTATGGGGTCCAATTAGTTGAAGGAACCTCTGTTCCTACAACAGAAACTTTAGCTGAACACCAAACTTTATGCAGCCCTTCTCATTCATATTGTGTCATATTGTCTCTTCGTCTTTTCTGTCCAGCTTGTTTACTTCGTGGTTGGAAATCTGAACACACTGTCCTACCCGGAGTCCGCAGATCTACCGGCGTTTGTGAGGGAAAACCACGGGGCAGACAGGAGCTCCAACAGCGACCGGATCATAATCAGCTGCCAGGTGAAGACCAGGGTAGTGGAGAAGGTGTACGTCACAGAACATGACGACGGAGACCTCGGAAGGTTCCGATCCGACGGAACCCACGAGGTCAGCCCGGAACTGATCCGGGTTCTACAAAACCCAGAGCTGGACCTCAGCTTTCTCCTCACTCAAATGGGTTACTATGACGATGTAGAGATGCTTCAGGATACGGAGGAGATGCAGGATCCATCAGTCCAGATGATGTTCAGCATGTTACAGAACGATCCATCTGGGTTCTTCTGCGAGGCCTTCAGCTACCAACTGAACTCTGATCAGTTCAGGTCCAACATTAGCACAGACGGGAGTGTTGTTTGTTACAACTCCACGCAGAAGAAGAAGAAAAAGAAAAGCAAAAGGAAACAAAAGCCTTTGAATGCAACCTCCTGCCAATCCGACTGGGAGCTTCGGTATGAAGGTAAAACACCCCCATTGATTAACTCCTTCGAATTCTTGGGATGTTAAGGAATGTTCAATGGTTTTTATTCACCCATCACCACATTGGATCTCCTTAGTTAGATCCATATTGCTACACAATATGAACAAGAAACACTTAATTTGTCAGTTTTTATCATGTTAACTAACTTTACCTGTTTGATTGTAATGAAAAATTAGCAAAATGTACTGTTTTAGTCTCAGATTTGACTTTTTTGTGACCTTTTTGTCTGCAGATTATTATGACGATTACAGGACAAGCTACAGCAGTGGAGCAGGATATGGAGCTGGGTACGGAGGAAGTTATGGAGCTAGATATGGAGCTGGGTATGGCAGCGGAGGTGGAGGAGGATTTTCCAAGTTCCTAAAAACTCTCTTCAAAGTTGCAGCGATTTACTTGGCAGCCAAATGCTTCAGCTGGTTGATAAGGAAAATCTGGAGCGCAAACTGGGTCAAACAGCTTCTCCATTTTATTCCAGGTGGGACTCCTGGGTCTCAGAGCTATCCACGTGCCCACGTCATGCTGGATTATGTTTACTAAGGCTCAACGATTTTAACAAAAATCTAAATTGAGATGATTTTTAACCAGAGGTGTCAAGTAACGAAGTACAAATACTTTGTTACTGTACTTAAGTACGCTTTTTAGGTATCTATACTTTACTCCATTGCTTATTTTTCTTCCTACTTCTATATTTTCTACTCATTACATTTTCACACAAGTATCTGTTTCATCCACATCTAGTGAAACTAGTGTAATTGGATGAGTCATAGAGATCGCTAACACTCATTGGTTAGCAAAGGAAATCATCAGAAGCAAGCAGGTGTTCTTCAAACTGCAAAGCGTGAATTGTCTATGCCGTAATACTACAATGGCAGGATTAAGTAAAAAGGCTAAGAAATGTCTTAAAAAGGTGGACACTGGGCCGAGAAACTTATGGAGGAGGAGACCAAGAAGACCTCCCCTCCTCTGACCCCTATCGCCGAGAATTTTTTTCAAAATAGTTGAAAAAATTTAGCTTTCAATGCATGATATAGGCATCTGGCTGTTTCTTTTTAACGGTACTTTTATACTTTAATAGTAGTTTTTGGAGCACATACTTTTTCACTTTTACTTGAATAAAGAGGTCAAGTTGATACTTCAACTTTACCAAAGTTTTTAAACTACAGTATCTATACTTCTACTTAAGTAGTGTACTTTTGACACCACTGGTTTTAACCAATATTGTGATTTTATTTAGATTTTCTTTTGCACTAACCACAAGCTTGTAGATGTTTTCTTTTAGGGTTTCATTTTTTTTTTTTTTTTTTTTTTGCCTTAAAACCTTGCTTGTCCAGAGTCCACTGTTTTATGTCTATACTGTAACCTTTTGGTGAAAAAGTGCTTACTTCTAGTTCTATATCTAGATCTGCGCGCGAGCTGGAACTCTCTCTACCTTTCTGGGTGGCAGCAAACCCACTTTAAATGTATTACCGCCACCTAAAGGCCTGCATTGAGAAATGTAGAGTGTTGCTCTTGTTAAATGTAATGTGAACAAAATTGAGTGCCTCTGCTATTTTAAAATTGTGTTTTGCTAAATTGCGATTATATTGTAAATGCAATTAATAGCAAAGCTCTAATATTTACTAGACCTGTCAAGAGTTTTACTGTGACCATTTCTGATTTCCTGTTTTATGCTGCTTGGGTGATTATTTTAATCATTCCGAATCGATGAAGATGTATTTTAGGGTGTTGTGGCCATTTATTAGCCTCGTCAGACCATCCTGATCTGCAAGCTTTCAAGATTTCACTTGCTAATCAGTCTGGAGACTCTCCATTGAAGAAAATTTGGAGCCGTTCACCTAACCAGCGTCCAATCAGCGTTGGCTTTGGAAAACCGTTGAGGTGTGACGCATTTAGCGAGCGAAAGTGGCGACAGTTCGGTCTAAAAACATGGCGGCGTCAGCGGATAAACTAGCGTTGGCGTGGCTATCGGCAAAGTTTTTTATAGAATTACAGAGTATTTCTTCACACTGAAAGAAGAGAGCAAAACACTGCTCTGGAGACTTTTCTCAGAGGAAAAGATGTTTTTGCTCTTCTCCCGACCTTCAGTTCCAGGCAAGAGCAGCCTGGCTGTTAGATGCGTCATATGCTTACCGTTGATCTGATTGGTTTATTTGGCCGTCTATCAGCAGCATAGGCCAATCAGCTAACCAGTATTTTAGCCCTTCCCAAAATTACTTCAACGAGAAGGTTTCCAGATGGATATCGCGGAGCAATCCATCAATGACCCGGTCAGCTGGAATTAGAGACATGTTCATCATCAGAACCATCCTGACTGGCGCTCCGTTCTGCAGAGGTGGAGTCTGTCACCAAACGGGGAAACTGGGTCGGAAACTGATACCAGCTACTAGTTAAGTTCAGCCGTTATTAGGCCTGTTAGAAGGTCCATGATTGCAAAGACTGACCCGGTTCAGTTCACTGATTCAGTTCTAATTTCAACTGGGCCCCAACTGGGTCCAGATCCATTAATTTGGAACGGTTTGTTGTCTGTCCATCAGCAGTGTGTGAATAAAGTTGAGCTCATGTTCAGTTCTAGTAATCCCAATGACGTTTTCTTCTGGAATCTTCCCAGGAAGCGAGAGGCTTTTATTTTGAAAGCGTCCATTGATACTGGGTCCCACCAAAAAGATTCCTTCTCATTAAACATGTCCAGAGCATCGGGAAACGTCAACAGGTCTCAGCAGTCCGGTGATGGCGCCGTCTGTGGGGTCATGTGACTGTCAATCATCTTTGGATGGGTGGACGTCCATACTGACGACCTGGAGCTCTGTTAGGCTGCTGCTGCTGCTGCTGGGCTGGCTGATCACCATCTAGACAAACAGACATCAGGCAGGGTTGGTTCTGGTCCAAATATGGTTATAGACATGGTTTACTGAACATTTATCTAGGCAGGTTTATCCCGCTGTTTAGGGCTGACCAATATGGCCTTAGGTCTTATCACAATATACTTGTGGTGCAATCTGATGTCGATAAAAAAAAAAAAAATGCCATAGCAATCATAGCCCCACAATAAAAAACACTACTCTTGAATAAATATACTAATTTAAACTAGACATCTTGAGAACACAGGCTGAATAAAGTGATTTATATCAAACATCCTGTAGTAACTACATTTAATTAAATTCTTAAAATTTGTCAGTGCCCAAATAGAAAAAAAAAAAGTAAAGAAGACAATTCCCTTTAAAGACCCCTCTTTCAGAGACATAGACAGGTATGGGGTATTACAGGCTAACAAACAAACCAAACGACCCCCATTCCAAAGTGGCGGACCCGTTCATCTGGTTCAATTTGCATGTTTCTTAGCCAAAACCAGGTTTTGTTTTTGGTCCTCTCAGTAAAGCCTCGAACTCCACGCCATCCCTGACATTTTGAATTGAAAAAGCTTGCTGGACGGGAAGCCAAACGTCCTCAAACTTGTAAAAAAAAAAAAGTCTAGTGGATTCTTTTTTTTGTACTTTTTTGGAATGACTACAACATTGGATGACTGAGAATGTTCACCAGTTGTTGGCTTTAGGGGCGGGTTGAGGTGTGACGCAACGAGAAGCGCGACAGTTCAGTCTAAACATGGCGGCTTCAGCCGATGAAACTAGCGTTAGCGTGGCTACCGGAGCAAGTTTTATCCCGGGAAGCCATTTCTTCACTGAAAGAAAGAGCAAACACTGCTCTGGGGCTTTTCTCAGAGGAAAAGATGTTTTGCTCTTCTCCCGACTGGTTTCGGCAAGAGTAACCTGGCTGTTAGTACGTCATATGCTTCGTTGATCTGATTGGTTTTATTTGGGCGGTCTATCACCAACATAGGCCAATTTGCTAACCAGTATTTTAAGCCCCTTCCCAAAATACTACCAGAAGAAGGTTTCCAGATGGATATCTTGCAGGCAAATCAATGAGGACGGAGCTTTAACATTTTATGCTTTGAAACACATTTGTTATTTCTACCTAATTTAAGTTTTTTCTTTTGGTATTTTGGTATGTGTTGTTGGAACAGAAGGCTGCGACACAGGGTTATTGGTAGATAAATGATAAAATTTTTCTACATCTGATTTTTATACATTCACTTGAAATGTGACACTTAGTGATGCTGTTTCAACAGCTCCCCCTGCTGTCGCCGGTGGAGAATTAATGATCCTTTTTGACTTATGGGCTGATCAGGCTGGGGATATAAGTGCTGCAGTTATGGTAAAGATTTTATTAAATACAATCTGAGGTTCCACCTGTTCTGTCAGGAGGGAACTTGGGGTGTTACCCCACAGATTCAGTTTTTGAAAAAAAAAAAAACCTATGCGCCAAGGCTGAAAATGTATTTTTTTCTTTTTTTTACACAAATTTTTCTTCAGTTTTTATTTATTTTTTTTTTATTTCTGCAGAACATTTATTTATCCTCTGTCAGCCTAAAAATAGTTTCTGTTCCTTTGAAGAGAAAAGGATTTTGACATTTAGGAAGTGTTTTCATTTATGTTTTGTTGATTCCATTTACATATAAAAGATTTCAGTTGCATTTGAATAAAGGGGTCTAGATTTGTTACCCTGCCTAAACATTTAGTGCCTCTTTTTGCCCCCAATCCCCCAATGAAATATTTATAGATTTGTTCTGTTAGTGAAAATAAGTAATACATGAAATCTCTTCACTGCCTTTAATGAATCACAGCCATAAAGAACTGAGACTGCTTGCTTGTTTCATTAATGTAAAGCACTTTGTATTGTCTTTGTACCGTATAGAAATAAACTTACATTGCCTAAAAATATGAATGAAACCTTTGGATTCTTTGACTTTGAAAGTGTCCCACACTTTCTGTCCGGAGGAACGTTTCTGCCACACACATTATTATTTCAAGCTTACTTTGCATAAATGCTCAAGAGGAGGAAGTGTAATGAAGGTAAATTCTATTTACTACAAGAAAGGGGAGTTTTTCCTCTCCACTGTCGCTTCATGCTTGCTCATCATGGACAGATTTACACAACCTGTGTTATCCAAACTGGACTTCCATCTTTCAGGTCCCAGGGTGATGCACTAGTATCAGCTCACGACCAACTTCGTCCTCTCCACTCCACCACCGGTTTCAGGCCTGGGGGGAAACATCCCTACTATTTACCTCTGTTTATGCATATCAAAGCAAATTCTGCGCTAATGTTTCCTGCCGAGGTCTGAGCGTCAAAGACTTAAGTAATTATCAATAAAACTCTTCTGATCGTCTTTTCTTTCCATGTGAGTTTTTCAGATTGAAATTTTCCGTAAACAAGATTACATTATTTGTTACCGTATATGATCACAAGAAGTTTGTTTTGTCTTTTAAGCCTCTAAGGTGTGTGGTTTTTGATTTAAAGGAACAGAAACTTAGTCACTCAGCTGTTGCTTTATAAATGGTGAGATCTTCCCTGTGAATAGTTCACAGAGAGAGCCGCTCCGATGAAGCCAGAGGAGGAGATTTATGTTAACTTGGAGGAGCTGAATCTGTCCAAACTCAAATATGAAGAGAATGGTAAGGCCTGAATATTAGTTAATACAACAGAGGCAGGGGAGGTGTCTGGATTTAATTTGAACATTGCAAGAATGAACAAATGCAAATTGACTTATCATCCCTGTAAATACAAGAGTATCATATTCAATGAGTATTTTCAGAACCATGATTTTCTGAGACCTCTACATTATCAGTGTTATGTTTTCTTGAAAAACCTGATGTGTACAATCAAACACATGTAGTGAGCAGAAAATGCTCATTGCATTGAATGGAAATGCCTGGTGCCTTACAAATCAAGTACAAATGTATATATTTCTTCTAACAATTATTAAAGGCTTATTCAGGCTTTATAGTGTTAAAAGAGAGCAGCGTTCTTATCAAATAAAAAGAAATACACAATCAAGATTTGTGATGATTTTTTTTACTTTAAACTAAATGGAAATCTGTTTTTTAAAAGGTGAATTTAGAGCTATGATTAATGGAAGAAATATTGAATGCTAGTCACTGGATGTTTTATCTGAACATTTCCTCTGAGATGAGAGAATGTGAAACCTAAGAGAAGGAACAGAAAGCAGACGTTTTGTTTTACCTCAGATGTAATGACCAGAAAAAGGAAGACGCAGGAATAAACCATAACACCATGATGCGTCTAAAGAATTTATTGGAATGTGAAACTGCCACAGGTCAGGAGGGATTGAACAGAGTCAGGAACTGGAACTTCTGGAAGGAGATTGAACCGTTGAGGGACCAGACAGAAACAGAGGGACATGTTTCTAGTGTTGGATTCTGGTTCCCTAACCTTCTGTCTGTTTGGTGACAAACTTTCAGAGTCATGGTACAAACGGTCTGTCACATCTCTGGTGAAACTCAGAGGATTCCTGAATCCGTTCAGGCTGATTTGGAGGAATCCTTTGATTAGTCGTTGGTCTAGAGAAATACACAGGGTCAGATCCATGAGAGCAGAGACAGGCAGAATGATCATGGAAACAAACCAGAGTACAGAGTTAGAGCCAGGTGATTGGAAATCCAGAGACAATCCACAGTGGAATCCGAGAGCAAGGTAAGGGCCCAGAAAACAAGTTACAGATCGAAAAGCATACTATGACAGGTCTGATAATGTTCAGGTAAGCTTGGAAAATTAGGCAGGCAGGAACGCTAGATAAAACTCACCAATGGCTTGTAATAATCTGGCCCTGATGACTGGTCAGGGAGGTGGTAATATTGTCAGGTAAGAAGGTGAATCTGATGGAGGCTGATTTGAAACAGGGCAGACCTGAAAGGTGTGTTTAATCCTGAATTACACCAACACTAAATCTCTAAAGCACATTCAGCTGTACTCAAGTTTCATTGTGAGGCTCTCTGACATGTTCTGTGGTAAAACAGTGTTGAAATAAAATATCTAACGCAATCTAGTACATCCTGATAATTGAAATCTTTAACATGAAGGGTTTTTTCTTGATTATGAAAACTGTAAAAACGTGACAAAGTGATTTAAACTCTAGGACCTACCAACATTTTTTAGTTTTAATCTGTAGTTTATTTAAATTTTGAGTCTCTGTTAACGAACTGGTAACGAACAAATCAACAGAGCAACAATGACAGAATTTGTCCGAACCTCTTTAGACAGTTGGAGACCAGATATATCATTTCAGAGTTTTGAGTTTAGAGTTAAATATCTTTTACCGTACTATTCATCTCCAGGTGACTCCTGGATAATCTCTGATGAATTCCTCTCTCAGCCCACAGGTTTTTTAGAGAGTTTATCACTGAGATGGACCTGGAAGAAGACTGGTTTTTTAAGATTTTAATTTCCAAGTACAATTTTATTTTGTATATAGTTTTTCAACCACATTAATTTATATCCTTCTATAAGTATTTTACCTTCTAGACTCCTGGATGGTCTGAAAGCAGACCAATGCGGTTAAAAATATCCAAGCAGATCAGGCTAATTTCCCCAGAAAATGTGAGAAACTAAAAATCTGACTAAACAAAACAAAAACAGAATCTGAAAAAAAAAGTTTGAAAAATAAAAAATTTGAAGAGTAAAATCTGAAAAAAATTCTACAAATATTGGTTGAACTTATGCATACACATGAACTTCTCTTAAAACCCCTTTTCTTTTATTGAGGAGTTCTTCGATGTTCAGTTTTTTGAAAAAGCCTTTTCTTTAAATAAAACATCTCCTGTGCTTTTAGTATTATTGGAAGAAAACATTTCAACATAAATAATGACCTTTTTTTTTTTTTTTTATCAAATGGACACCAGACTTTTATTTACCATATCCCCATGCTTGGTAGAAAAACAGGACCACAGTATCACAGATCCTCTACTGTATGTAATATTGGGCAGATATTCATTCGTTGTTTTATAACAGAATAACCTGCAGCATTCAGAGCTGCAACACCCATTTATAGTCTGATCTGATCACAGCTGCTGATGTTAGTGATGGTAGGAAATACCAGGCTTTTTCTGCCATCACTTCTAAACAGTCAGTTGACTTGATTGATTGATTGATTGATTGATTGATTGATTGATTGATTGATTGATTGATTGATTGATTGATTGATTGATTGATTGGTTGGTTGGTTTGGTTGGTTGGTTGGTTGGTTGGTTGATTGATTTGTAGATAGTGTGTTATGGTTCTTATGGAGAAACAGAGATCCAACAATGTCCAGTTGCTGTTTGGAAGTTTATGATTCATTTCAATTATTCAGACTATGTTGACCACATGGTGAGATAAATGTTTTTTCCTTCAGGACTGGTCTTAAAATGAGTGGAAAATTGGTCCAAAGAGAGATCCTGATTAGATTGTAGAGATTAGAACATATTCAAAGATTATTACTAGTACAAGCCTATACATTCATATAACATTGAATAACAATATACAATTAAGAAAACATGTTATAAAGGAAAACAAAATATAATACAAATTAAGCTTGGAAAAACTTCTTGATTAAAAAAAGGGGTCTTAAAAAACTTTGCAGTGCTTTAAAATAAAGAATTCTAATTTAAATTTTTCAGATTTAGATTTTTCTGAATGGGTTTTGCAAATAGCATTCTTCCCTAAATGTGTTTCACAGATAACATTCTCTCCACTTTTCATTCAATGTCAACGTGTGTGTCTAGAGTCAGCTTTTGTACTGGGCTTAAAGTGATGAGAGAGTGATCTGTAAAATGTATTTTGAAAAAACATGCATTTTAAAAGTCATTTGGAAAAGAGAATTTTAAATCTATAGAAAAAAAAGGAAAAAATAAGAGTTGAAAGACTAAAATTCTAAAAGCGAAAAAAAAAAAAAAAAAAAAACAGCAAGGGAACATCACAGTTACCCGCAAAGCCTTTTTTAAAAAATGAGATGTTTAGTTTTATTTCTGGATTAAATATCCATGTACAAAATGTCTTCTTTGCTTGTAACAATAATGAAACTAAATTCCCTCCATACAACTTCCATCTATTATAGTTTTTATTTTTACCTTTATATAATTCACATTATTTTTCAAAGATAATGTTTTGCTTGATCTTTGCACCTTCAGGAGACAAAGCAGGAAAAACAGATTTTTCGCCTGAGAAAGAAACCAGAACCTTGTGTTTTAAAGCGGCATTTTTTCTGGGACTGCTTAGTTTCCTCCTGCTGGCCGTGGTGGTAACTGTCAGTGTCCTGTGTGAGTGTTCACCCCAACATGACAATTGTGAAGATGAAGTGCAATTAGCAAAATGCAGATAACATTGCTCCTCTTTTATTCTCCTCACCAAGATCAAAGAGACTTTAATCAGTTGAGTGGAGAATTGGCCAATCAGACGGCAGAGAGAAACTACCTCCAGATGATGAACCAGAACCTAACCTATGAGAAGGATCAGTTAGAAGTCAGTTTAAAGGTGGCAGAGCTGAATCTGGAACAAATGAAGAAGGAATCTGGTGAGTTTCACAGAATAACTTTTATGGGAAATTTATCCCATACTGTGTGATCATTTTACCAATAGAAAGCAGAAATATACATGGTATAATAAAGAGAATTGGCCCGAGCACTAAACCCTGTGGTGCTCAAAAACTAACCCTGATTACTAAAGATTTATAAATCACATCGCAAATGGGTAACATATGTGCTTTACCATAGATACTACTAGACTAGTTCAAGCCTTTTAGGGGGAATATTGTGATTATTTACCTTTGAAGAAGAATCAATGATTCATAGCTGTACTTTCTCAGTAACATGCCCTGTTGGATGGAGGAAGTTTGGCTGCAGGTGTTACCTTTTGTCTTCATGGAAGAACACTTGGGAACAAAGCAAGTATCAGTGTTCAAGAAACGGAGCAGATCTGGTGATCATCAAAAGCACAGAGGAAATGGTGAGGTTCTGTTTATTTTACGGATACAAACCATTGTCTCTGTTTGTGAAGTACGGTAATAAATAAATTTGTAAACCTGCAGATGTTTCTGAAAGAGCTTGGAGATCAGCTGAAGTTTTGGATCGGCCTACAGTATACAACCCCAGAAAAAGGATGGAAATGGGTGGATGGAAGTTCTCTAACAAACTCGTAGGTGTTTAAACAATCTGCTTTACTTACTTTTTTTTCCTTTAAGCAATATCCTTTTTTTTTTTTGATCATAAATTGAATATCCTTTTTTTTTTTTTTTTTTTTTTGATGATCATAAATTTTCCTTGCAGGTACTGGGAGAATTCATGGAGCCGTTTCAGGACTCAGGGATGTGCAGCTTTAAACAGTTTCCGTCTATGGTCCAGATCGTGGAGCATGGAGACTTGTTCGATGATGCTGCATTGGGTTTGTGAGAAACAGGCTTCTCCTTCTGGACTCCTGCAATAGAGCATTAATCTATCTTCTCAAACTTTTGTTTTGGAAACATTATTTAAGGCATGGTGCAAATGAAATGAAATTATATACTGAGTTTTGGATTAATATTGTTTTTATGTATAACTGAATTAAACATAATTTTCCACCGAACTTTTCAGCAGTCCCTGCAGTCAAATTTTGTAAAGAGGGTTTTTTATTTCTAGCATGTGACTCACATGTTTCATTAAGAAGCTAATTGTTAGTCAGTCACTGAATCTGGATGGCATTAAAGTTAGTGTCAGATAGTAATCTAAAAAACTTTACTGTTGTATTTGATCAGGACTTTTTATTTAAATCCCATATCAGCTTTTTTCAGCTTTAAAGTATTGCAAAGCTTATATCTTCTCCCGAGGTGATGCTCAGAAACTCCAAGTCCAAACATTTGTTCTTTGCTGGACTTTTCTAATTTTTCACCATCAGGAATTCCACAAAATGTAGCTGATCCAAAATTCTGCAGCCAGAGTTCTGATGAAAACTAAAAACTGAGAACATATTTCTTCTGTTTTAGCATCTCTTCATTGGGTACTTGTTAAATTTAAATGTAAAATTCTCATTTGCATGTATAAAAGCCCTAAATAATAGTCCAGCAAACAACAAATGCAGAGATGAGAAGGCAGAGAGAAGTTATTTTAATTGAGGTTTCAGAGGCAACAGAAGCAAAAAACCAGGAGCGACATAAGAAAGCAAAAAAACAGGAGACGCCAGGGAGAAAGAACACATGTGGAGCAAGCAATGAAGCAACAAAGCAACAAGAAACCAGCAATGGGGAACTGTAGAGGTGGTGTATATATGGGGAACGGAAACAAAAAGAATGGGCTAATGAGCTGATATGGAGCAGGGGAAAGAAAACAGACACAAACCACTACAATGACACAAAACGAAAAAGAAACAATTATCAAGGAAACAGAATGACATAAACCATATATGAGAGAGAGTGGCTCAGGTTATCCTGAGCTATTGCTCTAGTTCTGCCACTGTAGGCTTAGACTGCTGGAAGACAAATGGCCCACTTTTCCTTTATTCTTTCTCTTTTCCACCATTCTTCAGTATTTGTCAGTTCAACCCCTAACTTTGGCAAATAGCACGGTTTACCCCTCAGGTCTGACCAAAAATCTGAAATATGAATGTCTGAAAGAAAGAACTACACACAAAATTGTATGGCTATTGTATAACCCTGTTTACAAGAAGATCTTTCCAATATAAACACTCAATAAGTAAATAAAACTTTAAATTTCACATGACATTCATCAGGAAGCCAGAGAAGGCTGGACTTAACAGCTGATAGATTCACATCACGTTATTTTTGTTGTTCAATAGGTCCCTAATATAAAGATTTTCTGAGGAAGTAAAAGGTTTCTCTTCCCCTTCATCGTGTCTTCATTTAGCTTTTGGAAAAAAGGCTTACCTGTCTTCTCTTGACAGCTGTTCTATAATCCATTTAGCATTTGAAAGATATATTGGGGCGACAGTGGCGTTGGATGGAGGAGTTTGCCCTGTAATCGAAGGGTTGACGGTTCAAGCCCCGACTCCGACTTTCATTGTCGTTGTGTCCTTGGGCAAGACACTTCACCTGCATTGTCTACTGATGGTGGTCAGAGGGCCGGTGGCGCCAGTGTACGGCAGCCTTGCTTCTGTCAGTGAGCCCCAGGGCAGCTGTGGCTACAATGTAGCTTGCCACCATCAGTGTGTGTGTGAATGGGTGAATGAATGTAGTGTAAAGCGCTTTGGTCAAGTCTCCTAACTTGAATAAAGGCGCTATATAAGTACATGCCATTTACCATTTTACCATTTGTTAATTCAATAAGCAATGAAATTTAAACATTTTAAAAAAATCTGTAAAAAAACAAAACAAAAAGACAATCAAATCAGTTTAATAAAAAATTTTGTTCTGTATATTTCAGGACTGTCATGATGAGAGACTTGTTCAGGACCAAAGGGCAGACAGACTCTAGGACATAGTGGGTCAATTATATTTTAAGGAAATATTTCTGAATTTAACAGAACTCGGAGATGATGAAGGCTCTGCAGTAGAATGGCGACCTGTCCAGGGCGTAGCCGCCTCTCGCCTGTTGACTGCTGGAGATTGGCACCAGCACCCCTCATGACCCTCATGATAAGCATGACAGAAAATTGATGTAGGGATGGATGGGCATGAAGATGGAAATCGACACAGACAAATAGGGAAATAACAGTTTAAGTTGAGGAGAAACCAGGTGCAAATGGTGGAACAAAGAAGTATACACAGCTGAAGACGATTAACTATTTCAGTTTTGGGTGAGGGAGAAACGAAACCTGGGAGGATATTCTGATGAAAAGAATAAAACAAGATAAAGTAATGAGTAAAGATTAAAACAACGATAAATGGAAACATGCAGATACATATTGGAAGTCCAAAACAATTCAGTAAAAAATAACTGTAGTAAATGGCAGTAAGATTTTTGTAACAAAAAAGGAAACTTTACAGTAATTACTAAAAATATCTGGAACTGAGCAGTACGAAATCAAAATAAATGTTATAAATTTGTATATACAATATATGCATAAAAACTAAGAATGTTCAAACAGGATAGACAAAGATGGAGTTAAAAATATTTTTGGTGGGGCTGATATAGCCTAGTGTATGTCTCCAACTAATCCGGAATAAGAATTCAAATAAACAATTGGAAATTAAATACAATTTAACAGTAATGATTTAATTTACTATATAATAACAGTAACAGTGATGATTTTGGTCACTGTGACGGGGTTCTTTGGCCTCCAAGAATCCAGGCTCAGTCGAGTTACCTGTGTTGGTGATTTATTGTGCTCAAAAACTCAAAACAGGGTGCAAAAGAAACTAAACATATACAAGATACTCTGGTCTCAGCCTCCCTCCAGTTACCAGCAATGTAACAAAGAAACAGAAAACAAAAATGGCCGCTTCTTCTTCCCACAGCCCTCATTAAATAGTTTAAGCCCCTACCCTCAGGCTCTCTTATTTCTGATTTCTTCTCATATATATATATATATATATATATATATATATATATATATATATATATATATATACTGTATATATATATATATATATATATATATATTTGATGTGTTTCTTTTATTTTTTATTTATTTATGAAATGTGAATGCGTGTGTGAAAGGTGTACTACTACAGCACAAAAAATTGCCCATACTGGGACAAATAAAAGCTACTCAACGGAACTGAAAAAAGGGTGGCTGTTCATAGAGCTCTCTGTCGGAGAACATTAAGCGATGCAGAGAGGTGAAGGGAACACAAAAGGAATGAAGGAAAATATATGGCACAAAAAAAGTTTACTATAAATAGGGATAACCATATCCTGGAGCGATTATGATTGTCATAAAAATAAACTGAATTTAATTAAATAAAGTCTAAGTCATATATATCAGATCTAGATCAAATTTCATTTTGGAGCTCACTGTACCTTTTTAAGTGACATTTATGCTGCTACCTTTAAATCTGTTCTTTTGCTAGAGCAAAGGCGGAACTGGAAAAACAATCTGAAAAGACATTTTCCAGAAGTAGAAAAAAATACTTGCAACAAAAAACAAAACAAAAAAAAACCTGACAATAACAAATTAAAAAGTCTCCTCTTACCAACAGCTCAAAATACGAGATCTGTCCACCAGTCAGAACCAGACTCAGGCTAAAAGATCTTAAACCAACTTAGAGGATGGAATAACTGCTGTAATGAGGTAGTTCTCCAGTCTGTGAAAAAACAGACACTCTCTTCTGCACTTAAATTTTAAATATCACAAGGAATTCCTTATGATTTTAAGTGACTAACACCACCTTTTGGATTTAAAAAAACAAAAGTCTCTGATCCAAGTAGACTTTTTTGTTGTTGTTGTTTAAAATCCATTATGATCCAAAATGAAATTAAAACTTGGGCAGCAAAGTGGGGGAGTGTTTATGTAGGGGTGTGGGGATTGGAGAAGAAGATAAACAGACTGATCACTGCAGCTGTTGCTTTGCATGCTACATTGTTGTTGTTTTTTTCCCCAGCTTTTATTGTAATAACACTGTCATAAATACATAACTACGGAATGAACCCTCTGCATTTAACCCATCCCCCTGGGGAGCAGTGGGCTGCCATTGTGAAGAGCCTGGGGAGCAGTGTGGGGTTTAGGGTCTTGTTTAGGGACCCAGAGCCGCATTTTGTGGGAGTGGGGCTGCACGACACTGGAGAAAGTACAACAAGAAAGATGGCAGCACCAATTGAGCAGTTCTTGTTTGACTCAGCTTTGGAATCAGTTTTGGATTCTTAAACGGACGCTTAAAACCCTTTCCCTCTTCTTTTAATTTCTTTTTATTTACTTGTACTTATTTTTGGGTAGTGTTTAGTGCTTGCATAGTTATTAGATACAGTAATACTGTGTGATATTAGCTAATAAAGGTAACATTGTATATCAACTCGTGGTCTTTTCTGGTTACCCTATGTAGTGAACGATTATCACTCAGGCCAGACCCACCCTCCTATGCTTCAATGTCCACAGAAAACTTACACTGTAAATTTACAAAATATGTACCTGTGAGATCAATGGATCCATCACAAACCTTTAGTATTTGTAGTCTTTAGCAGGGTGGACACTAACCCTCCTTTAAAATCAGGCGCTGATTTGTAGGGCGTATCTGTTTGTCTTCAATTATTCTGAAGAAGAACAGATGAAGAGTGGTCCCCATGTACTTCAGCAGTTTAACCCTAAAGCAGCATAACTACAGAGATAACCTGAGCCACCCTAACCATATTTAACATGTCATCTGTTAATATTGAAAAGAGATATGTTTCTCCTTAGCCAACCCATTTTTTATGGTGCCCATTATCACCCTTATTCTCAACTATTTTAACTACCGAACAAGAGGAAAAGATTTCCTTTATTCTCCATGTTATTTACTGAGGACTTATGTTTTTATTTTCCCTAGAAATATAGTGCACAGAAAAGGTTTCCTCTTCCGTGTTTCCAGGACACAACAACCCAGAAAAGAAACCAGAATCATGTTTTCTTATAAATCTTCCGTATATTTTTTGTAGAAAAAAAATTTATATCTTCCTACTTCTACTGTTTTTATAATTTCTATACTGTTTTTAAAATATTTATAATTCTCTTTTTGTAAATTCCACTTTAAATGTCGTAATTCAAAATGAAGTGGAGCTAGAGTTAGAGTGAATGCTGTATGTAGAAACTTGTCGATTAAAATCTAAATCTAAATCAACACATCTAAACCTAGTAGAAATTACTTAAAAGGTAGTCGTTATTAAAGGTAATCCCGGACAGTACTGGTTATTGCTTAAACTCTGCTGAAACAAAATTTACTTACCTCTGCTCACTGATTTAACACCAATCCTTGTTCAGTTCCAGAGGTGGATAATCCAGGTGCAGAAAGTGAAAAGCCTGTAGAGATTGATTGCAAGATTACTCATTCCTGGGGCTAATCATCTGGTTAAGTGATAAAGGCTAACAAGACAACATTTTTACTTTCTAGATCTGGATTATCCACCTCTGTATTCCGAGTGGACATTTGAGCTTTTGGGAATTAAAGGTCCCTATTTTAGCATTAATAGAAAGCTTGTTAAAAATGGCTTCACAATGTTCCGTTATCTGTTATTGACTCAGAACCAAAGTCCAGAGAACAGGCTGATATCACAGGTTAAAGGCCGCTTCAGAGGAAGAAGTGATTCTGCTGAGATGGCACCACGCCACGAGGAAAATCTCTGAGACGGGAACGTGACAAACAAAGGAGGAAGGATTTCACAAGCAGCTGCACACGCAAAGAAAGTTACACAGAAAAATCAACAATATCTGCTATGATAACAGGGGAAAGCTGCAGGAAGGATAAACATCTGGCTGCTATCAAACACTGAAGGTAAAACCTGAATGTAGTTTCTGATGCGACCTTCCTGCTCTGCTCCTTTTATCCTGTCTGATTTTATTTGAATCATCTAATGACTACAGATCGTGTAAAGCAACCCAGTGTAACATGATCGGTTTAGATTTTCTGAATGAAGCATTTCCTCTCTAGGAATGTGACACAGCTAATGACAGGTTTTATATTGCCGATATGTCTCCGTGTTATGACAGCAGAAGGTGTATTTAGGAAACGCTCCGGCAGAAGTCTCTACAGCTGTCAGAACTCAGACTGGCCCTAAAGCTTTCATGGTGGACAGGGCAGGTCTAGGATCTGACAGGAAGTATTTTACAGGTCACTTAAATTAAAGCTTTATCTGAAATCGTCAACACTTTCACTTGAGAGTGCTTTGGTGTCAGAAAAGAGCAACATGGAGAAATATTTGTTTTTTTTTCTTCATAAAGATAAAAGCACTATTAGTTGAATGGACTCCTTCAAAGAAAATACAAGTAATTGAGAGTCACAAGGTCAATGAACGATCATGATCCAAGTTTCTTCACCAGCAGAGCTTTTTATCCCTTTTAGATAAAAAAGAACATAGCTGAAACATGTGTTGCAAGCTGTGACACAAAATTCATTGACAGAAATCTTTACATTTATTGTTTAAATGTATTGATTATACATATTTTAAAGCATTGGAAAAAACAAATTTTTGCTTGACCTCCTGCACACAATATTAAAACAAACAAAAATCCATCTTTATCTATTTTTATACATTTTTGGAAAAGCTCCAGGCAGCAACAAAGGGGGCATTAAAGAGCGGCATGCAGCTCTGCAGCCGTGGGTTGCTGACCTGTGCTCTAGGGTGTCTAATCGGCTCTTAAAAAGGTCATTATCATTGTCATTATGAGCCAGGTAATCTTAGCAATCCCTGAAGACTCATTTCCTCCTAATTCTCTCATTTCCAACAACCTTTAGCAGAGCCAATGTATCCATTGTGCACTTTTGTCACAGCAATTATAAAATGTTAATAGCAGTTAGAGTTAATTGTTCACACCTTATCACATTTACGTGTTGATCTGTGTTACGAACCCCCCTGTTGATCTTCTGGGAGAGAAATGTGAGCGTAGGAAGTTGTTAAAAACATTGATTAAAGAACAAGTTGCAGGTTAAATAGGCTCATGTTTGAAAAACGTTTCTTTAATGTTTAAAGTGTTTTGGCTGCAATAACAAAACACATTTACCAATGAAAATTATATTTCCTAACAAGGTCTCTAAAATCTGTTTTTTTTTTAAAAACAATTCTGGTCATAGAAGGTAACAGACAAAAGTAATTTTTGTGTTTTTCAATTTCAATGGGGAAAACTAACTAATAAAGAATAAAGAACTCTAATAATTGGCATTGGGCTAATCAATATATTACACTAAAAGAGGCTTGCTACTCCTTCTCACCTACAATTATATGAAATTTCAAAATCTAACTAATTAGAAAGCATAAACTCATTCATATTTACATAATCCGCTTGCTGCAGCCAGGTTTCTTTAAGAAAATATATCAGTCTGATTGTCACAGATTTATCCTTACCTAACAAAGCCTTTAAAGAGAGAGAGATCATTGATGTACAGTAAGCAACAGTTAATTATTTTACTTTCTGATTTTTAAAAGTGGTATTTATTTTATCCCAGAATTTGTTTTGTTGATTCTAATCAGTTAAATATGTTCATTCTAATGTTAAAGGTTGAGCAAGGCAAACATAAAAAAATCAAAAGGATACCAATAACTGAGAACAGGCAGTCTAGATAAAATAGATTGACTTTGGAAATAGAATATAGATGTATTGCCATATGTACAAGTAAAAACTTCCTCTAAAGCTCATCATAGTTCTCTTGATTCTCCAGCAGGTCTATTGATCTACCTTTGATGATCCTCCTGATCATCATCTCGGTCTCCTGGCTCTCCTCCGGTGGTCCTCCAGGTCCAATGATCCTCTGCTGGTTGTCCTCCTGATCCTCCTCGTGCTCCAACACAACCCTTCAGCTCATCTGAATCTCCAGACCCGTTGAACAGTTCTTTCACTAGTTGGTTTCTCAGTGACAATGGCTACCAACTCCCCTAAAGACAAGTAAAGCAGAGAATGACTTCATAATTCATTTGATTTTTTACAGTTTTTTTCTTTTTAGTAGAGTACTTTATTGTAATTTCGTGCCTCACTGTGGTGCAGTTTTGATTGTGCAGTTAAATCTACATAAGTCTTTTTTTCTTAAAATAAGTGCATTTTTTCTTGAATTGAGGAGGAAAGTGAAACATTTTGCCAGTAAAACGAGGCAGTTTACATTTAAAATAAGAAAAAAAAAATTGCATTGTCTTATTTCAAGTACATATTATCCAATTATCTTATTCTAAGTGTGAACATACTAATCCCAATGGGAAACTATCTTTACCTAATTAAATTAAGGTTAAATACACTTAATTTAAGAAACTTGTACTTATTTCTAGATATTTTTTCCACGCTAGCATTGTAATCTTATAGCAAAAAGGTTACACTGCAAAAACAATCCAGAAATAGTTTAAAATTTCTTAAATAAAGTGTATTCATCCTTAATTTAAGTACATAAATGGGATAGTTTGCCAAAAGAATGAGTTATTTTACTCTTAAAATAAGATAATTAGTTAATGTGCACTTAAAATAAGACAATGCAATTGTGTTTTCTTATTTTAAGTGTAAATTGTCTTGTTCCATTGGCAAAATGTCTCTTTACCTCCCAATTCAAGAACAATTGCACTTATTTTAAGAAAAAATGACTTATTTAGATTTAGATTTTTTTGCAGTGTACGGGTTTAAAACTTGGCCTGGGTGATTTCTGTATAGAATTAGTACTGTATATTCTCATAATGCATGCAGGGGTTCTCTCTGGGTACTCTCGTTCTCTGCAACAATTTAGAAACATGACTGTTAGGTTGATTGGTGACTCTAAAGGTAAGAGTGCATGGGTGTGCATGGCTGTGCACATCTGTATTGCCCCTGCAATAGATTTGCAGCCTGTCCAGGATGTCACCTGCCCCCTTTTTTGCCCATAGCCTGTTAGAAACAGGTACCAGCCCCATATGACCCTGATGGACAAGCAGCTAAAGAAGATGGATAATTACCAATACCTCATTTGCAAAAGATTCAATTGCTTCTATAAAAAAAGACAAACGGCATCTGAAATTTACTTGACTTGGAACCTTTGTTTATTTGATCAGATGATTGATTGATTGATTAATTGATGGATTAAACATATTAATTTCGTAAGCTTTGGAACAGCTAAATCATTTAGCGATAAAGTTTTTGAGCTCTCACCTAAAGACTATGATGACATCATTCAGGTTTATTTCCTGCAGGTATTTGGGCGTGTGGATGATATTCTTCATGCTTGGTCTGGGAACCCTGCTGCCCTGGAATTTCTTCATGACTGCTACCATGGTGAAATATTGTCTTCTGTTTGTTTTTTTTTTCCAACACACATTTTACTATACAAGCTTTTACTTTGTAATAGGCTAAGCTAAGGGTGTTTTTAGCATCGTGGAACCTGTGCAGCTTAGTTAAATCCAAATAGTTTCATCAAAATAACGCAGGACGTATTGCACCTTCTCTCTGACAATTTACTAATGTCTTGAATTAATATCAGCAAATTTGAATTAAGCAAACAGATTTGAGTTTTTTTTTTTACTGTTAGCAACAGTAAAGAAAAAGTAAATAATAAATAATACAAAAGGTATTAGCTGAAAGGAATGTGCAACCTTTTTAATAGATTTTGTCTTCTTATATTCTGCTATTTCTTAATAAATTGTATCATACCCACTGATTTACTGGGACCACGGGTATGTGAGTTATGCCGTTGTATTATTGGGTAAGGAACGCATTTGTTTGTTTACCCAAAATTAGTGGCACATTATTTGGCAACAGTCCACCTTTCAGCTGCAGCTAATATCTGCAACAACTGTACCACTGATTACTAGGCTAGCAATATTTTATAAAGCAAGAAGGCAATTGTTTAAAGATGGCTGCAAAGTTCTCTGACAATGACTCAAAAAAAAAATTCTATCCAGCTGTATGGTTTCCTCTGATGTTTGCCAGTTCCATCTCCCATGTTTAAAATACACTGAAATTTAATTACTTTAGTAGTTTTTTTTAACCATTACTGACATGTGTGACACATGACAGTAGCGCTTATGTTTATGTCACTGGCCAGGAAGTCCCAGAGAATAACTGCAGCTGATTTACGATGATCTGTGATCAGACAGAGGGTCAGAACCATGAAGACAATAGTAGGCAGGGGGAACAGGAGGACAAACCAGAATCCGTAGTCGGGGGGAGCGAAGTCCAGGGTCAGAGCCAGGTGATCTGAAGTCTAATGAAGCACCAGAGGGAAATCCACAACGAGGTTGAGAAGCAGTTCAAGGTTAAGCAACGGGCAGGCCGAGAAAAACAGATCAGGTCAGTCAAACCAGCAGCAAGTCAGGAATCAGAATGCTGGAATAGATCTTACCAATGGCTCAAAATAATCTGGCACTGATGTTTGGTCTGAAGGCAGGTTATAAACTAAAAGATGAAGGTGGATCAGATGAATAGTTGGAGCAGATAGGAGCTACAATTACTGGTATTCAGATCAAGCCTCGATCTACTGTGTGAAAGGAGGAATGATTGCTCATGAATTCAGATAAGCTACAACTGCAGGGGCTCCCATCTTCTTAAATACCCTGTTTAGACTCAGTTCGTCATGTCTTTAAAGGATTGCGGGCTAGAGGTACCTACACCAAGTTCAAGACTATCCAGACTCTGAAGCAATCGAGCGCGACCAGAACCAGTGTCCCTGTTCATTTTCAGGAAATCCCTAACAGGCCTATCTCTTGAGAGAGTATCAATAGCCCTGCACTTCCCCACAATTTAGGAGAAATATTTATCATATAGTGCAAGCATTTATAGAATAAAATTTTGATCAAATTCAGGAAACCCAACTATTCACGTCTTAGACTGTACCGCAATCCCTCGGTCTGATTATACAAGTAGTAAAGAAGCTCCCTTAAAAGAGGAGGAAACTTTGAGCACTTCCAAGACCATGTTTAGGGGTAACTGCCGTCTGCCCTGATCATCTGGGGGTTTGAGATGAAAGAGCAGAGACACAAAAAACCCAGAAGTAAAATCTGTAGCATGTAAGCATTTTGTTAGTTTCTGTAATATCTGTTTCATTTTCTTTGCATGATAGAGAGGCAGGCTTTAAAACTAAAGTACAGCAGCAGTTTATGAAAGAGGAAATGAAATTATTGGTGGTAAATGATTTAATAACCCTAATGCTAAGGGCATGGGATTGAAAAAGTTGCTCTTCCTCTCTCTCCTTTTAGACATGTACGGTAACTGTGTTGACTAAATTTCCTTTTGATGAAGTAGTTTGTAAAGATTTTTGCCTGCACGTTTAAATGCATGTATTCATAATCGTCATCGGTTCTACCTTGTGGAAGCGTAAAAAAAACCCCATAAATACTAGGCCAGGTGTATCTAGGTAAAAACTGCATCATCACAGGGTTAAAGCTGCATAGTCCATTCAACTTTTTATTTCAAAAACCTTAGTATCACAAATAAATTACAAGGTACAAAGTCCTTTAATTTGACATTTTTTATATTTATGCTGCAACATTTTTCTAAAGAATAACATGTACTGCTGGTGTGATTTGTTATTTTTGTGTTTTGCACAGCATTTTTCTCAATTTACTAGCAAAGAAAGCCCGTTTTGTACATTTATAAAAACAAAGGAGGTACAATACTGAGCATGTGCTCAGGGGTAAACACAGAAGCAGCATAATTGCTAAGAAAGTTGAGACAGTTAGCTTTCCAAGAGGGATAAGAATATAGTATGAATGTTAGTGTTTGGTGAGTTTAAAGCTAAAGCTTCAGAGGCGATCAGATGTGACTGCTGAGTTGATGGATTGTGAGTAAACATCCTCATCACTGATATTGTCAGGATTTGGTGTTGGATTGAGGTCCCAAAAGCAGAGGCAAGTAGGCAGAGGTGAATTTAGGTGGGTTTAATGAGGTTCACCGGAACAGAGGCAGGAAAAAAAAAATCCAACAAAATAACAAACAAACCAGAACCAAGGACACATCAGGGGAAACCAAACTCTAAGAGCCAGGGAGAGACGATGTAAGCAGACAGACGTTAGACGAGGACCCAGCAAACAGGAACTGAAGAGGGAGGGCTTTTAAAAGGGGACAGAGACAAAGAGAGAGGGCTAACTGAGAGGATTGGAAACAGGTGAGGACAGAGCAGAAAACAGAGCTAGGGAAAGAGGACACAAGAGGGCAGCAGAGGACAACAAATGGAAAACCTGGAATACAGGAACTAACAAAGAAAACAACAAAATAATAATTAAACACTAAAACAAGGAGCAAAGTAAAACTGAATACTCTAAATAAATAAACATAACAAAACCAAGACTGTGACAGATATAAGTGATAGCAACACTATTCTTTGTCACTACAGTCTGAATACAAACTAGATTAACTGATAGATTGGTTGGTTGGTTGGTTGGTTGATTGATTGATTGATTGATTGATTGATTGATTGATTGATTGATTGATTGATTGGTATAACAGACCGATGCGTGAGGTTAGGGGGTTTTTCTGTCATAGCTGCTAATATTCAGAAGGCTGCTCGAGATCAGATTCAGTTCAGGGTTCATTATCAACGCATTCACCGGGGATATTGTATTTTTTGTATAAGTAATGTTACTTTGTAAAATAACTCAAAAAATGGTAAAGAGTTAAGTAAAATACTTTAAGTATCAGTAACTTACATTTTGTTAGTGGAAGAAAGTCCCTCCCTTTCATTTCATAAAGGAAAAGAAGATATATTGGGCTATTGCAGTCCTATGCATAATAAAATAAGACTAAAAAGCTAAACCGGAGGGTGTGTTCCAATTACAGAGGAATCACATTCCTCCCTGGTAATGTCTATTCCAGGTTCTGGAAAGGAGGGTCCGTCGTATACAGTAGTCAAACCTCGGATTCAGGAGGAGCAGTGTGGTTTTCGTCCTGGCCGTGAAACACTGAATCAGCTCCATACCCTCAGCAGGATCCTGGCGGGTGCATGGGAGTTTGCCCAACCAGTCTACATGTGTTTTGTGGATCTGGAGAAGGCATTCGACCGTGTCCCTTGGGGGTTCCTGTGGAGTGCGCTCCAGTATGGAGTACCGGACCCTTAATAGGGGCTGTTAGGTCTCTGTATGACCGGTGTCAGAGTCTGGTCCGCATTGCAGGCAGTAAGTCGGACTTGTTTCCTGTGAGGGTTGGACTCCGAACCAAGGTTACCCTTTGTCACCGATTCTGTTCATAACATTTATGGACAGAATTTCTAGGCACAGCCAAGGTGTTGAGGGGATCTGTCTTGGTGGCCTTAGGATTGCATCTCTGTTATTGCAGATGATATAGTTCTATTGGCTTCATCAAGGCGTGACATACAGCTCTCCAAATCAAATCCGAATCAGTGCCTCCAAATCCAAGACCATTGTCTTGAGCCAGAAAAGGGTTGAATGCCTTCTCCGGGTTGGGGAGAATGTACTGCCCCCAGTGGAGGAAATTATGTATCTTGGGGTTTTGTTAACAAATGAAGGGAAGATGGAACTGGAGATCGATTGGCGGATTGGTGCAGCGTCTGCTGTGAAGCGGGCCCTGTACCGGTCTGATGTGGTGATGAGAGAGCTGAGCCGAAAAGCAAAGCTCTCGATTTACCGTTCCTATCCTACCGGATCCAAGCGGCTGAAATGAGTTTTAAGCCATAGTGTGTCTGGGCTCTCCCTTAAATATAGGGTGAGGAGCTCAGTCAACGAGGGAGGACTCAGAGTAGAGCAGCTGCTCCTCCACATCGAGAGGAGCCAGTTGAGGTGGCTCACGGGCATTTGATTAGGATGCCTCCTGGACATCTCCCTGGGTGAGGTGTTCCAGGCACGTCTCACCGGGAGGAGGCCCAGGACACGCTGGAGGGACTATGTTTCTTTGATGGCCTGGGAGCGCCTTGGGATTCCCCCGGGGGAGCTGGTCCAAAGTATCTGGCCCGCGATCCGACCCTGAAAGTGGAAGAAAGATGGATGGATGGATGGATGGATGGATGGATGGATGGATGGATGGATGGATGGATGGATGGATGGATGGATGGATGGATGGATGGATGGATGGATAGATGGATGGATGGATGGATGGATGGATGGATGGATGGATGGATGGATGGATGGATGGATGGAACAGTTAAAAAGAAACTAATGTAATTCTAAAGGTATTTTTGGGACATATTTTATAACTTCAATAGATATGTAGTTTGTTTTTTTTATTCATGAGATTCGTGGTAAATAAAGGATTTCAACTAGTAAATGGTTACCACCAAGAAACATGGTAGCAACAGCATCTGGGTTCAAAAAATTACAAGGTTCTTGTGCTGAATAAGATTATATATGTTCCAGCTGAATTGTTGCACTCTTGATCAATATTCTTTGTTCATGGAGAGATATGTTATTGTGTCCCTGCAGTACTTCCAGAAACGTCTAAAGGAACCTCTTTCTGCTGAGGTTTCGGTCAATCAGAGTGAGTCGGCACCTCCGAGTGTTTTAGAGGCCAAATTCAACAACGTCATGACCCTCTGTGCCATGCTGCCGCTGCTTCTCTGCACCTGTCTCAACTCCTTTCTGCACTCACTGTGAGTCCTACCCTGCAGCTCTGAGAGCTGGACAAGGGCTACATCAAAGTACTATACCATTTCAATTTAGGCTATTTACCAAGTAACATTCCAAGAGAAAGAGAAGTTCCATATAGAAAGTCATTTTAATTGACTCAAATGTATTGTATTCCATGCATTTAATATCAACCATAGCTATAAATGGGGCGTTTGTTGTGTCATTCTGTCATGCTTGTGTAGTTAAAAAATTATTTCATCAGTAGATCTTACCTAATACCTAACTTTCACACAAAGCATCTGTCGGTGTCCCCTGACAACAGCCTCCCCTTCCTCTCTGCCAGGACTAAAACTGAAAGAGGAAGATGTGAACATAGTCTTCCAGTGTTATAAGGGGATGAAAGCTCCAGGGCCTGTTAGGGTCTGTCCTCTGAAGTCAAAATGGGCTCTACGTAAGACTCCACTACCAATAAGTAGTGGGGTTGAGCATAGAGCCCGTTCTGCTGAAAGGGCATACACACAATGAATACATACAAGGAGTTTTATTTATTGCACATATGGCTACTTGTATTTTGAATTGATTTGATACCACAACATGCATTCTTGGCTTAGTTTCCCTGCACCCATATAACCTCTTCTGCTCCTGTGCTGACCCGGTTCTGTGCACTCATGTAAGCTTTTGTCACCTAAAAGGTGGTAAACATTGAAGAAACTAAGAATGGCCCCTGATTGGCTATTCTTAAGGAAGACTACTCTTAGCCTAACTATATGACCTACACGGTGTATCAGTCTGGTAAAGAACTGGTACAGCTCATTTTCAAAGGCACGACCAACGGGGTCAGCGTCATCTGTTTAGAACCAATCAGATAACTACACATGTGATGTAATAACTCCAAGCGAATGTCCTCTGTTTTTGTAATTGAAACACATCTAGTTAATAACTGGTTTAGTGAAATCCTCCTTAAATAACTTTAAAAAACTTACATTTAACACAGTCATGAATGTGCTCTGACAGCAGCACCATTATGCCATAAAATAATTATGTCAAACAAATTTGAAACTTGAAACTATAAGCAGTAAAGCTTGTGGCTTTACTGCTTATAGTACAACATCTACTATTAAGCCTTTTTACTTTTATGTCCAGCATTTTGTTACCAAAATTGTTTGTTGATGACAAAGATTGCTCTTGCATTTTGAAGTTCATCTTTACTTAAACATTTTTTAACTCAACATAAACAGCCATTCACTTAAATATGCTTCTACTGTTAGCCACAACCAGAATGAAAAAAAGTGGCGTCTGAAGAAGCAGAATTTCCTGAAAAGAAGTCAATCACAGGAGATTATTTTCTCCAGTTGGCTAAAAGATCCATGTGCAAAAAGGACAGGAGAGACTGCAGGAATTTGGAAGACAAGCCCCGATCGCAGAGAAGGAGTATTTGCTAATGAAAGTGACATATGGGTGTCTTGTGGTATTGAGTGTTCTCTTATAAAGTGTTGAAAATTTTCATAGAGAGAATTCTATGCATGTGTTTATTAAATAAAACTGTTTGTATGCATATTCATTGTGAATGTGCCCTTTTGGCAGAATTCTGACTTAATTATCTCCTCTGCCTGAAAAAAACTGTTCTTAAGACCTAACAACAATAACCTTCAGCCTCTGATAAAAAAACAGACAAAAAAAATTCACTAATGTTGTTGCATCACACATCAGGTCTTGTGAGAACATGTGTCCAAATCACGACCCTACGCTCAAAAATACAGTACTGTAGATCAACAGCCAGACCTCTCATTGTCATAAGGCGAGGACAGATGGACCCAGTATTCAAGGAGAGACAGTCAGTAGGAAAGTTCAAAACATTTATTAAATAAACAAAACAAAGCGAGAGCTGTGGCTGCGCCGGACACTGGAGGCGGGGGTGGGGCACCAATCTCAGGACCCTCTAGGGAGAAACACAGGTAAGTGACCACGCGATCATCTGACTGAAGATGATGTTCTCAGTGAGTCACTTACCTGGTTTAGCAGTTCAGTCCATACCCCTTGAGGGGTGCAATCCAGCCGATGGGCTGACAGCTGACGCGGTGCAGTCACCCAGAGTGTCCCCAGTGCTGCAGCTCCGGAGGAGTTGGGGGAAGCCAATCCTGATCAGGGATGCAGATCAGGTTGGAACAGACAGAACAGGTTGCAGATCAGGCAGGAACAGAACAGGTAGCAGGATCCAGGCTTTAACAGAGCTCCAGGACAGGAGGGTTCAGAGTCTGACTGGGATCAGAAGCATGACCAGGTGGTCACGCACAGGAGCAGACAGGAGTAGGTGCAGACAGGCAGGCTCAGTGGAAGAGGGTAGCCGAGACAGGACGTGGAACCGGAACTTGAAGCAGGACTTTAAACTGGTCTCCTCCTGGAGCCAGGCTTACTGGATAAAACTGAACCTCCCCCATATTGAGCCAAAAACCCAGAGGACTCAGCGGGGGAGGAACGGTGGATAATCAGGAGACGAGACAAACACAAAAAAACCCTCTTTCCACTGGCCGCCAGGATCCAGGACATGAACCATAAAATAAAACTGAACAGAAAGACTAACAAAAAGACAAGTAATGATCTGGAACTGAATGCTCAGGCTGAATTGAATATAACCAAGAGGAAACAGGTGAGAAGAATAAATTATAATTGAGGCAGGGAGGGAAAACGACAGGTGAAAGGAATGACTAATTAAGGGAGAACAAACAGGGCAGATCATGACACTCATGTGCCCTGGATCAAATTTGCTGCATAAAACCAGAACCAAAAATGTAGAAGCAGCTTGTAGTTCTTATGCTCAACTGTGAAAGTGTTTTTTTTTTTTCCAGGTTAATCCGGAGTATATTTAAAAATCTATGTATAGCCTTTTTGTGAGTGATAAAGATCATTCCTCACATTATCTTTTTGGTGTTTTTCAGAATTTAAACATTATTTCATTCTTTATTTCATTGTCTAATTCATCTAAAGTCCTTTGAATTGTTCTTATACGTACTATGTAAAAAAAAGAAATTTCCTTTGGCTTCATTGTTAAAAAATTTCCACATCAATTATCTAAACTTCATAAACTCAGCTTGACGTGTCGTTTTATTGTTTTGTCTTACGAGTGAGACTGGTCCTGTGATGTTTTAAGGTGTTTTATAGATAAAGTTGGATTTGAATGGATTCAAACTTTTCCTTCTTCCTCTGATTCTATCAGCATTCCTCAGCGTCTGCGTGTGATGGGAAGTCTCTCCGTCATCATGATTGTCTTCATCGTCACTGCCATCCTTGTCAAAATTCCTCTAGAGCCGCTGCCTTTTTTTTCCATAACCATGGTGAAGATCATCATCATCAATTGTGAGCCTGTTTGACTTATTTCTAAGCTTCCTTTTGGGGTCTGAGGTGAAGTTAGTTAATGAGGGACAAGCAACAAGTAAAAGAAGGAAGATAAATCACGTAACATTACTGTAAAAAACATTCAGCAGCATCTTGGAAAGTTTTGAAGACATATGGTCTATCAATTTAGAAATTATTTGAGTAGCTATTATCGCGGCAACTAATGATTAAGTATAAGAATCATGTTATCATATTGGCTGTGCTCAACTGTTCATAAACATGAAAGCAAGGGCGTAGGTTTGATTTCAACTTTGGTAGGGACACTATTCTTCAGTTTCATTGATCCTTTGCAAAAATATATGCATGCTCTTTTTTATGCTTAATGTGAGCTTCAGGGCTCATTTTGTTTAAAGAGAACAGCAGCATTTCTTGCTACATTAATACAAATCTTATAAGCACTACATGCACTAGATGCTGTTTATCAGTATCTAAAGCATAACTGGCTCTGATGAATGTGGAATTAGGACTTTTCCACTTTGAAAAGGATTGCATTTAAATTTACCTGCAACTAAGACAGTGTCTGTTTAACCAAATATAGTCTATAATACCGGTACCATGTGGATTTATCCTGTGTTTCTTCTGAAGATAGAGAATTGTGCAGAGGTAAAACCCACTCTTATTTTTAATCTAATATGCTCTCTCTGGATCATGCAAAATAATACATTCAAGGGACTGACAAATAAATGTATTGTATTTACATGTGCACTGGAACTATAAGAGGAACTGACACTGAGCATTTAAAGTATTAATATTAGAAGTTGTACATCTGGGCTGTAGTTACTCTGTGTAGCTAATTTCATGTATTTTATCTATGGCTGAAACAATTAATCATATTAACAAATTATTTAAATAATAATATTGAACTAATTTAGTAATTGATTAATGCGTAACTGGAGTATAGGGCCACTAAAATGTGCCTTTAGCCGACAGAGACACCCACTTTAGAGCAGGAATTATACCAAGATTGTAAAAAAATATGTAAACATTTTGCATTTAAGAAGTAAAAAATATTTTTTGTCTGTCAATATTCTCCATCCAGAACTCCTCCAAAGGAAAACGTTTAAACGTTTCTGTTTCACCTAGTTTCATTTCATAAAAGATCTTCTTTAAGGAGCCTTTGGCTATCTGATTAAAAGATAAAATAAAAGAAATCCTAACGCTGTTAACTTACATTTTTCAAGTTCCACAAATCAAAAAACTCTCTCCTGCTTCTTTACAGAACTCAGAAGCTTTCGCCAGTTTTAGCGTAGATGATATTTTTTTAATTTGGACTAGTTTAGAGTAGCCCAATATTAATTTATTTTAAGCGCCTTTTTACACGCACATACAGAGACTAGAAAACACGCGAATCAGAAAGAAGTAGGAACCTAAGGCAGAATAATCAGAGAGTTAAACCGCGCAGCACAGTTGATGCGCTGCTATGTGAAAGGGACAGGAAAGAGCAGGCAGCTGCAGCTACCAGGCAGATAAGCTGCGAGAGGAAAAGAAGCGGTTGCTGTATAGTAAATTATAAACATGTTGTTTACATCCAATTATTGGTAGGGACAAATAGGTCCTTCCAAAATTTTGGTAGCGACATGTACCTATGGTCCCTATGCAAACCTACGCCCATGAGTGACAATAAAGTTGAGTTCTATTCTATTCTTTATCAGGATATGTATCTGCTTGTTTGTTCACAGCCTTCGGTGCAGTGCTGCAGGGCAGTCTCTTTGGGATGGCCGGTTTGCTTCCAGCTTCATACACGACTCCCATCATGAGCGGCCAAGGCCTCGCTGGCACCTTTGCTGCCTTTGCAATGATCTGCGCCATTGCAAGTCTGTTAAATAATCTTTCGATAACTGTTCACAGCCTTGCAGTATCATCTATTATGGCAATTTTCTGATTGGATTGTTTTTCGTTTTTTATCACTTCTTCCATCTCATGCTATCTTTATCTGTTGCAGGTGGTTCTGAGATGGAGAGTGCAGCATTTGGTTATTTCATCGTAGCCTGTGTTGTCGTTTTCCTGTCCATCCTGTCCTATATCATGTTACCAAAATTGGTAAAGTAAAACTTCTGTATCACACCTTCAGCCTTTTTTTAAATCTCAATTTGTTTTTGGCACCTGTAAAATATACTGGGCTGTGTTTATTTCCAAGAAGAGTAAACATAACCCTAATCCAGCTTAGTTTAGCTTAGTCTAGTCTAGGCTGAATAAAACACATGCAGTCAACATACCAATAGCTATTTATAGGAGAGAGAGAATTAACCATTGGAATACAGCAGCCAGTGGATCATATAAAGGAGAATATTAAATCACCACCAGCAGGAGTCCCAGAATGCTGTCACAGCTGAACAGAACCAGGCCATTTGGAGTTAGCAAAAAGAAAACAAATACAACATGAAGCAAAAATTCAAAGCAGCTGCAAATAATGTAAAAGTTGAAGAGTATAAGTAGAATGCAGCAGAGTGAGGAAATGTTGTCCCTATGTTCTCCAGCAACCTAGGGCTACAGCAGCGCACCAATAACCTGAGACACCCTAACTATAAGCTTTATCAAAAAGAATATGTTTAGGCCTGGTCTTAAAAGTAGACAGGGTGTCTGCCTCATGCACTGAAACTGTTAGTTAATTCCACAGAAGAGGAACATGATAACTAAAAGATCTGCCTCCCATTCTACTATTAGAAACTCTAGGAATGACTAGTAAACCTGCAGATTGTGAGCGAAGAGCTCTGTATGGAACATAAAGAACAATTTGATCTCTGATATAAGATGGATCTATTGTGTTATTTAGGGTTTTATAAATCCAAAGAAGGGTTTGAAATTCTATTCTGGATTTAAAAGCAACCAAAGGAAGGGAAGCTAAAAGAGAAGAAATAACATATTCTTGTATTTAAATAGGCTGGTTAAGGTGTGGAAGAAAATTAAAACCAGAGAGCTGAGAATTCAATTTTTCATAAACGTAGAATTGAAAAAAAAAAAATTAAGAGCAATATAATCTTTTTGTATGCCTGTGCATTGTTCATGAATCGTATTGAATTATTCTTTTGTTTTGTTTTTCTATTTTTAGCTTGAAAAAGTATCTTGTATGTTTGATTGTTAATGTCTAGAAACTTTCATTTCAGGAGTTCTTCCAGTTTTTTCAAGAACAAAACAAAAAACCAACTTCGGATGATGAGCAAAATGCAGTTACCCTGATGAACACGGGTATGAAACTAAATTCATCACCTGGAAGGTCAGGTCAGAAAAATAAATTTTGATTTTTTGAGTTGTTGATTCTCAGAGCTTAAAGATGCTACAACTAATGAGACGGACCAGAGCATCTCCATGATGAAGATTTTTAAGAAGGTCAGACATTAAATCTATACTATTAGCTTACTGGTGCTCGATCATACAATAACATCAGTGGTGAAAAGAAACATCAGATAGAAATTAAACAAACAGAAAAAAACATAAATCGGAAATCTATGCCAAGACTAATTTTTTGTTCTTTCTGTGTCTTAGTTCATATGTAAGCTGAAGATTCACAGTCTAAAAGCAGACAGGAGTTGGGCTCCACACGTTTGTTACTCAAAGAAACTCTTTTTGCTCCTCAATACCAAAACAATAAGGAAAATTGTACGCTCCAACTCTGGGAACAGTTTGAGCATGATTTCAGTTACAATTCAATTTCAATTTATCTTTATTGTCATTGTCACAAGAACAACGAAATTTTAAAAAGTGCCATAGATCGATCAGTGCATATGCTTAAAAAAACAAAAATCGCTGTCACCACCATTTACACAATATAAGAAATAAATAATAACTGATAAAAACAACTAATAAGAATAGCACATTCTCACACACATCATCCATGATGATTAATGGTTATTTTTGGTTGCATTTAGTTTTGTTATTGCTGTCGGGTAAAAACAGTTGAAAAATAAAGGTACGTCAAAATCAGAATCAAGTTTATTGCCAAGTAGGTTTGCACTTTGACTGGATGTTGATGGTGCAGACAAATTACATATATATACAATAATGTATTTTAATAACATACATAAACCCATTGAAAAGAGAGTTTCTGGCGAAAGAACCTGGAATGCTAACTTTTGGGATTTGGAGAATGTTTTTTTTAATGATGCACAATATCTGATCTTCTATAGTGATACTAATGATACTACTAATACTAAAAATGATAATAATATTAATAATAACAAATCCCACGGGATTTAAAAAGCAATTTAATCCAAGCTTACTTGTGTCCACATACAGTGGGGACTATATGGTCCTAAAACATGACTGTTAGGTTAATTGGCTTCTCTGAATTCTCCTTAGGTGTGAGTGTGAATGGTTGTTTGTCTCTGTGTTGCCCTGCGATGGACTGGCGACCTGTCCAACGTGTACCCTGCCTCTCGCCCGTAGACACCAGCACCCCTCATGACCCCACATGGGATTAAGCGTTTCAGAAAATGGATGGATGGATTGACCGTGTTTCAACAGCTAAACGCCTTTGTAACAATAACAAGCCACTGCTCACCACAATACAAAGACTCT
>JAGKQL010000001.1:6313646-6354186 GCA_018398635.1 Cyprinodon brontotheroides | reverse complement strand
GAGACATCAAGGGAAAATATTCACGAGGGGCCAGGGGAAAGACGAGGTAGGACAGAGTAAAACAAGGAACCGGCACTGAGGAACTGCACAAGAGTGTATTTATGGAAGACTGAAAAAAGCGAGAACTAACGAGCAGCTTGGGAGCAGGTGTGAACAGAGCAGCAAAGAAAGGAGAGTAACATAAGAGGTAAACAGTGGGGAACAAATAAAAACCTTAGAACTCAAATATATCCAGAAAATACAACAAAATTGGAATTAAACCAATAAAACTACAAAAAAACATGAAGCAAATTCAAATATAACAGAATCAAGACAATGACAATATATTCCTTTCTAAATCAGTGAGATTCCAGAGAACCAATGTGAGAACCATTATCCACACATACACAACGTGAAACAGAGACTAAAGACTGTCTAGGAGGAGCTGACCTACCAAAGTACTACAAAAGCAAAGTAATAATCCATTCAGGAGGTAGAAATATATGTCAATTAAGGTCAGAGGTCATGAATAAACTGGAGTTTAAAGGCCAGAACTGCTGCTGATCATCACACCTGCAGTCAAACAAGATGCTGATATTGGTGAAGCATGGAGCTGCTATGCTGACCTGAGTTCTGCCGAAACATCCAGAAAGAAAGGTCAAACAGTGATCTCAATGACCCCCCATTACTAAGGGGTCGACCTGTTTTTTTCGGTTCAATTTGCATGCTTTCTAAGCCATAACAAGGCTTTTGTTGGGCTACTCTATAAAGCATGAAACTCAACGCTAATCCAGACATTTTGAATTGAGTAAGCTTCCTGGATGGGAAGTGAAACGTCTTCAAACTTGGAAAACAATGTGGTTTGTTTCATAACTTTTCTAACCTTTTTTTGCATGATTATGACCTGGATGACTGAGAATCTTCACCAGCATTTAAAAAGAAAATGTCAAGCTTTCAGTTTGTGACCTCAATCCGAAGTTAAGTTGGAACCTTTAGCAACATTTGGATCCTAAGCGCACCAGAAAGTCCAACTCTAACTTCCTTAAGCAAGAAAAGAAGCCCGAAGGCCTGATCTTTAAAGATCCCAAGTTAAGAGAGCTTAATTGCATGTGCAACTTTATTGTTTGCATCCAATAAGCTGGTGATCTACAAAAAATGCTTCACAAACATTAAGACCTGCAAACCAACTTTGTCCCGCCTATTAAAATGAGCAGATTGAGTTTGATACAGGCAGTTTGGGCGTAAAAGAAAGATGAGGCTCTAAGCCATGTAGCTGGAGGTAATGACAAAATTTGATATAGCCGATAAAATTCAAAATAAAATGCATACATCTCACATAGTTTATTTCAAAGTGCTACATACAAAGTAAAAATAAATTGATGAAATTGAAATGCCAGTTGAAATAAAAAAAAAAAAAATTATAAAACATGAAAAAGTTGCCTTTGTCGCCTGATTGATCTGCTGCCAAATATTCAACAAAGATAGAATCCAATGTCAGATTCACAGCAGAAGGGGCTCTAGGATCTGGATTTACCTCCACCAAGTCCTCCTAACAGCAGTTTGTCCCGATATACACCGAAACTGTTCCGTGCACAGCGCCTTAAAGAACATTGAAGAAAAAAGATCCCTCTTATAGTGAGAGATTTTCACTTTCAGACCTGATTTACATTGGAAAATAACTTTGAACTCTTTAAATATTTGAATTTGTTTATCCATAAATTTTCGCTGTTGGATATTAGAATCTGATATGCATGGTGATGAAGGGACACGCTAAAGCAGGCAAAGAATAGATACTGAACTTCTCAATAATGCTCTGGGTGCTAACAACATTATCGAAAAGCTTCAGCAGCAGTACTGTTGTGGCAAATATCAGATTTGTAGTCCCAACACTGCAGAGATGTTGAAATCTCTGCTTAAATGTTGCCAAACCCATTTGCACAGGGACAGATAAAAACCTTTCAATAAATGAAACATTATTCGCCGCATATCTGATTCAATAACCATTTAAAACAACTATTTTCATTAATTTCAGACAGAACTATTCACATACTTGCACTCTATTAAGCCGAATTTCCAATATTCACCACTGTTCGTCGCCATTTACCTTTTTCCTCTGAGCGTGGAGCAGCCGGCTTGCTTGGACTTGCACTGAATCATGGGATACCCAAGGTTAACTAAGATACACCGGACCCATCCTTTAAAACCGGTAAAAAGAAGGCTGCATTTGTCGGCCGCATAAAGGGGAGTCTTCTAATCCGATCGGCCTTGGTGCCATGCTATGATGAGATCGGTTGACGAATATGGCCTTCGGAGGATGCAGCCACTAGATTCAAACTCAGCATATGCATCCAGCAGGTCCAACCCGACCATGAGGCGAACATTGGGGGCCCACTTCATCCCAAACCACTGATACCACAATAATGATCACAGTCATTTTATTTTAATGTTGGGAGAAACTCTAACAACATCCAGCAGGTATACACTTTAAACAGCTTTCTTTTCAAACTTTGAAACGACATAAGACTTTAGCCGTAATTAACCAGAGAGCTGTCAGTTCTGTAACATCACGTCTGGAAATGTTGGCTCGATTCTGCTCTGATGCCTGATAACAGATAGCTGAGTTAAAAAAAAAAAAAAAAGTTCATAACTTGTAAACATATTTGTTCTGGGTTTCTTTTTCCAGGGAAATCCAAAACAGTCCTGCTAACAGGAGGAGTGGGCTGTCCCGATTGGTCGTCTTCACAGCCGAGTTGCTGTAGTTGGTTGTGTTGCTATGGCAACGATCCTCTGCGCACCATCCAGGAGGTGAAGCGTCGAATCTGCTCGGCAGCGCTTTGACTCTCCTCCTGCAGACGGAGGTTATCCTGACGGAGGTTCAGAACTTGCTCCTGAAGCGCCGCCTTGTCCTGCTGCTCCTGAACACATCATGTGAACACAGGTTCACACCGTCAACATCAAATACAAGCATTTTTCAAGGACCTTTCAGAACCGATTTCTTCAAATTCAAGGACCATTTGTGCTAGCATTTACCACTTAAAGTATCATTTATAGCCACGTTTTCATGGAGATAAGTAATAAGAATAAACGGCCGATGAGACTAAAAACTTTTCCGAATATTCTTATCGTATTCGTCAGGATCTGAGTTAAAATGTATTCTGACTGAAAGGGGTGGTTGGAGTCCGATCAACGTGCATTTAAAGGCATGTCAGCATCAGTTTATTCTGAATGAGGTCAGCTCAGCTGAGTGCACATGTAGAAAAGTGACACTGTATAATTGGTTGTATTGGCAGCATTTTGGTATAAAAGGGTGTTCACAGGAGGAAACCTTCAGTTCTCCTCCAGACTGCATCCCCATCATAGGGTGAGTGAGAAGGTGAGTGTGATGGATCCTCCCTGTGTTCAGGTCCACATATGACGCTGAATCTGCTGCCACTGCAAACCTAAAAAGCTCGCTCCCAAAACTCACAGCATCACGGCATTAACACCTTAAGTGGAGAAGCAATTTATGTTTGTGTCCTGTTATAAGTACCTGGGTATCTGGATAGACGACAAATTGTCTTTCACAACACATTTAAATAATATGTTAAAAAAGCTGAGAGCCCTGCTCGGCTTTTACTACAGACAAAAATCCTCTTTGATTCCCTCAGTGAGGAAAAGACTTGTTCAGACCACCTTCCTTCCTGTTCTGGACTATGGAGACATCATATATATATGAATGCTGCCTCCTCAGCTCTCCACTCCCTGGACATAGTTTATCACAGTGCTTTACGTTTCATCACCAACTCTGCCTTCAGGACTCATCATTGTGAACTGTATGCTCTGGTTTCATGGCCCTCTCTAAGCCTCAGAAGACAACATCATTGGCTTACTTTTATTTACAAGGCCATCCTGGGTAAACTCCCTCCATACCTGTGTCACCTCATGTCTGTAGCTAACAGTGGTTACAACTCACGCTCTTCAAGTCGTGTTCTTTACACTATTCCCAGGATCAACACAGATCTTGGCAAAACATCATTTTCCTATGCAGCACCATGGTCGTGGCACAATATTCAAAACTCCCTGCAATTACGGACTCTTATTCCGCTACAGCATTTTAAATCACTATTGAAAACCGCTTGCACAGAGAATTGTAACTGTTATTCTAGAGTCTAGTTTATGATTGATTTTATTATGTTGTTTTTATGTGTTTTTTATATGTCTTATTGTACTGCTGCCTCTTGGCCAGGTCTCCCTCGAAAAAGAGATTTTATCTCAAGGGACTTCCTGGTAAAATAAAGGTTAAATAAAATAAAAAAAATAAATAAAAACCTTCTGTCTTTCTTTTTCTTTTAATTTATTCTTTTTTTTGTGCAGGCGGTAAACAGCAGCTAGGTTAATGCCGCGATCAAAGACATCTTTTTATGCAGAATGGGAACCTCTGGGTCTAAGGGGAGCAGCTTTAACGGATGCTCCGTAATGTAAATGAAAGGATGCTTCTGCATCCTTTCATGGGCATTACGCTGTCTGTTATGCATAAGTTAGGCTGTCATTGCACATAAGTTCTGGACTCGTTATGAATACGCTATGTACAATAAATGGAAAGTTCAGAGTATGCCAGCATTTTAGGAGATTCTAGGACGTCTGGCATATGCTGACTTGGCAAGGTGCGACAGGGCCCTAACTGAAGAGGAGGAGTATATATATGCCAAACAGAATAAAAACTGGGGTAATCAACTGATTGGGAGCAGGTGTGGACAGAAGAATCTAGAAGGGAGCAAGGGGAAGGAGACTGACACAAGAGGGCGACAGAGAATACATAAGAACTCAAAGAAATAAAAAGAAGCAAAAAGTGCAAAACAGTGACGGGGACCCGGTGGAGCCCTGCTTACCTTTAGGAGCTCCAGCTGGAGCTGATGAAGAACCTCCTCCAGCTGTGACAGCTTACCCGAGAGGGACGTTGTGATGTCACTGAGGGGGGACGGACAAGTGATTTCGTTTTATTTACCAAACAGCATCATCAATGACACAGGAAAGAGACTTAAAAATGGCACCAGGTGTGTGTTTTTACCGGTCCAAGGCAGTGCAGCGTGATGCCACTTTCTGAATGGAACGAAGCTTGTTGTCAGCCAGAGACGATGATGAAAACCCGCCTGCAGCTGATCGAACATACAAATCACCATTTTAAATACTCAACAAGGACCAAGCATTGACCTCAATTCATTTTCAACCCCCTAATCCTAGAAACTAGTTGTATTGTTAAAACTCACACATCGGCTCACCTTTCTGAAGAGGCGCCGGCTGATGTCGGATGATCGGCAGCGTCACACTGTGATGGCGCCGCTGCAGGAGGACCGGCATCTGCGGCGACCTACCAGAGCTGACGAGCAACAAGCTGTCACATGATTTGCTTCGAGTCAGACGGTTCTGTGGAGATGAGACCGAGACGCTGGAGGCTCTGTTGTTGGACTGGGAGAAATGACAGAGTCCATGAGTCAAACGAGGTCGCTAAGCTTCCTTACCCTTTTCTGGCTAATCTTTCCTACATTGAAACAGTAAATTCACTAAACAAAAATCTGGCATTTCTGGTCAAAATTTAGACAACTTTGTAGACAACAAGGCAACTTTTAAAAATAAAATCACATGTTAGTAATATTTAGTTTGTATAGAAGGTTCTTTGTTGTGTTCATTGAAGCCAATTAATGGTCAATCAAAAATACAGTTAACAGATGACCATATCTCTGTATCAAGTAGTTTACACACAACCGTAAACAGTATAAACTATACATTTTACACACTATATAAATATAGTGTGTATACTGTGTATATTAATAGCAGTGTATTTTTTGTAGTATAGACTAAATTATAAACACTATATAGTGTACACTAGTATACCATGTGTACTGATGTATAATTTTATTTATTTATTTATTTGAAAGGGACAGTGTACATTAAAAAGCATTCCTGCAAATGCACCAGAATTATAGCCTGGGTGCCAGTCCGAACTTAGTCCCGCCCACAAGGTTTGAGGTCGGGGAAGTTCGGTCTGGCTCTTGCCTCTATAGTAGCGCCGAAAGTATTAAAGTCCCACTGGTCAGGCGCATCCAACCAAATTGTCAGGGCGGGCTTTATAACGATGATGGACAGATCAAGAGTAACGTTATCAACCACGTGACTACCAAAGCGGGCTTGGGCGACAACAATAATCGCTACCGCTGGAGAGTTTGGGTGAGTAGATTCTGCTATTAGGCCTGTTCTAGAAGATATATCGACAACAAAATTAATTTTAAAAGAGGAACAGAGAAACGCCATCAAGTCTCATCTTCTTATTCTAGGCGTGAAACTGCACGCTTCAATTTTTCTGTGGACAACAACTATGCCTGGCTTAACATACGTCGCCACGCGCTCCGGCTGCTCTTATTGGTTGGTAGGTCTATCCAATTGAGTAAGGTACAGAGGCATTTTTTTCCTGGTTCGCTCAAAACACACCCCATAATCACAGCTCTATGGAGCAGTATCAGACTCATATTCTGGCTAGAATTGAGTCGGACTTCTGCAAATGCACCAGAATTAGCCAAAAGGCTATTTTTCATCTGTTGTCCCTGGACAGATCTTTTAAAATTGTCTAACTAAAAAACACAACGCTAGCATTTTTACAAATGAAAAAATACAAATATAAAAAGAAATAAAATAGCTATAACTCTTCAATACCGATTTAAAAATACAGAAAAAGTGTTCGCTGGACTACAGATTTTAGGTTCATAAAATAGAATAAAACATTTAAACTATGTATGTATATACACATATATATATACACACTATAGTGTCTACCAGTGTTAATTTAAGTTAACGAAAACTAAACGAAAATATTTTCGTCAAAGCACATTTTTCACCGAACGAAAACTGAGCCAAGACAAGAATCCCCACTAATGAACAATAACTGGGGGTAAAATCCAGAAATGTAATCTGCATGGACACAATAAAGGCGAAAATCACATTTATGGTAAAAAGTAAAGACTGGGCTACTTATAGACATATTTACTCACAGAACAAAGGCATACGAAATTACATCTTATTATTTTATGTTTTTCAAATCCTGTCTCCTCTTCTGCCTTTCTCGTTAGCTCACCCACTTTCAAACCTGGAGCGGGCGGCACAGAGTAGCCTACACATTACATGGAGCAGACAGGAGCTGGATTCAAGGCGACAGGTTAAAAGTAAAACATGCTTTGCATGGGATTCGGGAGAAAGAGGAGACATGATCTATGGACACATTTTCACTTCATTGAAGTGGAGAACAAAACCAAATGCAGGATTTTAGTCGAAAGAAAGGAATGTGGCCACATGACAGCTGGAAAAAAAACACAACAAACCTGAAGAGACACGTCGCAGTTCACCACAAAAACATTACGGTAAGTTAACGTCGCAGTTCTACACAAAGACATTACAGTAAGTTAACAGTTAACTACTGTAACTGATGTTGGTTAACTTTCATAGCATTTAGTATCCAGGCTGGCTACGTTACGTTAGCTTCTTAGCACGTAGCGACCGTAGCCACTTGTTGATAGAATTCTATGTGAAGTTAAATTTATGCTAACTTAGATATGTTATACAGATCATCACTAAATGACAATTTAGTCATTATTTTTGACAGCGGAAGGAGGCAACAGAGTCCCCGGAGAGAACCCACACATGCAGAAGGAGAGCATGCAAACGCTATGCTGGGAATCAAACCCAGAAAATGCTTTCTGCAAGGCAGCAGTGCTGCAAACTACACCGCCATCCAGCCCGTATCTAGATTACCAATTGTGTCCATTATTAGGTAATATGCTGAGTCAGTCATCTCAGTCATCCAGCTCAATGATGACTGAGAATTATTCGGTAGAACTGTAACAATTTCTCTAATGACTTGAGGACCTTGATTACAACATATAGTGTACAATATATACACTGTATGGTATTAACCATATAGTTTATGCTGTATAGAGTACACTATATACAAATTCTAGCATTTATAGCACATAACATCATGTATACATGACTATATAACGTATACGCTAGTATACACTGTGTAGTACACTATAAAGCTTATATATCATATTCTATATTATATACAGTACTCAATACATAACACATGGTGTATACTACGTTGCATACTCTATGTAAAAATAGAAAAAGTTTGTGAATCACTGATGAAGAACAGGATGTCATCAGATTAGAAAGTCTGGGTTTATTTTATTTAGTGCTTCATCCATTTGTTTTCATTATGAAAGAGGAATATTTTATACTCACCTTCTTGGCTACAAACATGTCTGTTATTGGCTGACATCTGGACCTGGAGGAGGTAAGAGAAGTGCTGGTTAATAACCAAGTGGGGGGGGAGGGGGGGGTTGTAGTAGTGAGATGGTTTTATCAATCAATGTGATTTTATCCCTGCGGCTTATAGAGAGCCAAAATATATTATATTAAGTAAAAGAATTAGAATGTCAAAAAATACAATTAAAAGCATTAGATAAAATAATGAAACGAACTTTTAAATAATCCAATAATAAATAAGGGAGTTTTTCCTCTCCACTGTTGCTAAAAGCATGCTTAGTGTGAGGGATTGTATTTCAGTCAATGAGTCGATGCAATCAACTGGTTTTCCTTAGATAGAAAACTTTGAATTAATTTGACTGGATGTTCTGGTTGAACTGTAAAGTGCCTTGAGATGACGTGTTGTAAATTTGGCGCTATATAAATAAACTGAATTGAATTGAATATTTATTTATAGCTATAAGTTAACTCTGGCTGTGAGCCCCACAGCGCCGCCATATTCTCTATGAGCAGCTGAGAGACAAACATTACAACCAAAAGTTGTACTTTATCATCCAGATTGCATCATTTATATAACATAAATGAGTATCCAGCAGCGTTTTCACACATTTTATATTGATCAGTTTAGTGTTAAAAATGTTTCCTGCCTCACCAGGAAACATTTTTAATCGCTCTCAAGATTATCCAGCCTCTCAACAGCTGCGTTTTACTCTTAATTTCCCCAATCTGATCTAAACTTTGGTTGATTGGAAATTGAAAATTTCTGTTTACATGGACGCGGATAAAATGATCAGATCATGATGCGTGTGTACATGTACCAAGCTTTCAATCAGATTAAATCTCCCCAGAGCCAGTAGTGGGAGAAGACAGCCCCCTCTATCTCTGTCTCATAAACACTTAAGAAGAAAATACACCCGACATGCACATAAACTCTTCCTACGTCTAAATTACACAAATCCCAGCTTTCTACTTTGATCAGTCATTGCTTAAATTTATGCTACGCCGCAGCAAAATTTAACCAGAGGTTTTAATTCCAGGTGTGAATAAGCTCCTGCTTGGCAACAATAAACAGAAAAACAATGTCAAGTGTCAAATGTTTATATCCAAAATGGGGTCATAAAGTTTTTATATATATATATTAGTGCTGTCAAAATTATCGCGTTATTATCGCGTTAACGCAAGGCAACTTGTTTGTTGGTGGCGGGGCTATTTTCCCCCAGTGTATGCATTTCTCATAGGCTTCGAGAGCGGAGCTCCTCAAGGGAAAAAGACACTCATACACTGGGTGGCGCTAGTGCCTTTTCTTTAAGCCCCACCACCAACAAACAAGTTGAGTGTCTGGTGGTGGCTAGTAGCAACTTTCCCTGAAATGCTGAAAACAGATTACTGGTGAAATGGAATCTGCCACGGCACTCTTGCTGTCTGTGTCACGCCCTGAGTCAGTATATAGTGTGTGTGTGTGGTGTGGGTGGGTGGGTGTGTGTGTGTTCTCATTTTTGTTAAGAGGCTGAAAAGTAACTTTCTAGAGCACTAGACTACCTCCATCTAGTGATGTCGGTCTATTGATTTTGATGTATTGATTGAAAATTGTTCATTATTATCTTGGTTAATTAACATCTAATGTTAACTCTACTACATTTTATAGCAGTAGGGTAAAATAAAATGCTTGTCTTTGTTCAAAAGACTGTATTAACTGTAAAGACTGTCTTTTACATCAGCCTGTTTTCAGGGCCTTTTTTTTGGCTACATATTTGTTATTTTTGCTACATGCCTCCCCATCTTCTTGCCATATGTTTCTATGGCATAAATCAGTGTATCTGTGACCTGTTTCATTTAAAAAGAACATTGGCACAAACCCAATAGCCTGTATGTATTTTTTTTTGTATGTCATCAGAGTATTTAAATGATTTTCAATCAGGAAAAATGTGCGATTAAAATGCGCGATTAATCGCGAGTTAACTCAGGCATTGATGCAATTAATCGCGATTAAAAAATTTAATCGATTGACAGCACTAATATATATATATATCTTTTAAGGTTTAATTTCCTTTTTTTTTCTTTTTCTTTTTTTAAAACAAAACATTATGGCCCAAATTGTTGTACTTGTCACAAGCTAACTAGATAAGCCAGTAAAACATGCCATTTTTTATGAAATGGTTCAAACACACACTTTTTTTGCCGATCTAAAACTAAAAAATAGAACCTTACTGGGAATTTAATATTTTACCAATGTTAGAGGAAAAGGTTCTTCAAGTGAGAGCACAGATCTATGTTTGATGCTGTCATGGTTGCTAGCTGACAGATATTACACTAGGGGAGGGGAGGATGGCTGCTGAAAGCGATACTGTTCCCAATCAAAGCTCATCACTTCTGGTAGTCACTCTGTGTGAGGTCCCGGCCCACGTACAGCGGGCCCAGTGAAGGACGCAGCCATAGCTGTGGAACCTACTTTGTAAACATCCGCCATTAAATGAAGGAACATGAGCGGCTGTGCTTATGTCACTAGCCCGTGTATTTACAGCCTAGGATTACTATACCGGACATATTAAGGTAAAAATTTTACTGCTGCTGCTTTGGAAATTAATATTACTACTTAACTTTGTATTTGTAAATAAATATAGAACGAGGTAATGTTGTGCGTTTAGGGGGCTGCCAGTCTGTATCAATGCTGTTTTTTTTTTTGAATGACAGGTTATAATGTTTAGGAACAACTAATCGAAAACACAGCTTACATCTCCTGTCAGCAGCAATAAAGAGGAGCAGCGCTCACATCAACATAATCACAGCAGAGGTTTAGTTGGTAATAATCTAAACATACAGCATTTCCAGTCCATAAATAGATATATGCCCATGGAATAATTCGCCTTAGTTCCAAAGCATGTAGATATTGGTCTTTAAACGTCTGAAGGAAGTTAACAGGACAATAAACAGATTTTTAAATATTATAATTTCTTTAGCTAAATAGACAAAACTTGTTCTATGGCAGCACATATAAACTGTTTTAATAGTTGATTAATCGATTGATTATTTTCTCAATTGATGGATTCATCGCAATCCTTTTCTTGTGTGTAGATGTTTGTGCTTTATTTTCAGTTTTTTTGTTTTCTTCTTTTACTTTTTTGTTTTTTATATATTTTCCAAGTCAAAAATGGTTTATCTTATTTGGTGTCTTCCTATTTGTTTATCATTCACAGGATATTGCAAAAACCTAAATAATAAGAACCTTTGCTGTACTTTACAGTGCCGTGATGGATAATAAAATGACTTTTGAAATAAACGGTTAATCTAAAAAGATAAATTTACATTTCTAAATAAATAAAAATTGTGAATATAGAATAAAAAAAAACAATTGCTCATTTTAAAGGAATTTCTAAAGATGGAACATAAAAAATGTATCTACATACACATGTAATTATGTTTAATCATATTCTAAAGAAACAATTTTATATTCGATGGAAGAATTAGGTTTAATAGTTTATAGTTGTCTTAAATAAAGGTTTGTCTTAAATACTGCTGTAAGCAAATTGGTAACAATTTACTTCAGTTGATAATTATTTTAAAAATCAATGAATCGTATCAGTCCTAGATTTTGCCAGAAGTACCAAAGGTTTTCCTGTTGAGTTTTTCCTTTCATGCAATCAGCTGTGTTTCCTTGGCTAGAAAACCTTTAATAAAACTGTATAATAAACTGAACTTGACTGCATTGTTTGACTATCTGTATCAAATGGGAATCAGGATCTGTCTGGATGAATACAGGCAAACAAAAACTCCTCACCTAGCAAGAGAACTCGGTCCACTTAGGTCAGTCCTGTGGCTGTTGGAGGCAGCTGGTTCCTTCCTCAGGACATCTGCAAGGACCAGTGTTGCCCCGGCAACCTGAGGGAGCACAGACGAGGGGTAGTGGGTGGAGTCTATGCCGCTGTCTACCGACACCCCTCTGAGACCGATGAGTCGGGGACAGGAAGCTTTGCCGTCGCTACTATTGCTGGACAATGTGTTGCTGCAACTTGAGCAACTTTTGGCCCCAAACTGCAGAGAAATACGTTCATACGTCTATCAGGAGAAGAAGACTTTAATACAGAAATGATGACTTTAATCTGGACTTACCGTCTGCTGCGTGCTGCTGCTGTCTCCGTCTGTCGGACTTGAGGCTTTGGTCACATGAAGAGGACGGTGTTTGCGTTCTGGATGGGAACATGAAGACATCAAAGCGTTTTATCAGTCAGACTAAAGCTGAGGAATAAAGAATTAGGATATTTTGGAATAAAAATTATTCAACAAAGGCTGATCTGTTATTACCCCACTGATTTTACAACCAAGACTCAAAGACTGTTGAGTTAATTGGGTTCAATTATTGTTGCAAAGACTATGTTTTCTAAAATGATATTTAAAAAAAATTATAATAATAAACCAGACATGCAAAATTGAAAAATGTATGAATTAAAAAAAAGGTTTTCGGAGTAGCTGTTTTTTTTTCCTCCAATTTTTATTTTTATTTATTCAAATTTTATCTTTTCAGACTCAACTTTTTTATTTTTTTTTTTAAGAGGGTTGAAAGTTTCACTTTTTATTTTCTTCAGTTTCTCTTTTTAGGATTAGTTTTTAAAACTTATATTCTTTTCTAATTTTATTTCACAGATTTCACCTCAAGCCCAATAGAAATGCTCGCTTTTGGCCAATGACATGTTGCTTAAGTTCATGCTGACAAATAGAAATGCGTGAGGCTTAGTGATGAAAGAAAAAAAAGCAGATTCAATCAAATGTCGTAATTTTTCATTAGAAGATATTAGCATTGATTCAAAATATAGTCGAATCTTTAATATTAAAATTATATTCAATTAAAAACCTTCATTGTCATTGCCTTAGTTTTATAAAATCTTTAACCCTCCCACCACTAGCTGGCAGCACAGCGCCCAAGGATCTGTTATTCAGCTGCTCTGCATCAGCAACAAGATATTGGGAGGTTTTCCAGAGCCATATTATTATTATTATAATAACAATCACAATATATTTTCTTTGTTAATGACTTGGGATAAATCATATCATCACACATCACACATTCAAATCACATTGTAAAATAGTTGCCAATTCACACAACCGTAGTGAAGAGCAACATGACTAGGGGATAAAAAAAAAATGTAAAATGCAAATTGAATAGAATGCAATGTGTAAAAATTCAGTCTGAAATCAGTACTTGAGAGAGTTAGAGTCATTTAAAAAATGTAAATACGAAAAGAAATGAAAAGTAAAATAAAAAAAAATAATAAAATAGAATCAGAGCGAATCCTCTCAAAACTTTTCTAATTAAGAACTTAATTTATTTTTTTCTAATTTCCTTTGAGAAAACAATTTCTTTGCTTCCAAAAATAATGAAACAAAATGCACTTCAAGTTCTCCTAAATATCTTCAGACTACTGAAAGTTTGTCTTTTAATCTGGTGGTAAACTGATTCTGGTTCCAGTTCTACTGACCTTTAACCCCACCAGTCCAACCAGTCCTGTCTTGTGTGGAATCTGGGCTTTCATCAGAGCCAATCAACCAATGAGGAGGTGATCTGAAGGGCAGAGTAACAGAACATTCATCAATGGTGGAAATGTAAAAAAAAAAATAATTAAATGGAAATGTTCATTTGACTGCTAAGCTGCTGCTCATTCACAGTCAGACAGCTGTATGTATGGAAATTTCGTTTTGTATACACTTTCTGTATAGAAAATGACAATAAAGTTTGTTGAAGTCTAAATGCTGATCTGGTTCTTAATCCATTCTGATCTGGTTCTGGTTTGGCTCAAATGAACAAGCAAGTTATTCTGAACGTTTGATGGTAATACCTGCTTCCTTCCTTCATGTCAGCGCTGTTCGTCCGTGTGATTGGACTCTGGCTGGTCATTGCTCTGGGTGTGGGCGGGGCAGCAGGCTGGAAGTTGGGTGAAACTGCTCTACAGGTGCAGGAAGTGACATCAGAGTCCAGTTTGACCTCTAGGAGAGGCAGCCGGTAGGTTTCAGAGAAGCTCCTGATTTTCAGCCTTTGTTTAAATGATTTAGCCGTTTTTCCTTTTGTTGAACTTTAGTGCAGATCTTGAACATGATCTTACAAAAAATAAACAAATCAGCTGTGACATCAGTCTTCAACTTATCTATCCCTCTGCTCATTTACTCATTCATCCATCAATTAGGCTTAAAAATTAACAATTAAAGGTATAGTGGGAGGGATTTTCTGAAATTTCCAGGAGGCACCTACCCACTACTGTAAAAAAATGCACACAACCCTTTACCTGCTCCTGAGAGGGGCGCCTCATGCGAGCATGAGCGAGCCATTCTCCTCGTCTGCTGGCGCTGTTTAAAGGTTACTGTTTGCACGATACAGACTTACTTTCCAAAAGAAGATTTTTTCACCACGTGGGAACTCAAAATTCACCACGGGGACCAGCATGTAGGACGGACTTACGTTAACGCATTACCAGAATGATTGACAGTTAGGAGGGCTTTATTTTGATGATCCACCGGGAAAAAGAAATCCTCTACTACACCTTTTAACTAAAAAAATAAAATTATTACAACTAAAACTAACAACATTTCCTCCTGCTCTCTAAAGACTAATGCTATGTTCACACCTAAAGCAGCAAAGGCAGCAGGAGCAGCTAGTTTACATGCAAAGTCTATGGTTGAAGCGCATCAAGGTGCAGCAAAACCGCTGCTCCAGCTGCTCAAAACGCACTGTTTTATGCAGCTTATTTGAGCTGCACTTAGTGTTATAGGCTCTTGTGGAATGAAGTTAAGCTCATTTCATTAGGACGCCGTCTTTTCTCTCGACCTACCTCCGTCTCTACACTTCCGTTTGAAAACAGAACACAGGAAGTGAAACATTTCCTACCTGCGCGGCGTCCCATCTCTGTGCGGTGGGAGGACGACGGCGGTGACGTTCGTCGCTGTCCTCAGCAGCTCAATCATCTGCTCATGAGAGAGCGTCACCGTAGCGGCGGAGCAGATTTCCACCAGCCTGCAGCCAGGACGAAGTCCCACCTGCCAGGCAAAGCTGTGGGACTCGACGTCTGCTACCACGCCCTCGAAGTTGATGTGAAAGCCGAGCTGACCAAGGCGGTTCCTCCTCAGGGTCACATTCGCTGCCGCAGCGCCTTGGGTCACCAACTGAGGGGAGTCACATGGTTGGATTCTAATCGGGTCAAAGGTAGAAAGGGGGTAATTGAATTACACTGCTAACCTGCAATCTCTGTGTGATCTCTGTGGAGTCCTCCCAGCGGCCGTCTCGTGTAGAAAATGCCACATGGAGCCCATTTTGGTAGAACAATTTGATGGACCCATGTGCGGTGCTCCAGCCAATCACGTCTCTGCAAGTACAGTTGAACACCACCTTCCTGCCTGCCTCGTCTATCAACACCACCAACTCACTTGAGATAGCTAGTCGGCAGGCGACGACAGCAGAGCTGCTTGGGTCCCTGACAGTCACGCTCCAGGTGAGGGCGCCGGCGCTCTGCAGGTAGGAGAGTGGCTGCGGCGCGAGGCGGTCCTTCTTCTTGCCAGCCAAAGAAATAAAGCTGAACCGGGCATTGGAGGGAAAGTCTAACGGTGTCGACGTCACAAAGGTCTCTACCAACTGCTTTAGCTGCTCCCGTCGGCTATGGGCCGCCATGGTGACAAATGGCTTAGACTTGAGGGTGGCATGTTTGGCATTAATGATCTTTGTCAGCAGGAAGTCGATGAAGGCATGTGAGGCTGGAAACATCCAACCAGACCGGATTGATGGACCAAAGGGCGGGATGCCCCTCGATCTGAATGCTGCAAGACTGAAAGACACAGCAGAGAAGCATGGTATGAGATCATCAGGTGTCACAATGACAGGGGTGACTCCAGCGATTGTAGGTCGAGTAACATCTGTCAAAGTACAGATCTCACTTGTGGGCGAAGTCTCACCTGTAATAGGTATGCTGGGTGCAGGGTCGGTGGACTGTGATGACGATGATTACACAGAGGAAGTGGGAGCGGATGTTTTGTGGGTTAAAGGGTGGCGCATCGGGTTCCTGGAAAATCACTGTAACTGTGTTGTTCCCGACGAGATGTGTACTCAGCATCTGACAAAGAAAGCAGTTTGTAATGAGTTATCATGGAATCCGGTTTTATCTCTACCAACTGAACAGGAAGTTCAGCTGACTTCACCTCCACACGGCTACTTCACAACCCAGTGCTGTCTTCATGTATCAGTGACTGTCTGTGCCATCACTGGGATTCCTTCTGTGTCAATGATCCATGAAGATAACAAGTGGGAGTGAGGGGATCTGTGATTGGTCTGCCAGAGTGACCAAAATTACAACAACACTTGAAAAGCCTGCCTCATAATAATCAGCTCTGACCTTCTAACCTGGGAAGCCAGACTGGCTTACACTGAGCTTATGTCAGTCAGGTAAGGTCAGTACTCTCCAGTCTGAAACACACCCGACCAATTACAGCGCAGAAGGTGCTCCCATAATGCAAGAGGGCTTTTCTGTAGCCATAACGTTCAAGACTGCAGCTACGACAGAACAATATTTTATTGATGTCTCTACAGAACTGCTTATATTGTTTCACCAACTGACTGCTGTCAGATGTTTTTTAATTACCGTATTTTCACGACCATAAAAGGCGCACCGTACTAAAAGGCGCAGTCTCAGTTATGTGTGCCATTACTGTATTTAACACACACATAAAGGCACCGGATTATAGGGCGCGGGTTTATATACCAGTACATATCCTCTACTACGTTTAAATACCTCTACTGCGGTATTTAAAAATACAGCGGAGCAAAACTGAGTATGACTGTGCTTTATTCATGTATTTATTACAAAGTATTAATCAAACCCATCAAAGTCATCATCCTCTGTTTCTGAATTAAACAGCTGCGCTAAATCAGACATGCCAGTTTCCCCTTCTTAAGCTGTCAGAGTCACTTTCCGGGGCGGGCTCCTCCGAGGAAATAATGCCGGCTTTTGCGCGGCTTCGAACAACAGTGCCAGCAGACACGTTAGTCCGACTCCGTCGGGTCATCCATCGCTCCCACGCCGCCGCAGCCTTACTTTGAACGGCTGGTTTACACCCCATGTCGGCGGTTGAAGTTCCTTTGTCAGGGACCTCTCCGCAATAACAGCAAGCACAAGCGTTCATTTGTTTCACCTTTGTTTTTCACATCGGCTGTGAGATGGGCGCATGGAGTCACAGATTAACCGGGATGGTGATGCGTGGAAAAACCACCTGGTCTCCTCACATACACCTCCCTCAGCCACTCTTTCATCATCTCCTCATCCATCCATCTGCTCGATTTCCATGTTCCTCTTAGCGTAGCTGATAGCCTTCAGTTTAAACTGTACTTCAAAGGCGTGTCTCTTTGCCATTTTTCAGTTTTGTTAAGACAACAATGTTCTGCATAAAGCACATACCTGTTCTTTTATACACAATCCGCACGCCCACAATTCCCCCTCTAACGTTCTCATGGTGGTCTCAACAACGTCCGCAGTAACAACACACATAGGGCACACCGCACTATAGAGTGCGCAGCACATTTTGAGGGAAAAAAAGATACGTTTATATGCGCCTTATAGTCGTGAAAATCGACGAGTATCTGATTGGTTCTGAGCCGTTTCGGCTGACCGTTAGTCCTGCCTTTAAAATCAGACCTTTCCCAGATGGATGTTTCGTGTACATGGCAGAAATCTGTCTGTCGAATGAACTTTAGCTAAGAACCACTTTTAGTAGAACTTATAATAGCAGTAAACATAGTGAGTTCATTACCTTGTAGTACCTGTACAGCATGATTATTACCTGTTTATTAACTGTTAGACATCTGTATAGAAGTTGAATAATAATGTGTAGCTGATTAGTACCATAGTAATTTGTAGTATACATATGTATATATGTAGTATATATGTCTGCATATACGGTGAACTGTAAAGTGCCTCGAGATGACATGTGTTGTGAATTGGCGCCATATAAATAAACTGTACTGTAACTAAATTAATATGTCATATGGCACTGGATAGTAACTATCTAGTGCCATTTAACTAGATAGGTGGTTTAGTAGTGGTGTAAAACCTGTGTGTTACCTGATTAGAACCTGATTATCATCTATGTAGTTTCAACATAGTATTCGTGTAGAACTTGTGTAACACATCTGCAATATCTGCATTGGACCTGTGTAGTACTGTACATGCATAGTACCTAATTAATTTCTGTGCAGTATCTGTGTAGAAATTGTGAAGTACCTATGCAGTTTTTGTGTACTACCCATGTAGTATCCATGTAGTACCCAAGTTATAACCTGTGTAGTATCTGCTTAGTTTTTCTGTAGTACCTGAGCAGCATCAGCAGCAGCAGCAGGCAGCAGGGTGGAAATATGGAACATCAGCTGGAATTCTCTGAACGTCGTGTAAACTGATTGTGTCTCTGTGGAGTCATCTGTTAGGAAACAGAAGCGGTTATTTGATTTGGTTCGTAGAGATTTCTGGGATATGTTTCTGATCAGACCACACTGGGTCAGAAGCAGAGTATTGATTGATATGGTATCAGTCTACTGGAAGTCTGGGATTTAGACAAAATGTCATCAATTCATGATGCAACGCTACATAAATGGGAATATTTGTCTTATACAGCAGCACAAAGTACCAGCAATGAACGCACAACTTTTAAGGAAGAAATGGAAGAAACTGTTCTTAATGCGGGCTGCTCAGTGGGTAGCACTGCTGCCTTGCAGCGAGACGGTTCTGGGTTGGTTTTCAGGCTCGAGGTCTTTCTGCGTGGAGTTTGCATGTTCTCCCTGAGCATGTGTGGGTTCTCTCTGGGTACTCGGCTTCCTCCGACAGTCCAAAAACATGACAATTGCCAACGATTGGCTTCTCTAAATTCTCTTTAGGTGTGAGTGTGTGTGTGAATGGATGGACTGGCGACCAGTCAAGGATCTCTGCGTCCGTGAGCAGCTGGAGAGATGTAAAATTGTACACCCCTCATGACCCAACTTGGGATAGGCGGGAGGAATTGATGGATGGATGGATGGAGGGAGGGAGGGAGGAGGGATGGATGGATGGATGGATGGATGGATGGATGGATGGATGGATGGATGGATGGATGGATGGATGGATGGAAGTTCTAAATGCTTTCTATACCCAAGCCATATATAAGTGACCGCTCGCGATTTTTTGGTAAGCATTTGTGCAGGCAAATAGTTAAATCACGAAGCCCACAGCTGAAAATGGAATATTATGAAATTTGAAATAAATCTGAATATTTAAACCTAGAAATATCTTACTTGGTCAAACATGATTCCCATATTGAATATGCTAAAAATGTTAAGATTACTATTTTTATGTGATGCAGGTCCAGGAGAGTCTAGGGAAACTGGAGGAAGTGTGAAATAATATTTTCAGTTATTTTATTTTACTTTTAAGGTTTGGATTTCAGTGAACACTTTATTATAAATATTAATGTTGGGAATTTGCTCTCCTTTTTAAAATAAATCTAGATTGTGAAGCAACGCTAACATGTATTAGAAGTATTTTAGAAAAATATACAGAATCAAAAGCATTTACTGAATACTGTGATGTGGTAGACTTTTTTTTTTTAAATAGGTTATCTTGTGGCCCTGGGTTGATATTTAGTCACACTCTGGCCCTGTCTTGATCCTCCAGGACTTTGGCTCCCTGAGAACCTGGTTTAGGAGAAACGGGTTATAGACTAGATGCTGGAACAAAACAGCAGCAACGCAGTTAGAACTTTGGGGTAGAAGTGGCAGCAGATTCCAAGATAAATGTACATCAACCTCAACACCTTAGGTGGATTTATACACATTTTGCCAAAGCCAGGATCGGCTGTGTAAAAGAAAGAAGAGGTGGTTCTGGTACCAGAGGACTTTTGCTGTTCTTGGTACTTGTAGAAACCCTTCATTGGATCCTGGTGGGTGAGCAGGTTTAGGAACTGCTTCAGGGCGGGGCTACTGGTCTCACTGGGGTCCCCTGCAGTGGGCCGGTTCCGGCACAGCAACAGGCCCACTCTGTGCTGCAGGACGAGCTGCAGAAAACCACAAAAAAGAAGATGTTGAACAGGAACTGGCTGGAGTTAAGCGTTCTAAACCTGTTGGCACATTTCAGTTTAAAAAGTTTTGCAAAAGACAGAGAATAACTTCAGTATTTCTGACACTTTTGATCTGACGGACAACAAAATCATCCTGCTTATGAAAGAATCTTTTTAAGTTCTCCTAAAAGCAGAAACAAACAATGTTTGATTTTCATCCCTGATGAATTAACCCATAAAAAGACCAATGGGAGGAATGTTCTACAGAATGACGCAGCAATCTCTTCACAAATATACTTCCCAACTCTCACAATTTATACAATAGAACCCTGTTTTGTAAAGTTATCTCCCGCCAAGCTCCCAATCCTGCTAATCTCCCGAATTTAACGTGAAGGAAATAATTAAGCTTGTGGGGGAGGTATGCCAGAATTATATAAAAAATATCTGGCAACCCGGGTGCCATATATTTTCATATATATCCCAACAAAGGGATTTATGTAAGGTTTCATTATAACAGGTGTTTTTGTAGAAGCACCTGTTCAATTTGGGCCAAATCAATGACAAATAAATACCATTTATACAACCATGTCTCTGAAGCAACCTACCAGCCATTTTATTGACATGTATCTACCAGCAGTAGGACCATCAGAACCAGCTTACCTCCTGCTGGTCCAGCTGTAGCAGCAGATCAGAGACTCTTGGGGAACTGCTAGCCACTCTTAGGCTCTGAATATTTAGTTCAGGAACCACAAACTCTAAGACATCTCTTAGAGGAAGACCTCGACAAGTCCCGTGTTTGGATGAAGAAGGGACTGAGTTCTCCATAACGGATCCTCTGAGGGTGGACAGCTGAGGAGAAACTGGACGTTATCTCTACACACTCCACCTATGATTGTGTAATGAAATGGACCGAAGTAATGATCAGTTACCTGACTGGTCCGGAGGATGATCCTGTAGTTGAAATTTATTGGGTTGGCTCTGTCATCCACAGCCTCTCGTCGAATGCTCAGGGACACTGGACCAAACTTTGGATCAAAGCCCAGATAGTTCTGGTGATCTAGTGAGACAACAGTCAGAGAACAGGTCTGAGATCTAAACCTGAAAAAAGGGGGCAGCAGAATCCAGGAGAATTGGAGCTGCCTCATAGTTCAGATATATTTCAACACCTTTATTATAGCAACAGATTCGCTCAACTGAGCAGTCAGTAGGGATCAGGGCACAGGCGTAACTTTCCTAAGAACTGGTGTGGACATATCCCCACCAACTTTAGCCTGGTGGGGCTAAAGTTTTTCCTCTCTCACGCTACTCCCATGTCCCGCCTCTCGGTGTAACATCATCAGATCTGTTGCTCTGAGACATATTTGCTCAAGCTTTGCAAGAAGCTTGAGCAAAGAATATACAGTTTAAATGTTGTGTTATTCTTTACTAGTTAAAAAAACTTGATCTCTCAGAGGACCATGACTCACAGTTACAGGTTAAAATGAATACATTTTCTTATTGTACAGACAGGGTTAGGGTTAGAAGGAAATCTGGGGGTTCAAAGAAATCTGAGAAAGTCAAAAAAGTATTGCTGAGTCAAAGAACCCCGGTTGAGCTAAATAGGTCTGGGCCGAGACAAAGAATTCTTGGTTCAAACAAGTCAGGGTCAGTCCATCAAGTCTATGGGGAGTCAAAAAAGGGTAAGTCAAAGAAGTCCAAGTAAGAGACACACACAGTCAAACAGATGCAAATAAATCTGGGCGGTCAAAGAACTATGGGTGATTTAAAGAACTCATCGAGTCTGGAGTCAGTCAAAGAAGTCCTGAGGAGTCAAACAAGTCTAGGAGTAGTCTGAGAATTCTGAGATTCATGGAGGTGGTAAGATTAAAAGTTGAGTCACATAAGTCTTGGGTGAGTCTATTCAGAGTCTAAGAGCAGTCACAGCATATCATGAATCATCACCAGTGAAGAGCAAGAAGACATCAGGATCGGGTCTTACCTTTGTTGTAGAAATATTTATGGTAGTAATTGGCTCCGAGGTCCAAGTGCTCAAAGTCAAAGTTCCCCATGAGATTTGTAGAACACAGTTGAGTTTCTGAGCAGGCCTCAAGGACAGACACAGCAGCATTGGTGCAGCTACCCAGTGTTGTCTTGCTGCTGTAACTGTGTGCTGCATTGATGCTGTTAGAACTGCAGGACCGGGTCAGGTCCAGACTGTTTTCCATGTCCCCTCCAGTCTCACTAAGGAACTGAGAATGGGTGAGAACCAAACTGCCGCGCCTTGTGTCTGCATCGAGTTCATTGTGTCTAACTGATGGCAGCAGGTCAGGAGCTTCTGAAGAGGAATGAAAAAGTTCTGGTTGTGGCACACCAGCAGTGAAGAGGACACTCTGTACGTCATAATGAGAGAAACATCTGTGAGGGGTCAAAGTTGACCTGACCTCCTGCTGAACCTCATTCCTGTTGCTCTTCTGAGGCCTCAGGAGTCCTAGGAGGGACATCTCCATCTTCCTTCTATGAGCTTTGCTTGAGTCTGGGCTGTAAGCCGATGGATCCATACAGTCCTGCTCCGGCATGAAAAAGATGTCCCCACGAGCAATCTGGGCAGCAGCCTGCAGGCTGGGAGACACAACAGTGGGCATTGACACTGGCTCAGGGATCGGAGGAGGTGCACTGGGCTCCTGGTCCATCCTCGAAGCCTCCAAGAAGTCTGATGAACTCCATTCCACACTGCAAGTGCTCCCGAATTTTCGGTTCAGAGTAGTTCCAGTGTTTGGATTAATGGCAACTGGATCCACATCCTCAGATCCAAAGTCGCTAAGAGTCACTTCGCTATTGCTCCTCTTCATCCCAACAAGACTCTTGGATGAAGAACTCAGGATATCTGAGACCTGGAACATCCTCTCCGTTCCACTTTGGAGGTCCTGGTCATTCTCCAGCAGCTTATTCGAAGGTTCATATACCCTGCTTGGTACCAGGCTGTCAAACCTTGGAGGAGCCTGGACATCCCTAACATCCTGCTTCTTTGACCAATTTGACACACGAGCCCGGACCCCCATTTTAGGGAGAGCTGGAGTTCCCTGAATCTGTGGAGGGCCCATTTTCTTTTGATACGCTTCAAACCACAGACTTTCTACAGTGATGTTGCTTTCTTCTTTTTAATGTTCAGAAGATGAGCTGGTTCATTAACAACCTTCAGTCAACCCCAAATTACATCTGAATTCATGGCAAATTTCACCCTTCTGCTGATGGGTGATAAAGGTCTGAAGTCCAGGTGGTCCAGACTCATGAAGCTCATTTTGGAGAAAATGGGAAAAAAACATCCAGGGATTATACATCAATTTAGACCTGAAAGACAAAAAAAAAGAAAAAAATCAAGATCTGATTGTTTAAACAGATGGGCTGGGCAACAGATGGACTTGTTTAACTGATTTCATCAAATGGACACAGTGGTTTCAGAGTCTAGCCTTGATTTAATGCTATCAATCAGGAGGGCTACCAAGTAGAATTGGGACAGAAACTGGGCAGCAGCAACAGACTAGTAAGGCCATCTACCAGACATAACCCCTGACACAACTGACTATGTTCTTAAACATCATTAAAACCCTTGTTTGGAAGCAGAGGCTAAAATTTGGAATCAATTATCAATGTAGTAATAAGGAGCTCTGACCACACCCCCTGAGTGTGACCCATTTCAGCTCATTGCTTCGCTATTCTTGATCAGTCTGAGCCTGTGTCACTTTTCCAAAGGATGATGAGGCATCTTTAGTAATCAGCGTCCCCACTGGATCCTGTCCCTTAACAATATTTTAAAGAGGTCTCTCCCAGTATTGTTGAATTTAAACACACAGTAGTGCAACCTTATCTTAGGAAATATGATTTCAGCCCGAAAATCTGAATATGAAATTGTAGCTCCTACCTCCTGTTTCCTAATCCTGACTCCGCCAGATGGATTTGCTCCTAATATCCATCTGGAAAACCTTCCGTAGAAGTAATTTTGGGAAGGGGCGTAATACTACAGCTTATCGCCCTATGTTGGTAATGATTGACGGGCCAAATAAAACCAATCAGACTTCAACGGGCCATGCATTTCTAACAGAGCAACGACGGAGGAGCCAATTGATAGATCAAACTCTTGCCGAAACTAGGCCGGGAGAAGAGCAAAACATCTTTTTCCTCTGAGAAAAGCCTCCAGAGCAGTAAGTGTTTTGCCTTTCTTTCAGTGAAGAAATACGTAATTCGGTAAAAACTTGCTTGATAGCCACGCTTAACGCCAGCTCATCGGCTGAAGCCGGCGTTCTTTAGACTGGAACCGTTTTGTCAAGGGCTTATACACTCAACTCACTTCAAAGTCACTGATTTTCACGCCTCATGGTGCAACGGCCCAAATTTTCAACGGAGAGGGTCTCAAGACTGATCTGCGAAAGTAAAACTTTGGAAAGCTTCTTGAATCAGGATGGTCTCCGCGAGGGGCTACCTGTTTCCAGCACTATTTGGATAGCACTTATGGAGACTGCAGATGCACTTCCAGTGTGCATTAAAACATGTCTAAACAATTTCAAAAATTAAATAAAGTATTAAATAATTAATACAATTGCCCCCTACATCTACTGTTCCATAGTGATATTTTTAGGGGGTCGCCACTGTAATTCTTGGGGTCACAGACTAAAAAGTTTGAGTGTTCCCTGTCACTAGACTTTGGCAGTAGGCGCTCCAATGCCATTAGAGAGGCTCCAGATTTTACTGTTGAAACTTCTTTTGAGGCAAAAGTTCGGTCATGCGAGGAATGATCAATGGATCATTATCTATACCTTAAAACTAATACTTTCAGGTGATTTACCCTGAATTTATTGTTAATCAAAGTAAAAAGTGGAAAATTATAATTTTCGTTGTGATCAGCAGCCCTCTGGGAGCTGCCATTTTGCTCAAACATAGTATTAACACCTCAGATTCCAGGGACATCTTCCCGTGCGACGCCATCGTGTGGACTGCTTAGTTTTCAAATCCAGAAAAAAAATTGCCTGATTTAAAACATATGCAATCAACATTTTTCAAGATTTCCAGAGAACTTCACCATTGAAATTCACGAGAGCTATAGTTAAACTGACAATGCCCACGTGCATGGCAGTTGGATGTTGTAAAACATCGGGTAAAAGTGGGGGGGAAAAAAGTGTTATTTCACCTTTCCGATTCCTGACCCTCCACAGAAGGGTTTATCGTTGGATTGCCAACTTGAAGAGGGAGGATTTGCCATCGAAATTCTGGCCAAAGGTAAAATACACCTAACATGTAGCCAATATTTCAAAGAAGAATGTTTTCAAGATGACTTGGATAATAGCGCGTTGGGACAAACACCAGATACAGCACTGGGACTTAATCAACAGCCGATACCGCACCATGACGTCACAAACCGGAGGGTGGAGTAGTGTTCTTTGACAAACATGGATGCCTCCAGTAAAGCACATTCAAATGAAAATTACTCTTAATTAAAAACAGTATGTAATAACTTCATATTTAAAGTACTTTCAGAAGTTTTAAATCTGAATATGAACAGACGTTTTCTTTCAAACTTATTTTCATTCTTTAGCCTTTCACCATTAGCGACACTTAGTTTCACTTTGTTTGTTTTACTGGGACTCATGGTTCTAATAATTGTTCTAATGTCTTAGTTATATTTTGTTTTTCATTTAATAATTTATAAAATGCATATTTCTTTTTTTACTGGTGTGAGCAGCACATTGTTTTGGCTGAGGTTGTTTTAAAGCTATGCATAAATAAAGTTGGGTGTCATAATGTGAGAAAGATCCCAGTTTAAACCAGACCGCTGAGCTTCCAACCCAAACAGCTCAGAGGTTTGGGTAAAATTTAGATCCAAATGGTTCCGGCTCATCTGGAGAGAGCGGAGCAGCAGTAAAAACCCAGAGGGGTGTTGCCATGGTTCCTCTGGGTTGATCAGCTCTCAGCAGCTGTCTGGTCATGTTCAGCGGTAACAGCTGAAAGCATCAGAGTCTCTGGGTCAAAGTTTGATCTGAGCGTGCCCTGGTTTCTATTTAAAGCAAACAGTCACGAATTATTTAGCGTATTTCCAGCACTTGTATTTTTATAGAACTTTGTAGTTGTTCAAAGTATTTTAAAAATTCAAAGGTGCTACATTTTCTGCTACAAACAAAATCTGTTATTTGGTAAGACTCTTCTTTTCCAGGGAACTCTCTGTATGGAGTTCCTGAAAGCGAGCTGATCCTTGGCAACGCAGGAATAACGGACCACTTTTATGAGCAAAAACTCCCAAAAAGGTCATAGCTACAACTTCTTTGTAATACAACCAATTTATTTAAAAAATAATACCATACATCAATAGGAGTGCCTAGACTGTTGCAGTGATGAAATGCCTTAATTTTTTACCCTCGTGAGACCATCCTGATTTCGCTAGCTTCTCAAGATTTCACTCGCTAATCAGGCTCCGTGGAGACCTCTCCGCTTAGAAGCGCAATTTTGGGAGCCGCTCACCTCAAAACCCAACGCCCTAATCAGCTGGCTTTATGGAGGCGGCTTGAAAGTGACGTGAACCGATGAAGCGCTGCACAGTTCAGTCTAAAGAACATGGCTTAAGCTTCAGCCAGATGGTAGAAATCCATGCGCTAGCGCGGGCTAATACCTGCTTTCATTCCAATCATGCATGGTCATTACTGAAAGAAGAGCAAAACACTGCTCTGGGAGCTCTTTTCTCAGAGGAAAAGATGTTTTGCCTTCTCCCACTGGTTTCAGGGCAAGAGTTTGATCTATCAATTGGCTCCTTCGTCGTCGCTCTGTTAGTACGTCATATGCCTTGTTGATCTGATTGGTTTATTTGGGTCGTCTATCACCAACATAGGCTAATCAGCTAAATCCACAGTATTTCGCCCCTTCCCAAAATTTACTTAGTGATTACATTTTTTATATGGAGCAAACCCACCCCATGAGTCAGGTTATTAATTTTATGAAAAAAAGAAATTATGGAAAACAACTTTTAGAAATTATCACGGGTCTACAATATATAAATATTAGCCTCTAGTCAAGTTCAAGCAAAAAACACAAAGAAGGAGAAAGATCATTGCGAGCATTGGTTAGGCTTTAGATATCGGTGCAGACTGAAGAAAGCAAAGAGGCTTTGAAGACATGCTGAGGCTGCCCTTTTCCTTAACAGGTACAGTAAGATAATATTGTCAATGCTAACCAAAGATTAGCATTAGCTCACCAGGTAACCACTGGCCTACATTAGAGAACAAGCAAGCTGTTTTTCTTTATATTGGGTAATTGAGTTTTTCTGTTTTTTTAAGTTGCATGTCTTTCCACAACTGTTAAGACGCTTTTGACAAAGCAAACACAGAATGGAATACGGGTGCACCACTTCCTGGCTTGAAGGAGTTAAACTATGGAGGATAAAAAGTGCCAAAATTAAATAAATATATACAGCATTAAACAAATAATAAATGTGTCAATAATTAATTAAATGTGGAATTAAATAAATAAAATGTGTCATTCATTAATTAAAACCACGCCACCAATATAAAGTGCCACAATTAAATAAATAAATACAGCGATAAACAATTAATTAAATGTGTCATTCATTAAATAAATAATAATAATACATTTTTTTTTATTTTTATTTTTTTCAAACTCACCAATCAAAGTTAGGGGGCGGTTATCTAACACCTGATTGGTCACCCTGCACATTAAGGCGAAGCAAATCGATTACAGAGACTTGATTCTCGTTAACCCCGCCCCCTAACCGTACATGTTTGAGCCCTTGCCTCGCAACGCTGCCAGTTCTGTTAGCTCTACGCCTGCTGAAGACACAGACGTCCATCCCCGTGAACACTGGGACGGAACTCAATGGGAAATTAAATGATTCTTATTTCTATTTCAACCGCGTATTATATTAGCTGCAATATATGAATCAAGATACTATGATCGTGAAAAATTTGATTGACAGATGACCGCTATATATGATTGGCCAAATTTTGGTGTGTACAGGCTGACGTATAACGGGAAAAAAAAACAGATTTTCATAAAAATACAAATTTTCTAAATTTTGGGACAGTATCGTCTGATAAAGAGTACATTTATATACATGTTTAAACCAGAATGATTTGACATTTAAATATGACTTCCCTACAACTCTAAGTTAGAAGGAATCTACACAGAAGTAGGATAGAATCTAGACTGAATCAGAATAAAAAAAGATCTGAATCCAGATGGAATTTGGATTAGAGGTGGACTTAAGCTGGACCAAAGCTGGAAGAAACCCAGACTAAAACAAGACAGAAACTGGATTTAAACTGGACTAAACCTGGGGTGAAGGTTGATCAAACTCAAAATAAATCCAGATGAATCTGAACTGGAGGTATACCAAACCTGGAGCTAAGTCTGGCGAAAAGCAGACTGAAAGAGGACGGAACCTGGACTGGAGTCAAACCGGTCCTGAACTAGCTGTATTCTCAGCTAAGCAGGAAGGAGATTAAGTATAAAAAATAAAAATCTGATAGCACATACCTGTGGAAAAGCTAACATGCTCCCAGCTAAACGCATCACGTCAGCCATCTCCAAAACAGTCAGTCTTCAAATCACCATATATTTTGCTAAAATAGAGTCTTCAGGGAATTTTTTTTAGTTATTTTGGAGTTAAGACTTGGCTCCACTGTGACAGTAAAGTCTGCAGATGACCCAGAGAGGAGCCGGAAAACTGAGAATCTGCTGAAAGCTCAACCAGGAGTTACTTTGATTCTGACTAACCTCACGAGATACGAAAAAGATTCAGGCATCAAAGCTCAATTAACATCAGCCAAAGAGCTTCCCCTTTACTGATGCCAATCAGCTGATTACTGTATTACATCACTTCCTGTACAGACATTACTGAGCTGGGAAGGGCAGATTGCATTTTAGGATTAAAGTTCAGGAAATCCTCTTCCTCATTACCAGAAAAGAGGGTGCTGTTGGTCCCCATGGTGCCTGAGGAATCCACACAGCATTGAGATCTGTACTGTAACTGTTACATGAAACACACCAGCAACACAGCTAAAAAATAAAAATAAAAAAACTGTTTTATTTTGAAAGGTCCTAATTTGTTTTTGTTTGATTTTGGATTTACCCCTTGAGTTCAGTATAAAAGATGGCTGATGATTTCATGATTCTAGGTCTATGTCTGCTGTAAAGTACTGAACACATGTTGTTATGGACCTTTAATCTGTCAGCAAACCGTTTTTTCCAATGAACACTGATCTTTTGTATGTCACTGTGGGAGGAAGGAGCAAACTGATCCGATAACCACAGGATTTATCTGTCAGAATGACGATGAAAACTATGAAAAAGGTCAGAACTGAACCCAAGTGGGGCTTGGGGTCCAGTCGTTTGAATAACATTCCCCCTCGGTGGCCCCGCTAAATAAATGTGGGAAGCTCTTGGTTTAACAACCAAAACAGACTTTTCCACCCATCATCAAACACAACTGCCTTTTCCGATGACCACTGAACACAGCACCCAATGATAGTTGGATTTTGTTGTGCTTGTACAAGATGAAATGTTTTATAATACTAGTTTATACTTTAATAACCAGCACTTGAGTCGTCCCGGTAACATATTAGAGGGTGAGAAGGCGTTAGAGGCTACAGGACGAACTCTGGATGGAGGTCTGCCACAGGTCACAATCCAGGTTTTGAGGTGAAGTCATTTGTTTATTCTTTTCTGTTAGTTTAAGGTCTGATGGTTTCTGTCAGTTATGTTGCCGGGTTTACTCTGCTTGCTCTGTAACCGATACAAACCATCTATATGTTTATTTACACCGTGTATACATGTGGTATTTATCTCTCCAGTGTTTTTTTTACACTGTTTACATGTTTGCAAAGGTTTTGGACTTTTGGCAGGCAAAGTGAGGTTTGTCATGTTACAGATCAAGCGTGTCCATTGCATCAATCGTCTCCTGGCTTGGCCTTCGCTTCGATACTGCTCCCCATACCAATTACTGCAAAACACCAGAGTTTAAAGGAAGCCAAGTACACCCAAAACATGATTAGCCTTCATTTTCTACTCCCCATACTGAACACAGCTTACTCTGGAGTACTTTTTTAATATCTCAAATGCATCTGGAGATCTGGGAGGCTTCTTGCTGTCTGCTTGACATTCAAATAATAATATGGAGGTCTATGTAGCCTGAGAGGCAGAAAGGTCCCCTAAAGTCCATAAAAGCGATGTCAATATTCCTCCATACTAACTGATCCAATGTATTCCAAGTGTCCTGAGGTGGGTAGCATCCAGAATTTACTTACTTTCGAAACAAAGTCATTTTAGAATGTTTTTATAGCATAAACAGTAGTGTATAGAGTTTCGCCTGAAAAGCCTCAGCCTCTGATTCCGCGACTCTCACGGAAACGCTGACGAATAAAACCAGATGAAAGTGTGCGCATTCAGCATCTGCTCCTCTACCGATAATGCAAGCGTGAGAAGAAGAAATGTGCTGTTTACCTGTGCAAAAGAAAGAAACAACGAAAGAAAAATGTCCTGAGGATCTTCAGTGTTGGTGAAGAAGCATTGAGCTCCTCTTTGCCCCAGGGCTGAATGCTATACTCTCATCTGGTTTGGTTCGCTCGCCGTTTCCTCTAGCGACCGGTGAATCCTCAAGTAAGGCGCCAGCTTTTCAGGAAAATCCTATACACTACTGTTTATGCTCTAAAAACATTCTGTAAAATGACTTCGTTTTGAGTAAATTCTGGATGCTACCCACTCCAGGACACTTGGAGCCACATTGGGACGAGGCAGTATGGAGGAATATTGACACGTTTTTGTGGACTTTTATGGACCTTTGCTCTCTTGGGTGCCATAGACCTCCATTATTTGAATGTCAGCAGACAGCAAGAAGCCTCCCAGATCTCCAGATGCATTTGAGATATCAAAAGTACTCCAGAGTGTTGTTCAGCATGGGGGTGAGTAGAAAATGAAGGCTAATCATGTTTTAGGTGTACTATTCCTTTAAGACAAAAGAATACAAAATTTATTATTTTGTTAAAAACAGCAGATCCCCTCTATTTTAAGAGAGGAATCATGTTATTTTCCCTTTTTGCTTCTTTATGAATCACAATAAGCTTGGTCAGGTTTAGTTAAAATGTATTTATCTAATCTTTTCAGCATTTAGAAATTCTGCTCTTAGGCCACCAACACATGGTCTCCTTATAGAATTCAATATCTTTAGAAATAAATATAGATGCTTTTCATTTTTATAATGCATTTTTATAAGCTTCCTGTCATCTATAAGAAATTCACAAGCTAAATAAGAGAGGACATCTCTATGGTTCATGCTTTATTATTTTAAAATAAATCGTTTTATTACTGTGAATGTAACTGTGGCTTACATATTTAGTTTGGCAAACAAAAGCTACATAATGCAAAGTAATATTAATGCATTCAGCCTTTTCTCGTCATCTATAAGAGAAAAGCTCTCTCTATAATACAACATAGTAAAAGTAAATCATCACAGCATGTTTTAGTGTGCAAACCTAAGATCTTTATAATTTCCCCATGTGGCCTTCCTCCATAAAAACATTTTGGAGGTGCCACTGCTAATGCATGATCAGGAGAATAAATGTCCTGATATTAAAAGAGAAAATATCCAGTTGCTGATTTGCATGACATATGGAGTAGTAGTAACATGGTTTTAACATGACTGCAGCAAAGCTTTAAAGTGAGTAAGACTCACCTGTAAAGTGAGATTAAAGCTGTAACACAGCTGTAGTGTGGCTGTTAAACAGCTGTAATGCTACGTTCACACCGGACGAGCTTTGGGCAGCGGAAACAGCCGTTTTACATGCAAAGTGGATGGTTGATGTCCTAATATATATATATATATATATTAGGGGTGCACCGATAAATCGGCCGGCCGATCGATCGGCCCAGATTTCCTTAATTTAGGGTGATTGGTGATCGGCCGATATTTACATATGAAACCGATCTTTTAACCACCGATCGATCTATTTTTACCTCCTTTGAGTGTCTTAAGATCAGTTGCTATTCCATATTTTTTCCGATCTTTTGTTGAAGTTTTGTTTTTGAAATGTAAAAAATCAAAAAAAGACCAATGTTGTAGTCTTAAGTTTGTTTTATTTAATTAATATTTATTATTTAATTCATTTCTATGTCAAGGCTCTACCTCTTGGTTAGTTAAAACGAGTTTATAATGGTTCAAGGCTATTGTTCAAGGGCATGTTTTTCAAGAAAAGATTATAACATTGAAAGTGAATTGCGATCTTGTAACACGAGGTGTTGGTTATAGCAAAAAAATAATAAAATCGGTATCAACCAAAATCGGAATCGGCAGGTCAGACTTTTTGAAGATCGGTGATCGGAAATCGGCGGAAAAACTGCAATCGGTGCACCCCTAATACATATATATATATACATATATATATACTGCATATATATATTAACATGCATATTTATATCATCTTGTGTGGTTTGTTGTATGTAATATATATATATATATATATATATATATATATATGTATATATATATATATATATATATACCATATATATATATATATATATGTATATATATATATATATATATAAAAAATGTTTGTATCTGTAGCATGTAACAAAAGTAATTTCCCTCTGGGATTATTGAAGTATGTCTGATTCCTGAATAGCTGTAAAGTGCCTAACATGGTTGTGAAATGACCGTAACAGGTTTTGTGTGTAAATCATATTGTGTCAAGGTCAGGGATCTTGAGGTTTGAAAAAAACAGCGTTGTGTTTGAAATAAAAAGGTCAGGGACCTATAAAAGTCAACAGGGTTGACAGAAGTTGGTAAAGACGTCATTGTTGGAGTCTTGCATTTTTTATTTTTATTTATTTTCTTATTTTTTTCTTACTTTTACTTTTTGATTCTGTTTTTATTTTCCTATATTTTAAATCATAAAAGCACTTTGCATTGTCTTTGTACTGAATTGTGCTACAAAATAAATTTGCCTTGCCTTGCCTAACAGTTGTAACATGCCTGTAACATGGCAGTGACATTTCTACCTCAACTGCAGAGACTGTAACATCCCTGCAACAAGGCTATAGCATTGGATTACCAGTGGTTAAGTCCCTGTAACACCACAGTAAGACAATTGTAACATGGCTGTGTGGTAAAGCTGTAAAGCGACAGTAACAGAGCTGTAAAGTCACCATAAGACATGACTATAACAGCTTCACTGAGAGTAAACTCTGTTTTCCCTCTGTCTAGTTTGTTTGTTTTGAATCATTTCCATTTCTGAATGCTCCCCTTACTCTCCAGATTCTGTGTGAACTCTTCAGTAAACCAAATATGGGCCTTTCATCGTTGCCCGCAGCTGAGACAACCTTGGAATCATTCCACAAAATTCAATGTGTTCCTGGGCAGAAAGGTTCGGGCTCTATTGATCAGCCTGAAGAGCCGCAGGCTTTGAGCTCATGAAGCTGATGAATGTTTGTTAGATCGTCTCCCTAATAAATTGTTCATGATGAGACATTCTGAGTTTAAAGGTTCAGGTTGGGCCTCCAGACTGGCTCTAAGTGAAAAATGAACTCTTTCTGAGTGAGCAGTCATTCAACCAAACACTGTTTCAGCCTCTCAAGCTGCTCTTCATCTGTCCTTCTACATGAGTGGAGCCTTACAACGATAGGCTACTCACGCAAACACTGATTCATGCTGGAAAACCAGGCAGAAACATCCTATCATTTCTGGTTGAAATCAATTTGTTTTGAGGACAACAAGTCCCCATGAAAGCATTTCAGCTATATATGAAGGTTTGAGATAAAAGATATACAAAGAAGCTTCATTAATAATTAAATAATGGAAGAGGAGGACCTGCAGACAGGACCCAGGGGACCATGTGGACACTGATGGTTTCCTAAAGAAACACTTGAGAAACCTGGGCATTTTTAAAGATTTACGGACATTTTGTCCTCTTTCTGGTTACAGAATAAAAAATAAATAAATAAAACTTAAACCAAACATATTCCAGTAAGGAGAAATGCAGAAACACAATCTGAAAACTGCTGCTGTTCTATAGGGATGCAAAGCAGCAACAGGGAAAGTAACCAGTCATCGTATCATTCCTGGACCAGAACTGGGCCAGAGCCAGTATGGTACCAAGCCTTGGCTATAGAGATAAATCAATTAGATTAGTCACTCAGTTAACCAGCTGATTGGATCCAGTTATTGACTTCGCAGGATTTGCTTCTCCTGGATGAACATGTGGTGACAGAAGACTTTCACTTTCCTTTTGTTGTTGACTCTACAACAATCCCTCACACAGAGCATGCATGCAGCGACAGTGGAGAGGAAAATCTTCCTTTAAACAGGAGGAAACCTCGAGCAGAACCAGAACCGGTGTGAGCGACCATCTGCCGAGGCCGACTGGGATTCAAGGAGTCAGAAGCAGACATATGAGAGGAACATAGAAGCCGAGGTAGTGCCGAAATAGAAAGTCCAGGCAAAGGTAGACGAATGTCACAGTGCGCTTACCAAGTTCATCGTTAACAGAATCAATAAGGAATCGGATCATTTCACAGAATCGATAAGAGAATCTTGAAAATCGTATCAATCCCAACCCTAGTGTTGAATTCCTGTTAATGTGTATTGAAAGACATTTCAATAAGTAGAAAAAATTACAGTAGGGCATATAAAAAAAATGTTCTCCATTAATTGGCTCCATGGCAGCGCAAAACACGCAGCATCTACAGGAAGCTGATGGATCAGAACATCTACCTTTTAACTGGTCCGCAAAGGATTAAGAAAACCGAATTATATCAAACTGCAATCTGTAAACAGCGCCACCGACAGGCAGCTACAGGAACACATTTAGTGAGAAATCTTGTTTTTACCAGCGAAACGTGAACACATCAGAACCTGCTGCTCAGAGTTCTGCTGGACTCCGCAGGAGTTCTGGGAGAAGCTGAAAACAGTTTCCCATAAAGTTAGGAGTTTCTAGGTGTTCTGCAGTCAAAATTAAACTCAGATTGTTCTCCAAACTATCTCCGAACTAAGACGGGTCCAAAGGCCCCAGAACTTACATCAGGACCGAACTACACGCAGACTAAAGGTCCGACAGAAAAACTCACCACTGACGCGATTGGCTCCTAAAACCGAACCGGGCCCGGTTCCGGTAGGATCCCCTGCTGGTCCCAGAGTTACTGGTCTCGGGAAAAAACTGCTCCGAGTTCGGCTCCCTGGTCCCGTCTGGAAAAAGTCTCTCAGCTGTTTCCGGTTGGAGCTTCGGCTCGCGGCACCTTCACTTACCGCTCGGATTTTTAACTACTGGTGCATTTAGGGTCTCCTCTGAAATGTAAAATTTGTTCTAAAGTTCTCCCCCTTTAGTTCTTCATCGGAGCCCATCCATCATGACTAGTAGCAGTACCAGCAGCTGAGCCTTATGTGATGGAGGAGTTCTTCGAGGACGAAAGCTAACTTTGCTGCCACCTGCTGGAGAATGTGATGAATTTATTAAAAAATGCTGCTCCCTATTATTATATATATATTTTTTAAATACTTTATGTTGTTTATTGTTGAAGTTTGGTTTTAGAATCACATAAACCGACTTTAATAACTGAGATAAAAGTCTTTGTTTTACAGTTTTGCACATGTTCTCTCCTCCCAACTCCTCTAATTGTTTCAGTTAGTCTCCTATTATATTTCTGTTTACCTTAGGATAGAAGAACATCCCTGTCATTATATGTTTTATTTAATTTTCTAATTCAAATTAACTCACACCACTTTGTCTTTGTTGACTGACCTGGAAGTTGTAAAAGCAATCCTATTCTTCCAACCTGGACGTCTCTTAACTTTCTGCTCCTGAATGAAGACAAAACAGAAGTTATAGTCTTTGGGACCAGAGTCTTTAAAAAAGAAGCTGATTAGTCAGTCATTTGGATGGGATTAAATTCATCTCAGATAATAATGTAAAAAATCTTGATGCTATTTTTGATCAGGATCTGTCATTTAAATCCCATATCAAAGAGGTTTCTAGAATTTCCTTCTAACTTTCATTTCTTGGGAATATTGCAAAAATTAGGAATGTCCTGTCCAGGGTGATGCTGAGAAACTAGTCCATGCATTTGTTACTTCAAGGCTGGACTATTGTAATTCTTTACTATCAGGAAATCCACAAACTGTAGTTAAAAAAGCCTTCAGCTGATCCAAAAATGCTGCAGCCAGAGTTCTGATAAAAATTAAAAAGAGAGATCATATCTCTCCTATCCTGGCTTCTCTTCTTTGGCTTCCTGTTAAATCGAGAATATAATTTAAAATCCCTCCTTCTCACATATAAAGCCTTAAATGGCCAAGCTCCATCTTATATCAGAGATCTGATTGTTCTTTATGTCCCCTAACTTAACACTTCACTCTCAATCTGCAGGTTTACTAGTGGTTCCTAGAATTTCTAAAATAGAATGGGAGGCAGATCTTTTAGTTATCAGGCTCTCCTCCTGTGGTGAACCAACTTTCAGTTTTAGTCCCGTGAGGCAGACACCCTGTCTACTTTAAGGCTAGGCTTAAAACTTTCCTTTTGATTAAGCTTATAGTTAGAATGCCTCAGGTTATCCTGAGCTATCTCTATAGTTATGCTGCTATAGCTTAGACTGCTTCAGGACATAGGGACCCCTTTTTTTTATAATTCTGCTTCATTCTATCTCTATTCTCCCACTATGCAGAATCTGTTAGTTCAATTTCTAACAATTTGCTCTCTCTGCTTTTTCCCATAGTAGCTTCATCTGGTATTTTCCTGTTTGGCTGTGGCTTCATCCTGGAGAGAAATATCAGCTGTGCTGCTGCCATCAACACCTTTGCTTCAAGCTCGGCCTGTTTTTCAGTGTAGTCCTGTTTCTCTGACTGTGACTGGCTGGATGTGCTCTCTTCAACCTCTGACATGGGAGTTGGCTCGGAGCTGCGTCTGCCTGGCTGTGTGTTTCACCTGGACGGGCATTGCCTTTACAGCTGCTTTTTTGTATCTCTGCTTCTGTCTCCTTGAACCCCAGTCAGCCCTCTGCATTTGCGGCGCCACACTGAGCCTGTGGTTCTGCTGGAGGTTTCTTCTCGTTAAAGAGGCAATTTTCTCCTCTCCACTGTCACTTCAAGCATGCTTAGTGTGAGGGGTTGCCTTCAAGTCAATGAGTCGATGCAATCAACAGTTTTTTCTTTGATAGAAAACTTTTACTCAATTTGACTGTATGATCTGGTGAACTGGAAAGTGCCTTGAGATTACATGTTGTTATGAATTGGTACTATAGAAATAAACTGAATTAAATTGAATTACTTTTTCAATTTTATGGTATTTAGATTGTTGCACAGACTAAGTCAATGTGCGACAGTGATTTAACAGAGGATTTAAATTGTATCTTCAAAACTAATCTTATTTAACATAAATAATAATCTGTGTGCGTGCATCTAAATATGTGTCTAGCTGTAATCCTAGAAGTCGCATAAACATTGTAGCATTAAATCAAGATAAAAGATGGAAATAAGCTATTTATATTTTTAATTGCACAGCACCTGTCGATGGGCTGAATGGTGTTAAAGCACAGGTACAATCTAAGAACATGATCTTTACATTGATTCCAGGTTTTTCCAGGTGTATCATAGTTCGATGCAGCAGGTAGATGATGTCATCCGCTCCTATGTCTGATTTTTCCAAAGGGCTCACATCCCTACAGTCAGTTAGCGGTGCTGACCACCCTCCATATAGAATCTCCTTGTGTCATTTGACTGTGGTGGAATAATCAAAGGAAGCACTTCTCACTCGTGTGTCGGCCCATATTCAGGAAACCTTGAAGATCCCGATCTTCAACCCTGAGCTTTCCTCTATGCCTACATTACACTGACACTGTTTAACAAAGCCACACCAGAGGTCTTTCTTCTAACACTTAAAACACACACAGAAGCTTGTCCTCTAAAGGTGTTACATCCTCTTAGTGTTTGTGTTTTGGCTTCACTATGGTGTCTTCTTAAGGTCAGAAACTTTTGCCATCAGAAAATAAATTTAAACTGTGTAAAGTGAATTTGTATAGGGAAAATTTTGAAAATGAATTTCATTAAATCCAAACTTTATTTAATTATGTGAAACTGAACAAATTTGCCTTGGAATTTTATTGCATTGAAAGTTTAAGCAATTTCCCTTTCAGCTGTAAGTATCAATTTCAATGCTAAAATTCAGACGTTTTTAGTGCGACACGTTTGAATCCTTGAGAAAGATCAGAATAATTAAACACAGACTCACATCATGACAACAACCAGCAGACAAAAACTCTCAAACTTTTCATCCAAATCAATCAACAAATCAGGATTTTTGTAGTTTGTGAATTTATAATAGATTTCAAAGTTCATAAATAAAAATACTGGCATGTTTACTGACATAGGCTCCTAATATAAGTCCACGTCTATTTCAACCCAGACAGGATCAAGGCCCTTTACTTCAGTATAAGAAAATTGAAGAAAAGTTTATTATTCTTCCAACTCAATCCCAAAGTGAACCATATTATGTAGATTGAACACAGATGTTTTCAAGCTTTAATCTCAGTAAATTATTATTATTTTCTTACAGCTGATAACATATATAGGATTAAAATAAAATATCAGACCAATAAAATCAAAGAATAATACAGAATTTAAATCTTAATGAAAAATAGATTAAAACCAGCTTAAAGGTTTTTTTTTTATCCTTTTAGGAGGTACCCAGGAACCTTCATTCCAATTATTATATAACGCAGAAAGTGTATGAGCACAGCAAACTTCAGTCTGGAGGGGAAACTGTTTTGTCACTTAAAAAAGGCAAATGTACCAAACCTGTCTGGGTGATCATGATGGTTTGTAGCTGTATAAATGTGATAAACACGGAAAGAAAAGACAGAAGGATGCATAATGTCAATGAGCTGTAAGGACACACAGACATGAATTAAACCCAGGAACGGGTTAAACCCTGAAGCGTGCAGAGGGAGACCTGTTAGAGCCTGCAGTGAAAAGAGGTTTAACAGGAAATACAAAACAGACTGTTACACTCTGTATCAACCGGCTGTTCTGTTTCACAACAAAAACATGTTTCAACACGGCCAAGAAAATCAACGTCTGCTCCTAATCAACTGTATGTTGACTGAACTGATACACATTACAGATAATTAACATTTAGTTCAGACTCTTTCCAGAACCTGAACACAAATCAGAATGAAACTCATTGAATTTGGATATCAAACCAAAGCAAAGTATCATTATCCTCTCTGTCTGTTTTGTGCCCCTCGATTTTTCTCCCATTATATCACAGGGACATATATAGTGGGTTTATAACATCATCCAGTGTTGGAGAATAGGGAACAGCATTAAGGCTCGCTGCCGACCTCATAATATGAGACCAGAGACACACAGAACCATACCGGCTCAGACGTCCAGTCAAAAAAGGCCAGGCGTCACAAAATCAAGGTACTGTGTCAACAGGTGGGTCACAAGAACACGAGTTAGAGCAGACCCCACACATGCTTAAGCACCCACAGTCTAAACTAACAACTAAACATCTGTTGGCCTAGCTGCTTTCACTACTCGAGTGTCAGAAACGCATAAATGTTATAGCAAGGGGAAACCAAGACATCGTGTAAGATGGTGGAGAAAATGTCAGCCCCTCTCATAGTGGGAACCTAGCCCCAATGATGGAAGAACAGCTAAATGCGAGAACGACCAACGTTAGAAATAAGATCACAGCAAAATCAAGAGCTTTTTAACTCCATCACTGGTTATCAATGTTAAGTAAAGTGTCTTCATAGGATCTCCTAGATCAGAGGTTTTCAACAGGGGGTTTGCGATCCCTAGGGGTCCACAGAGGTACTCACATAGAGGTTGCTTGAAGATTTTGGTTGATTAGACTTTTTTTATATTCCCCCCTGCAATTTTTCCATTAACCAATAATGTCTTTAAATACACATTAACTCAAGCGCACCGTAGTAAACAGATAAATGGAGGCAGGCGATGTCTTTCTGTCATGATCTTTCTTTGGCGCTGATGGTTTTTGTTTTTTCCTTTGTCTAGTTGGTTCTCTGCGGCTGATTATAAGCGATCATTTTCAACCTAGTTTCCTCTACTATTTAAGTTGTGTGTTTGCCTCCCATCAGTGCCAGGTTATTTGTGTGTTTTGGTGAAACGAGACGTTTCCGAGCATTCTTTAGTCCAGGCATCCCCAACCTCGGTCCTCGAGGCCCGCTGTCCTGCAAGTTT
>JAGKQL010000001.1:6241400-6303646 GCA_018398635.1 Cyprinodon brontotheroides | reverse complement strand
ACATTATCGGACATGCTCTATGCTAGCCATTCTAAAGCAGCCAGGGGTTGATTCTAAATGAGCCAAAAAGCAGAGACAGGACCAATTGTCAAAATTTTGGTGTCCTTCATTCGATTTCATCCTGGACACTACAGAAAATGGGCTTAAAGTGTAAAAAACCGAACTTCTCCTTTAAGGCCCAAATTTGAGTGAAAAAGGACAGTATCTGAAGCGCCCCCCTCAGGTGGGGCAGAGAGATGACGGGTCACTTGCAATACTACATATTCAAAGACAAACGTGAGCGCCTCTACTGGTGTGGATGATGTCATGCAGGAGGACAATGTTTGCATGTTTTAGATGCTTCAGGAGAGATGCTGCTCACACACAAACACATAAAAGGTGTGAGAGCAGAGACAGGATATGTAGATTAAGTCAGGATGATGGGTGAATGTGATTGGTCACCTTCTCTGATGGCGGTGAACGGGATGCCCTCCTCAGTCTTCATGCGAATCACCTTCAGAGCAACCAGCTGCCCGTTTATTCTGCGCAGAAGAGAAGAAGTACAATGAAACCTGACGTCTTCTTCATAGATCATTAGGAACCTCGTCATCCTCAATGGATCTTTATCATCCGGATGACTCAAATTAGAATGAAATGAGTGTAAGACTGATTTCAGAAGATTAAAGAAAAATATCTGTGACCAATCCTGGAGAGAAATGTCAGCTGGCCTAATTCCACGGCGTTTCACCACGTCATCAACTAGGAGAAGGGTTCATCTGCTTTACCGAGCAAGTCAGGGTGCATAATGTAATGGCATTTCTGGTTCCATCAGATCCTCTCCCAGTTCAGCCAGTGCCACCTGAACAATGGTCACCTCAAGCCATACTTTTGTCTGTCTAGGACCCTATCAGGACCTGGTGTTCCAACCCAGAGAACGGATCAAGCTTTAGTGAGTTTATGCTTTGTCTCCTGTATGGTCCTCTGCTCTTTATCATATCTACATCCAATCTCAGACTAGACAAAGCACTGCAAATTGACAAAAAAATTTCAGATTGTTAAATTCCAGCAACATGTCTCTTTGGTCTATTTGTGTTTCCACCTTGATTCCCAGTGTCACTTCCCTCTATTCATCCAATTCACATCACTCAAAACACTTCCTTCACATCGCAAAAAAATAAAAATAAATAAATAACCACAAAATGTCCTAAAATAGTAAGTATTTCTTAGATCAGTTAATAAAAATCATATTTTTCCTACATAAAGGAGATGCTAAGATTTCTGAAAACCCAAAGTTATACTTTCCCAAGATTGAAATCAGTTTAAATATGTTTGCATTTGAATATTGTTGAAAAATTATTTCTTTTCTGTTTTAAAAAACTACTCATTCTGTATGTCTGTCCACTTTCGGTGTAAGTCAGCTAGAATGACATTCCAAGAGGTCGTACCATCACATTATATGATAATGCTGTGATCTGGAGAAGGCAGGGTACTGACCCTTGAGACTTTGGAAGAGGCACCATCGAGCCGGGTGTGGCAAACATTTAGAAGTTCTGGGCAATTAAGCTATTCAGACATCTATGGTCAAGAAAAGAAGCCCGACACAAAGAATATGTAGACTTCCTATGCAAGTTGCGCTTATATCAATGATTTTATTAAACATGAATGGAATAAATTCTGTTAATGCTTAAATGTCAGGTTTCTGTTTCTGTTATGTTTTTCTTTTGAGTATTAAGTCTTACTTTACTCCTTGTTTTCTAGTGTTTAGTTTTTCTTTTCTCCATGTTTTATAGTCCTAGTAATTTAACATTGTGTTATTTCCAGTCTTCCAGGTTCTATTTGTTGCTCTCTGCTGCCCTCCTATGTTCTCCTTTTTCCCTAGCTCTTTCCCTCTCTTGTTCTGTGCACACCTGCTCCCAGTTCTCATTAGCCCCCTCTTTCTCAGTCTCCCTTTAAAAGCCCTCTCTTCAGTTCCCCTTTGCTGGGTCCTCGTCAAACACTGCCAAACTTTGTCAAACTTCCACTCAAATTCCCGTCTTCCTGGAGTCAGCGGTCTTCCTCGTTGTGAAAGTGATTCCCCTTATGTCTCCACGGTTTCTGGTTTGTTTTGACTAGTTTTTATGTTTGTTTCTTTTGGATTTTTGGACTCCTGATTTGATGCTTGTTCGGACTTCGTTTACATTATTGGATTTTTATGATAACCTGCTTTTGCTTTCAGTTTCCCTTTTTAATTAAATCTAAAGAAATTCACCTCTACCTTCCTGCCTCTGCTTTTGGGTCAACACTCAACAACCAAATCCTGACATTAAAGATGTTTCCCTCCTTTTGTACTTCTTTTTGTAGTCTGAGAAACATTCCTGCTTGAATTTGGACCAGGTGATCAAAATGATCAAAGAATTGAAAGTGCAAAACATTTATGTTTAAAGACGGTCAAAAGACAAAAAAATATAAAATAAATGTCAAGTGAATTGAATGTGATTGTTAATAATTGGTCTTTGATATCATGAGAAACCTGTGGACTATCAGACCTGCTGATGCCTTTGTAGACGGAGGCAAAAGCTCCTTCTCCCAGCTTCTCCAGACTCAGGTATGAGTGCGCCGCTCCGAACTCTAGGCCTGCTTTCTGAACACAGAACAAATGCATAATATCAGGCGCTGAAGGACATAATACGGTCATGGCATCACACTCTACATGATATCATCTGCTGACCCTGGTGAAGAGTTCCTGCACCGTCCCTGCTCTTAGCGGGTCACTGTTGCTCCGTCCTCTTGGGACCTTAAGCCGTCGGGCCTGTAAGGTGTGGAACCAGTGAGGCTGAGACCCAGACGGGTCAGAATCCACCTAAAGAAGCAGGCAGAAACGGAATTTATGGGACTGGATGAAAGTAGGTAACTTTAAAGCCGTATTGGCACTGCACAAAAGTGGGGTGAGATTAAAGAAATACAGAGGAAAGAATCCACCTCAAAAAAACTTTCATATAAACCAGCACAACACCTTTCACCTTAAACATCACCTAACAGATTTAGTTCCACCTCAAACCTTACCTGAAAGCTTTGGTTCCCCCTTAAAGGTCATCTAACAGCAAGAGATGCATCTATCTATTGGCAACCAATATCAGTAGCACCTTTATCGGTATTGATCAGATACCTAAAAATTGATCAAAGCAGGCCGATCAGATGTTATTTATCACAACAAACCTCCCAGGCATTCATTTCTCAGAGCCAGGTCTCCATCCATTTTTTATTGTAGGATTTAATGTTACTGAGAAAATCTTGTCTATAGTTTACTAATTGTATCAACTTTTGGGTTCACACCAAACGAAAAACTGCTAAAGTTTTGTCTGCTTTTGCTCGCCTTGGCCAGCAAAAGCAATTCCCATGGCAGGCAATATGCTCCTCTACCTCATCCGGTCTACTGTTTGTTGGTTTCACCGTAACATGGTGGACAGGGATTTACAGAACAGCTAAAGATGCTGTTTTGACTTCTAAAAGCTGATCAAAGCTTTTGAAAAAAAATTTAACTCTTCTTAGAGCGATGCTTGAAATGGTGCTTCTTTGCTCCAGCCAAGTGGCCTAACAGCCCGACTTTTACTATGACTTTATAATGTAAAATGTATCCTATTTTATGAATATGTATGTAACAAACTCCCTGTAGGTACATAGTTCTGTTCCTAATGTGTGTTGTTCCCCTCTCCCCCTTTCACTGGAAAAAAACCCAATAAAATATGAATAAAAAAATACAAAGAATAGAAACAATAGAAATTCAAAACCCACCGCTTTAAGCTAAAGAAATACATAATACCTTTGGTTTCCCTTTAAACACCAGCTAGCAGCAATAGTTCTACCTTTCAAAACATCCTACTGCCTTGTTTTCTCCTTAAACAGCTTGTGACATCTTAAAAAAAAAAACAAAAAACAAAAAATAAATGCCTATGTCTCCACAAATTATGTGAGGGCTAAAGATTGCCCTTTGTGAAAACATTTCGAGAAAAGTCTTAGTAAAATAAAATGGAGTTTGTCACCCGGTTCCAGTACTGTTAGAAGGAACTGTTGCTTCTTAGAGCAACTCCAACCAAGTCATCAAAAAGCTCCATATTTCTTAGGAGGTTTGTTTCACATTGTTGCTAGGTGTGATGTTCTCTACAGAAAAACCCAAAATTAAACTGTCAGACAGCATCCAAATGTTTGAGTGTACCGCATCTAAAATATTCGTCATTATTTTAATTTCGTAATGGATATCCTTAACTCCAACCTCGCCTTATTTTTGAGATGAATCAAGGCGCCTTCCACTGCTGTGAGTGTGACTTTATTATGAGTGACACTTGATAGTTAAGGATTAATGTTACTCTAACCCTGAGCACTAAGGCTGAATCCCAAACCTGCCCCTAAGCACTAAGCACTAGATTGTATGCGGGGGTATAAATATGAATGGGGCAGCCTCTTCCCTCTAGCGGAAAGGGAAAGCATTCCTTTGTGATGCTGCATGTTAGTGGCTGTAGATCTTTGGTGCAGGTTAACATCCCGTCAGATATGTGCCATTTTCTTAAAAATAAATCTTTCCAGTCAAATAAAACAGTTTAAAAGAGGACCTTTTATTTAGGGATTAATGACTACTTGCCCTACCCACTACATGGTTTGGGACAGCGCTTAATGTGGCGGACCGTCTGTGGTAATGCACAAACGGAGGGTTAGTTGTTAGAAGCTGGTTTGGGTTTCAGCCAATGAAAGGGAGAGGACCTATAGAAGAGTTAGAAATAAGTGGAAAATCTACAACCTCGCTGATTGGATGACGGCACCGTTTGGATTTTAAACCGGATGTTATTCTACCTTTGCTACTTTTCTGCTATAAAAGATGTTTAAACTGCAACAAGAATATTTACACTTATACAGTAAAATATGAATTATTCTGACAAACTTAGAAAACAAGTGTTTTCTCTGGCACAGGAAGTGGAGGTAACTTTTTTAACCGTAACCTTAATTTTCAACATTAATTAAATAAAATTCAAATAAAAATATTAGCCATGCACAAGACATCCTCAGTGAGGAAATGGTATGAAAATACACAATAAACCAGTAAAATCTATGTGATGAAGTCTAACTGGATCAAGTTGAAAAATAAAGGCATTTTAGAAAAAAGTATTGACATCTAATAACATGTTTCACTTATTTTTTTATATTTCCATGATCTTGATATAGGAGAATTATCTAAAACTCTTTAAATAAGGTGCGACTTCTTTCCATTTACACCAATAAATATTTGAAAATCAAAAGGACCAACTTGGACTGTCAAAGTAGAGTTTATAAGCTAATTCAAAGTTGGCTATCAACTATTATTATCAATTGGAATAATCAGTTCTTTAGTTTAAACCTTTTTTTTTAAATGGTGGAGAAATTGGCCATTTAATACATTTACAGTGAGTTTTATTGAAGATCACTTACTAACTGTGGCATTTTTTCTATACCATGTCCGTATTTATAATCACTGAATAGAAAGGGTTTTACTGACATATTAATTATTAAACCATACATATAAATATTATGAGTTTACGCCTCGAAGTTTAGGAAAATTTGATAAATTTAAACACAATGATCTTAATTAATTGCATTTAAGGGCTGTGATATGGCTTTAAATATTTTATTATACTTTATTATTATTCTGGACATCTAAGGTTATGTTAATTTAATTTGGTTAAATATTTAAAAATAAAAACAGTAACTTTCAATAAATATTTAACAGTTCCTATTCCCTCACTCACCAATCAAAATCACTCCATATTTAAATGGAGGATCAGCCAATCAGCTCTTTGTTCCCTCTATCTTTGCTGCTTCAGACACTCTTTAAAGGTCATTCTGTTCTAATTTTTGTTCACTTAAGTTCTCTCAAGACCTGAGGGGATTTGTGAAAAAAAAAAACTAAGGTCAAATTCAAGAAAATATGTATGAAATTCTAATATTGTTTCTAAAATGGCATCCTTAAGAAGTACTTATAGGCTGAGGATTCTTTGCAAACATGGGCCCAAATGTTTTTGGATCCAGCCTTAAAGCCACTGGACAGACTTGGTACCACTTTGGATATTTTGAGTCTTTTTAAAGGACAAACAGATTACTTGTTGTTGTCTGCAGACAAAGTTAACAATGACCAAATGGATCCTTGAAGTTAGAAATAAAGACAAATTTTATGAGACAACCAAAACGCTAAAAAAATATTTAGGAACCATCTGAGTGGAAGTTAAGAAACTTGTTTTTCAAAATTGAATCTGAAAGACTGGATGAGTGAAACTGGTACCCCAGAAGATGGGATGGAGGTCCAGCTCCTGCAGCTCCTTGGACTTTCGCCCTCCTCCTCCTCCTCTGGTCCACCATCCTTTTCCCTCCACTGCTTCACCTCCTTGTCCTCCTCTTCCTCCTCACCACAGCAGCAGCTCCTCAGCCAGCAGATAGCCTCCCTCATACAGCGAGATAATTCCTCCATGTCTTCTTTTCTCTATCCCTGCTTCTTCTTCCTTCTCATGACTCACGTGTTTCAGGAGAAGCAAACAGAGTCCCATGACCCCCCCACCCCTTCATTCCCTGTGAGAATAACAACAGTCTCCATTCAACACTGGTAGACTGCCCTCCCGCGGTCTCTGGCTCAGGTCTGTGTTTTACACTGGTTCTAGTAGCAGCACGATTGACCTTGCAGCTACCCAAATCCAACATATTTAGTTGACTTCATTATATTTGATCTTTAGTTCATGCTGGGCCAAAATAATAATGCATTTTATTTGGAATGTGCCTTTCTGAACCCTGACGGTCACCGTGGAAAAGATGATAAAACACATCAATGTCTGCAGTTACTGCGCAAAACCCATGTATGGAGGCCTTAGTTGACGTCGCCTAACTGGGTTTAAATCCAGCCTGTGGTCCTTTGACGCATGTCTCTCCCCTCCCCCCTTGTACCCACTTTACTATAAAAACCTAAAAAAAACAAAAAACAGCAATGTCAAAAAAAAAAAAAGAAAAAAAAAGAATAAGGACTGTTTTAAAAGTTTGAAGACTTTTCACTTTCCATCCAGGAAGCTTTTTCAATTCGAACAATAAGTCCTAACGACATCCATTTAAGAGGCATAGGCCAGTTCAATTTGCATTTTTTCTAATCCACAAAGTGGATTGTTTTTTAACTTTTAACCGAGAATCTTCACCAGCAAGCTGGGACAGGGAATTTGACATCAAAGGGAATAGGCAGTCTTGGGCCCCGTCCACACGAAGTCAAAACGAACGCGAAACGCTAATATTTTTTAGAACGTTTGTCTTACAGACGGAGACGTAAAATAAATGTGAGCGTCCACACGAATGCATGAAAACGCTGCAAAATGTATGCCAGGCCTGTAAGTGGCGCTGTGGTGCCAAAGCAAAAATAGGCGAAAACAGGCAACGAAATGTTGGGCATGCGCAGTAATATCTATACAACAACCAAACAGGAAAACCCCTAGAAAAAGAGCTAAATCGATATTGCTCTGTTCTTCCTGGAGATATTCCAGAAGAAGAAAATTCTGTTGTAAGCCCGACAGCAGGATGAGTAGCATGAGCAGCAACCATTCAACACAGTACGGCGCCATTGTTGTTGTGACACTGTGTCGCGCATGCGTGTTTAGAGGCGACGCTATGACGCAAGCGTGTAAAAAAAAAAAAAAAGCGGTCAGAGCTTAAAAATGGAACCGCGAAAACTGCATTTCAAAATCTTCCCACTCTGAAGGCTTAATAAAAAAAAAAGATTGTTTACAGACCCCCAAAACGCCGGCTTCGTGTGGATGAGAAGGCTGGTTTGGTGAAAAATTTGTGAATTTAGGCCAGGGTTTGACTTCGTGTGGACGGGGCCTTAAACAGACAAGTTTTGAAATGTAATTTAAAATGGAGAAATGAGTCAGTGTTTCTAAGTAGAGCATTCCAGAGGAGGGAGCAGAGCAGCTGAATGCTCTGTTCCCTGTGGTAGTGAGACGGGCGAAAGGGATGGACAGGAGAAGTTTATATTGAATGTAGAACTGTAGTGGAGCCAGTGAAGCTTTTGGTATCTGGGTGATGTAGTGGATATATGAATCGGTTAAAGTTTAAAGAGTGATTTTTTGAGGAAGGCCAAAGAGGGCATAGTTGCAATAGTCCAGTCGGAGGTGACAAGGCTGTGGACAAGTATGGCGACGACTCGTAAGTGGAAAATAGGAAGACCGGGTAATTTTATTGATATGGGATTGAAATAATACGAAGTGGGAAGCTGTCATTTTTAGACTGACTTGATTGAGTTCCAATGAAGAGAACTTGTCTTGCTACTGTTTAAATTAAGGAAGTTTTAGGTGAACCAGGCTTTTGTTTTAGAGATGCAATCTGCGAGGAAGGTGGGCGGGAGAGAGGAGGATAGTTTCATGGTGCGGTAGAGCTGGGCGTCGTCGGCATAGCAGTGGAAGTTAAATTTGAGGAAGATATTGCAGAGGGGAACGAGGTTGACGAGGAAGAGGAGGGGCCCCGGGAAATAGCCCTGGGGAACACCTGAAGTGAGGGTGGAGATTTGAGGATCTTGTCCAAAGCAAACCAGTCCAAAGAATGATGGTGATGCCAGTGGAGGAAAGCCTGCTAAGGAGGGTGGTGTGACAAATGGTATCAGGTTGAGGAGGATGAGTAATCCAGAGTCAGATGCCATGAGGCGGTTGTCTGTGGTTTTGATGAGTGCAGTTTCATTGCTATGGAGTGGGCGGAACCGGAGTGGAACTGTTCATGCCATTGGCTGGTTGGATTTTTGTATTAAAATGTATTTTAATTAAATACCTCCTGAAAGACATAACGGCTGTTACATAACGGCTGTTACATAACGGCTGTTACAGCAGCACAAGCAATCGGTCCATCCAAGCCTGTTAAAAAAGCTGTTCAGGTATTTGCCCGTCAGTGACACCTAGAGGGCATGCTGGGAAACTGACAGGACAATATTCAATATATGAGCTTAGATGAAAGCGCAGCCATAGTGGTGCAGAAAACTCCTATGATGTTGACGGTTTTTTATTATGGTGGTCATTAGGCAGCTTCAGGTTTCTGTTGGACCTGAGCTCAGGACTGTAGCTGGTCAAATCGTCTGTCTGGTTGATTTGATTGGAATGGATCTGTAAAGTACCTTGACATAATGTGTTGTGCTTTGGTGTTACATAAATAAAGTGAATTTAATTAGATGGAGTACTCTCTGAGATATCAGACACCAGGATACAGACATGGATTACCATATCTGTGTCTTCATTGTGGCAAAAACCTCTAATGTCATCTACAGCAGCACAACTTTAAACTTTGTGGTCAAGTGGCTGACTTCTTCACTGGAAGTGCTATAGAAATCTGTTTAGAAAGAAATACTGTGCTATGTCTGTGTCATGTTGAAATGGAGCAAAACCTGTTTAGTAGAAGAATTCCTATATTTCCAAGAGGTACACTCCTATCATTTGCTCTGAGAACAGCCCACTGTTGTTTTTAGCCGTCTACCCTGATGTTTCTGCCCCAGGGCTGCAGGTAAGTTTCCAGATTTTCCATCAAGATTCTGTTTGTTGGCTGGCTGACCCTGTTTGAAATGACTTGCAGAGTTGTATGCTTTCAAGCATTTACTTCCACATTTACTAAAAGTTAATGGATTTAAATATTCATAGAATCTATTTTCTATATAGGTTTGTCAAAATCCTCCATGTTGAAGAAAAGCATCCTGTTCTGATTAGCTGGTTGTTGACAGGCATTTCTTTCAGAAGGTTTCTAACCCAGAAAATGGTACTTATGTGAACTTTGGGGCTAAGAGTGAACTGTACAGAACCCCAAGTTTAACTGAAGAATCTGTTATCAACATTTTTCTTCTTGTATCTGCATCATAATAAAAACAACAGAGCATTTTTTAAATCAGAACTCTTTATTTAGGATTAACTGAGAACTGGACTATTCCTATGAAGAGAGATGATTCTCAGGTGTCACTCAGCTTTGGTCCTCCTTACAGCTCCAGGTAGCCTGTCCTGCAGTCTGAATCAGGGGACACTATCAGTCATGACCTTACCATGATGATCATCTAGACAATGAAACTGGACTCACCTCTCTAGAATCTTCTCTACGTTGGATCGGAGTAGCTCCACATGTCGATCGATCTGACTCTGAGAAAACAGAGATACTCCGGTGAGAAAAAATAGGTCTTCTTCTTGCTGGGTAATGGTTTGGTTCTAATACTCAGGTCTACTGTTCAGCCGGCACTGCTGACTTGCTTCCTGAGTGATGCGATCATGTTTTAACAAGTGTGAACATAATAAAGTTGCATTGAGTCCTCAGAATTGTTCTGAATAGTATTACTGCAGTCAACCCTGAGATGCTTTCAAGGACTGATAGCTAACCTGAGTGAGTCAAGTATCTGAAGACAAATGGAACAAGGCAAGATTTCTGTTCAGATAAAAGTTAACTGACTGTCTCAGAAAACCAGGACATAATGGATCGTCATTTGTTCTTTTACACCAGAGCCATCTGTAAACACGCTTTGGTTCCCTGACTTGTTTTTAAACCACCGTCATGTTTCTATAGAACAGTAGAAGAAGAACCTCTAAAGTTTTTTCTTCTGTGCAAAATGTGGCGTATAGTGGTGGTGAAGCCGTACTAGGGAGGAAGCTGCATTTACTTTTAGTTTGAGCTTGTCTGGGTGGGAAAAAAATATAGCATAGAGTGTAGCTGGTACTCCACAGGCAGTTAAAAATCTAGCCTGTATCTTTACTCAAACTTGTCATCTTCCACTTATCTAGGACCAGCACTCAGCAGAGACTTCCACTTTTCTCTTTCCCAAAACACCTCCTCCAGCTCTCTGATGAGAGGCTGAGGCCAGGAAGGAGACATCCTACATTCCAGGAGACATGCTACACAGAGGTCTAAACTGCCTGAGCTGACCCGATGTAGAGTAGAAGCTTCCCTTCACCCAGATGACCGAGCTCCTTACCCTATCTCTAAGGGAGTACATGGCCGCCCTGCAAAGGAAGCTCTTTTCGGCTGCTTGTATCCAAGATAATATTCTTTTGGTCATGATCCAGATTTCATGACCGTAGGTAAGGGCAGGAACGTAGACCCACTGGTAAATTGAGAGGACGACGACTGGTCAACCTACCATATCAACAATTTCGATGTTTCAGTAAGTGAGTGCTTGTTGCTATGATGCGCCTTTGCTCAGCAGATTTGCTCGTTGTAAACCAACCAATCAGAGCAGAGCTCATCTAAATATTCATGAGCATGCCATAAAAGGAAGAAAACCTGTAATTTCATCTAGGGCTTATAACCAGGCTTCCATTAGGGCCTATAGAACAGCAAATATGCCATTTTCAGCCCAACCAATGTTACATACCATCCTATTCAGAGACCTTTAAGGACCAGCTCCAAATACCCTAGTATAGAATCATTCTATTACCCCTTTAACTCCAAACACATTTAGGTGAATACCTTGTTGGGGTGCAGCAATTGCTGCAGACATGAAGGAGGGTTTAGCTGGGCAGTACCTTCTTCTTTTGGTAGATCAGAGGCGTGGTGAAGAAGATGATATCAGCTGCAGACACAGAAAAATAACTCTGTGAATGGATTAAAGTACTACTGGTAACCTAAAGTGACCATATTTTGAGGACAGTGTGGGGCCACAGAGTGATGCCCTAAAAGTGATTGGATAAGAATCCTGGAGGCCTAAGGAAGGTTGAAGGTCACTTTAATAATATCTGTAAGTAGATTTATTAATCAAGCATCAATGTTAGTAAGAAAACTGGATCCACTTTGACTACAGTGACAACCAGCCACATGTTAGCTTCATGATCAGCAAAAAGAAGGTAAACAGAACTAAAACAGCTCACCAAGAATTAGTATGGTGACACCGTTAAACACTGCACCAATGTACGTCATTAGCCACATGACTGCAGCCAGCTGCAACAGAAAGAGAATCCAGCTAAAACCCAATGATGGCACTAAAGAACTAGCAATCAAACCGGTGTGACCAACCTTTAGAGAGTCCACCAGGTCTTCCACTAGCAATAGTCTTCTGGTCTGGATGCTAAACCAGTTCAAGTGTGTCCTGCACTGCTCGGCCAGCTGCTGGGCCAACTCTGGGGACACCGAGATGTCCCGATCCAGCTGAGACCTGACAAAGAGTAAAGGTTAAATTTAAAGGGTGTGTTTCTAGAAGGCCCATCGATTCTTTCACTTACCTAAAAGGATGACCGTCGTTGGACTTCTGGATGGCCTGGATCACAGATTTATAAACCCTGTCAGCAGGAATTAGATTATTGTATTGATACTGTGGTGACAAATTCCCTGGTTTCGTCCCTACTTTTAACTGAACCCCACAAACCTGAAGGTGATTGTGACGCAGAGGCAAGCAAGCAACAAGTAGGAAAACACACTAATGACTGACAGTGTCGCCACGGATACAAGGACAATCAGGGACAAAATGAACGCTGCCATGGACTTCTTGGGTTCCCTCCAGTGGATGAGCTCTACTGCTGCAAAAAGTACAGGAAAACATGGCAATTGCTTAGCATTATAGGTGATGATGGAGAAGTAATCAACAGCTTGATATGACTGGCTGGATATTACCCTGAGGTACCTGGCACTTAGTTTAGTTCAAGAAGAGCTATAATGTTCTAATCAGAGCAGAACTCGGATGAGTCTCTAGAATTATAAGTACCAGCAACCAATTTGGTGCAAACTGTTTATTTTTTCATAGAAGTTGCATCAGAAAGTAGACAAAGTCAGATCTAGTCTCCGGTTAATCCTCTATTCCAGTTTAAAAGGAATAGTACAAACAAAACATGATAATAGCCTTCATTTTCTACTCACCCCATGCCGGAACAAACACTCTGGAGTACTTTTGATATCCCAGAAGGGCGCCGTGGAACGCCGCATGTGCGCCGCTTTCAGGAAATCCTATACACTACCTTTTATGCTCTAAAAACACATTCTAAATGCACTCTCGCTAGAGTAAATTATGCACGCTACCCACTCAGGACACTTGGAATACATTGACTCCAGCAGTATGGAGGAATATTGACAAATTTGGACTTTTTATGGACCTTTCTGCCTCGGGCCATAGAACTCCATTATTTGAATGTTTCAGCGCAGACAGCAAGAAGCCTCCCAGATTCCAGATGATTTGAGATATCAAAAAGTACTCCAGAGTGTTGTTCAGCATGGGGTGAGTAGAAAATGAAGGCTAATCATGTTTTGGGTGTACTATTCCTTTAACATGAAGTCTAGGACCCATAAACTCAGACAATGGCCTCTTAGTGACAGAACCTCTCTGTTCACTTTCTATTCTGAGATATTAGTCTCTCGGTATAATGCTCCCTTTAATCATCATGTCCACTCACTCTTCGACGCAGTGGTGCATTCCCCTGAGAAACTGTGATATTCCATTACACAGCAGCATTCCCGTTCTTCCTGCATTTGTAGAAATATTTAGCATCACCAAAGAAGTACATTTTTGGACATCCTGAGTTCTCATAGAGCAGGTCTCAGGTTACACAAAAAAGTTCTCAGCCCGCAACGAAAAAGTGTTCAGGTCTCAGGAAAGGAGCAGATATTCAAGTTGAACAAAGCTACATTTGACCTAAAACATAAAAATTTGATTTTGGGCCATATAAAGCTTAATATATAAGTTTTTTTATCATTTTTTTGCAGCCATCTTCATCCAATTACCAATCCAGCATAAATCATGGGAAACAAAGGGATGCTGCATGTTTTATTAATGAGAGTGTAGCTTTGTTAAACTCAAATATCTGTGTGGTTGGTCAAGATTTCACTGAAATTAAGAAGTGTTCCAGCATTTCCTGAGAATACATAAGAGCTTTTAAGTTTTTTTCCTGAGATGTGATATCTTATTTCTTGAGACCTAAGGATGTGCACCATAGTCCGCATTAATAATAGCTACAGATGAATGGTTAAAACTAATTAAAACCAACATAATTTCCAGGAGATATTTGGCTTGGGGGACCTTTTCCAAGCCTCCTTCATGATGAAAAAAAACTGCTCTCCTGATCGATCTGCTGTCAGCTGATGCAGCTCAAAAAACAATCTATATGATGATGATAAACCATGTGCAAGAACCCTGAACAAATGGCACAAAAATTTTTGTTTTGTTCTCAGATCAACTTCTTACTTAACCATTGAGCTAATCGGTCAGATGACCAGCAACATGGAGCAGATTAACAGGTCCAAGGTTCTGTTGGTTTACAGAGTAAAACTGGTAGACTGAATTGGCGCCATAGCAACCAAGTTCCCTATTTCACAGGTCTATGTAAAGCAGTGTCTATAAAACACATGCATCAAGTAATTCAGGTTCTATTGCATTCTGCTTTGGATTAAACTAAAAGTTCAATTCATGGTGGTTTCATCGATAAAAGAGACTGGATCACAAACATCCAATCAGCTGTTGATCATCATATAGAACACAGGCAGTTTCCATGGTAACGCTTTCAATGAGACAATGCTCGGCTGTCTTACCTGCCTGAAAAAGCTCTTTAAGTGAGGAGTTGTTGTTGGGTGATGAAGAGTCCTCCATCTTCTTGTTGTAAAGGTTCAAAACTCTCAGATGCTAAGAAATGCAACAGCTCAAGGGGCGGAGCTTCAACAGTCACAAGATTTAAGCCGATCCTTCAGCTCTCCAAATTTATTTGATATGTTGACCCAGAAGGCAAAAAAACACTAACACAGGTTTGAATGGTAAACCTTTATTACAGATCATTGCAGGAAGAAAACTGCTGACAAACCAAAACAGCGGATCAGAAACCAATAATCAATAATCACTAATTAATAACCAATAATCACAGAGCTGCTACACAACAAAGTGAGTTCATACAAAACATCAGAGAACAAAGAGGAAGTCAGTTGTCAGCAGGGGTCCTGGAAGCCGAGCGACTGAGGAGAGAGCGAGAGAGATTCAGTTACATCAAGTAAAGACTGGTTACACACTACAAAAACTGATTTGATAAAAAGTAAAAATGTTTAAAATAGCGCATTTGTCCTCAATTTGTAGCCTGACGTAGTCCTACTCAATTCTAGTCAGAATATGAGTCTGATACTGCTCCATAGAGCTGTGATTATGAGGCGTGTTGAATCTGAACCAGGAAAAAGAAATGCCTCTGCTCTCAATTGGATAGACCTACAACCAATAAGAGCAACGTAGTGCGTGACGTATGTTATGCGACCAAGGGAGCCAGCTGATAAATAAAAACTTTTGCCGAATCCCGTAGGAAGGACACCAAAAACATCTTTCTTTCAACAAATGCCTTGATCGCGTTTCTCTGTTCCTCTTTTAAAATTCATTTGCTGTTGATATCTTCTAGAACAGACCTAACAGCAGAATCTACACTCCTCAACTCTCCAGCGGCAGCCATTGTTGTTGTCACCCGCGCGCTTGGTGACGTGGTTGATTACGTTACTGTTGATCATCTGTCCATCATCGTATATAAAGCCCGCCCTGACAATTTGATTGGCCCGACCAGATATTGGGCTAGCATACTCGCGCTACTATTGAGAAATGCCAGACCGAACTTCCCGACTTCAAACGTTGTGGGCGGGACTAAGTTCGGAATGGCACCCAGGCTACTCAATTTGAGCAGGTCAAAAGATGTTCACCCAAATAACATATAAGAATATTACGCACTTACAATAAGATAGTGTTTATTTTTTTTTGTTTCTTAATTTCAAAAGCAAATATTATTCCACTATTTTAAAATCAGAGAGGAAGCCATTCAGATGCAAGGAGAGAAAGGTTTTTTTTTTTTTATTAAAATCATTTTGGATTTATATATCATAAATAATGGAGTGATTTTAGCATTCATGTTGACACTGAAAGTGATAGCCTCATTGTAGAATTTTATGTTATCCTAGACTGAATTGACCTTGCTCAAAATAACTCCAGACCTACTCACTGTTGTCTTCATACTCTGGACCCTGATTATAAAAGAAATCATTTCTATTTAACTTAAATTCAACACAAATGTATACAAATTTCCCTAAAACTTTGTATTATATATTTTCCTGTTTATTTTTGTTCTTGCTGTGTATGTTGTATTTTGTTGCTGCAACTTTTACATGGATTTTATTTCTAAGGTGAATCATTTCATTAACTTAAATCGTAGGGTCTTACTCATCCAATTCAATCATTTCTGTCCGGCACTTTGGTCACTGACTGCTGTTTTTAAAGTGCTATATAAGTAAGGTTATTTCAACTTAAATTTAACGGAGTAAAATGATTAGCTTAAAGGAAATAGTACACCCAAAACATGATTAGCCTTCATTTTCTACTCACCCCCATGCTGAACAACACAGTCACTCTGAGTACTTTTTTGATATCTCAAAATGTATCTGGAGATCTGGGAGGCTTCTTGCTGTCTGCTGACATTCAAATAATGGAGGTCTATGGCCCGAGGCAAAAAGGTCCATAAAAGTCCACAAAAACGGTCAATATTCCTCCATACTGCTCGCCCAATGTATTCCAAGTGTCCTGAGTGGGTAGCATGCGTCCATAATTTACTCAAACAAAGTCATTTAGAATGTTTTTCGAAAGCATAAACAGTAGTGTATAGGATTTCCTGAAAGCGCGGCGCATGCGCAGTTCATGACGCTACTGAGGAAACCGCGGCAGACCAAACCAGATGAAAGTGCGATTCAGCTCGGCAAAGAACTCATGCTCTCTTCCTCAACACTGAAGTCCTCAGACATTTTTCTTTCGTTGTGTCTTTCTTTGCACAGGTAAACAGCACATTTTTTCTTCTACGCTTGCATTATTGGCAGAGCAGACGGCTGAATGCACACTTTAAGGTCCTGGTTTGGTCTGCCGGCTTCCCGTGAACTTCGTGAATGCGCGCATGTGCGCGGCCTTTCAGGAAATCCTATACACTACTGTTTATGCTCTAAAAACATTCTAAATGACTTCGGTCTCGAGTAAATTCTGGATGCTACCCACTCAGGACACTTGGAATACATTGGACGAGCAGTATGGAGGAATATTGACCCGTTTTTTGTTGACTTTTATGGACCTTTCTGTCTCGGCGCAATAGACCTCCATTATATGAATGTCAGAGACAGCAAGAAGCCTCCCAGATCTCCAGATGCATTTGAGATATCAAAAAGTACTCCAGAGTGTTGTTCAGCATGGGGGTGAGTAGAAAATGAAGGCTAATCATGTTTTGGGTGTACTATTCCTTTAATCTTCCCCTTCTAAGGAGGCGTTACCTCTACAAACCGCTTCTATATCAGATATACGTAACAAATCTGTAGCACGCAGATATTCACAGCTAAATTTTAAAGTAGTGTAGTCAAAACTTTATTCAATAAATATCTTCTGATTTAGGTTGTCAAAAATAGATACTCCGCAAAGTATAGATACTGTAATGCTGTATCTTGATATAATAACCCAGCTTGGTATCAACACTAAAGGCAAATGTTTTTTTTTGCATAATTTTGCTATGGTTAATTTAAGGTTTTTGGAATACATGCACTTAAAAATAATACTTAAGACAACCTAAAAATGCTGTCAAAGTGTGTTATATTGTAGTTTATTTTGTGTTTATATGCATACATGGATTTTTGATAAGTTTCTACCACGCATTCTAATGCATTATTTTCAAATTCTGGTTTACATGAGATAGATGGTATCACATGTGTTGAGAAAGCATGCTAAGTGTTAAGGTTGGTTAGGGTTAGTTCTTCATGTTAATTAACACTTTTTAATGCTTTGAAATATTTGTCTTTTTCCCCCCATTCATTTTTGTTGCTGACTTCATACGGAAAAAAAAAGAAAAAAAAAAGAACTCTGGTTGAGCCAGAAATGGCCTGTTTGTAAACCCTGCTTGTGGATTTATTTTTATTCATTTGCTAACCAACAGTTCCCACCGATAGAATATCATGGAAATCTGAAGAAAGCCTGCTCCCAAACTCAGCTTCCCTGCTTGCAAACTGTTTGTTCTCTCTCAGATTGGAGCATAATCATTGTTAGACAACCGTTTCAGCCAATAGAACGACAGACGTAGGTGGGGTACATTGTTCCCCTTGTGTTACTCCTATAGCTCTGCTTAAATGACTGTGTAAAAAATATGAAAAATGCCTGAAAATAGTGATATAAATAATAAATGTTGATACATAAGTGCTGTAGACTTTACATAACGTAACATAGCTAAAAATCTAATTTAAATTAGAAGCCAAAAAGGAAAAAAAAGAAAGAAATGAAAAAGGGAAAACATTATAAAAGGTATTTCTAAAATCATCAATGAAAAATTGCCTAATGCCCTGTAAGAAGTAGAATTAGCATCTGCCCTCTGAATAGCTAACTCTTAGTTTTATTCACCTCACTTTTAGTGGAGTACTAATGATCAGAGCACTCTCACTTTTTTTGCACATAAAGAAAACATTTTCCTGGCTTTCTATGTAAAAACAATGGAGTTTAACCCATTGATATATTTATTTACTTTTCACTTTTATGCTGGGAGCTCTGTAGAAGCAGAGATCATGACTTGCATGTAGTAACAGCTCCTGGATCAGCTTCTCTGACTGGTTGACGCTCAGCGTCCTGCTGAAAAAACTTTAGATGTCCCAACTCGAGCGTCCGCCACTCTAGATGCTGGAAACGCAGCAAGAACCGATGCTCAAATCGGACCACTGGACCTCTCGACGCTCCTCGAGGCCAACTCCCAAACTGACCTGACACTAAAAAAAAACTGTTGGTATCAACGCAAGGCTGCTAGACTGCTGTTCTGTTGGTTTCAACGGCTGCTAGGCGATGATTCAATTCCAATCTGAGAGAAAGAAAAAACATCCACAAGAAGGAACAAGAGGACTACATTTCTGCCAGTCACTATATTCAACGCGAATCGTTTTCGGAGCACAGCAGCTCTGGTTGGACTCGGATCACACTAAGGTTGCATCATCACGCCAAAGTGGTGAACTTATAGGCTTTAAATGGAAAAATAAACCAGTAAGGTGGTTATTTGGTCAGTACTACCCACTTCTTCTGTTCCTTCTCATTATCCAATTACCTCACCTTTCTTTATTTGGATCTATCGTGGGTCAGAGAGTTCAAATATTTTGTTTTTCAGTTATTTTTATTAGATTTTATAACATAAAATATACCCGTTTTTTTCCATCTATGTCATGTCAACCAAGAAAAAACAGGCTTAAATTGGAAGGCAACCGAAGGCATTTCAACACCTATCCAGGTGTCGACTCGTACCAGAGCCCAACCAGAGGCAATAAATCAATAAAAATCAATAAATAGATTTTCTATTAATATATATATATATATATATATATATATATATAATTAGATTAACTGGATTTGTAAGGACAAAAATTAGATTAGATTTTTAAACCATATCGCCCCAAGTCTCCCTCAGCATCTAACCCAGTTTTCTCCCGTGACCCCAGTGGAGTTGTCCAATAACTTTACTAATAGACTGATAATCTGCTTGATAAACAGGTAATCTGACTGATTTAATGATAATCTGGGCAATAAACTGGTAATCTGACTCATAACCCAGTAATCTGTTATACTGGTTATCTGCCTGTTATAAGTGATAATCTCACTGATAAAGTGGTAATCTGATTGAAACAGGCAGTCTAACTGTGGAACTGTTAATCTAACTGTCATACCAGTAATCTGACCAATAAACTGGTAATCTGGGCATAAAACTGGAAATCTATTACACTGTTAAACTGGTAATTGGACTGAAAAACAGGCAATATTATCCATCCTTTTTCACTTGTTTAAAGAAACACATAATCCAGGTTTTATAAACCCGGTTCAGGTCTGAGCTATACATCAAATGTGAAATGATCCGTTGGGTTTGGGCAGTTTTTAAAAGTAGGCGTAGCCGAAGCTGTTCCTGTTTTGGTGTTCGGTCTTATCTCTTTACCAGAACCTGTGGTCTCACCTTCTGGCGCGAGATCCGGAACGAGAACGACCCATCGATCCTGACCTGCAGAGAGATGAAATCATCAAACTTTGCAAAGGTGAACGGCTCACTGAGCATGATCAGAACAGCCACACCCACCTGCTGCGGCGCTTAGACACAGACCGGGACCTGAAGGGAAAAGAAAAGATTTTTTAGGGGGGGTTGTAATATAACCATGACAACATCAAAGAGGAAATAAAAACTTACCTGGACCTCCCAGGGGAGCCAGAACGGAACCTTCTAGGTGACCCAGACCTGGATCTCCTAGGTGACCCAGACCTGGATCTTCTAGGCGACCCAGACCTAGATCTTCTGGGTGACCCAGACCTGGATCTTCTGGGTGTGCTAGACCTGGATCGGCGAGGGGAGGACCTGGATCTGAAGACATCACAGAGATTAGAGTCCAACCTTCTGGGCCCAGGACCTACAGCTCAGCAGAACTTACCTCCTTCCTCTGCTTCGGCTGCGACTCCTGCTGCGAGAGTACCGCCTCCCACGGGATCGGGACCGGGAACGGGACCTGGAGCGGATCACATCATGAGAAGCGGAACAGATGGATCTTGAGGCATCACAGTTGTGAAGCAGCACCTGCTCCTGTGGCCGCGGCGGCCGTAGCGATGGCAGTCATAGGCGTAGTGGCCCTTCTGTCCACACTCGTAACACTTGTCGTCGGGATCAAACGGCCTGCGTGGCGGCGGCCTCTCGTACCGGGAGCGCCGGGGCATCCCGTTGGACGGTTCCACCCGGACCCGGCTCCCGCAGATCACCCTGAAACATGCCAGCACCCAGTCAGTCAGCGGAAGGCGATTTGGATCCGGAGGTCACCTGTGATCGTGTCTGCGATACAGACTTTCCATCCAGTCCTCGCACGGCGTCCTCAGCGTCCCTGGAGTCCTCAAACTCGACGAAGGCGAAGCCTGGAGGGTTCCTGGCGATCCAGACTGTTCTGAGGGGCCCGTAGTACCCGAAGGCTCGCTCCAGCTCAGCTTTTCCTGCCCCTGTCCCCAGGTTCCCCACGTACACCTTTGATTCTGCATAAGACATTTGAAAAGAGCAACAAGGTTCAACAGCCAATCAGACAGAAGAATCAGAGACTAACATTCTCAACATGATCGCATCAGACCAGGATGCTGATTGTTACAAAGTAACGGGTCACCTAAAACCGAAGTTCATTTTAAATCAGTCTTCATTAAAGGAAAGTTATTTGTACCGGCTCCTTTTTAAGAACAGCTTTTTACTGACTGTTAGAGTTCTGTAGCTTTTTCTACCCGGTCCTCTCAGTCAGATCCAAGCCTGGGAAAAGATGTAAACCACTTTCTTAAATCAATCACCTGCAGTTGTTCTAGTTCCAACTCCTCCCCACCAGCAGGACTGATTCAGACTGCGGACGGAGAACAGACCCAGGACATGCTGAGGTCCAGAGAGTCTCCAAGTGTCTCATCAAACCTGTGATACTTTGTCACTATGGTAACAGTCCTGCATCCAATCAGCCGTTTAAAACTTGATCCCATCAGTGGGAATCACTTGATTTCATCCTTGGCGCTCTGTTGGGTCAAACCGTTCAATTTGGATCTCCTACCTTAAAATTTTATCTCATCAAACAGATGATCAAAAAACAAACAAACTGCAAAATCAGGATATTTGACTAATGTTTTATCACTGATTTCCGGGCCAATACTTTATATGAAGTTTATGAGTCCCAACTAAACGCACCATCAAGACCCCAGGATCACTGCAAAATATCCAGAACTTAATCACTGGATGAAGGAAAACTGCTGAGGCCGGGGATGGAAAACTTTCCTCTGAGCAAAAATCACATCAGAACAATGGAAGAATGTACGGACCTTCTCTGCTTCTTAACCAGAACTCCATCACCACAAGCAATCTATAAATATTCGGACAAATATAAATAAATGTATCCCGATAAGCTACTGTAACAGACAATGATGAATAACGCGTTTCCGTTCAGGTAGACGTTCTAACAAGCAGCTATTTCCGTGACTATCTTAGCTTGTTGCTGTAATTTCCAGTCCGCCTGTAGGTGGCAGTATCTCCTGACCTGTTGGCTATAAACTGAACCAGACTCCGTTCTAATTCCTGCAAATTTAACTACTTGCTTCTGCCAATCAAACTCATAGATCGGTACTCCTAATCGATTAAAACAAGCACGGCGAGGAACACCTGTGGACACGTGCGGCAGGTACTACAGTGACGTCATAGAAGAGGATTAGCCATTAGCTCCGCGCGTAGCTCGCTAGCTCCGATAACTCTGCTGAATGCAATGGGTTTGTACCAGGAGGTTCTACAAGCAGGTACCGATCAGAAAGGAAGTTAGGGTAGGTTACCTCCTCCATAACGCCCGAATCGGGACATTCTCACGCAGGTTGGTTCCGATCGATGCGGGATCGAGTTAGCTCCCCTGTTAGCCGCTCGCTGATCTTGCACAGGAAAGAAGGCATGGGTCTTCCGGTTGGATTTCCAGAGTAAGAGTCTGAATAGAATAAGCTTTTATTTTATAATGTTTGTAGTTGTAGCGGGTGTTGTGCTAATTATGTGGAAATTATGTTTGTTTCAAATTACTTTATTCAGATTTAATCACATCTATCCATTCAAACCCTTATTGTGACTTATGTGATTATGTCCTTATATTTTTTTATGTAAACATATAAAAATATTTTCTAATTTTTATAAGTTTTCCACAACTGTAGTTACAGTCAGGTAACAAAATGTTGAAATTAACAGGTACAAATCACAGATTTTTTCTAAAACAAAGTAGACAGTAATAATATAATAAAAGGAAAGAATATAATAAAAATGAATGAATAATGGATAGAGCAATAAGAATCAGTAAAAAAAGATAAATAGTATACAGTTAGGGATTCTCCACATGTTCATTTATGCTCATTTATTTACTTTAGACGTTTTACAGCAGTTTGTTTTTCCATATTTTTCTATGATGAGTAGAAATGTTCTTTATGAAAACCTATAAAGTTTGGACTAGATTTGTAAAATCCATTTTGTGAGTAAAAAAAAATAAATAGTTATATAATCAATTGTGAGGTCATATCAGTGGTTCTTCAAAATGTAACCGTATTATATTTTCCATTTTCAAAGCTGGGATTGGAAAATATCTATAGATATTTTCTGGCTGCCTATATGCAACCACAAATTCCAGAAGGCAGCTGTGTGCTGCTCAAAACAAAACTAAAATAAATGCAACAAATGCATGTGAATGCATATCAAAATTAAAATAAATGCTTTTCTTAAGCCATTTGGAGTCCATGCAAAAGCTTGTTCTCTTTGTAAGTGTGATTTTACAATTTTTTTAAACGGAAAATATTTCGTTTGTAAGGGAGAGGATTAGGGTCACTGAAAAATGTTTAAAAAGTTAACTGATTTTAAATTTTATTTCAGTTGTATATGGGGGGGGGAGTCAGAATTCTGACATAAAAGTCAGAATTCTGACTTTTTTCCCTTATTAAGCTGAATTAAAATGTAAAAATCAGTTAACTTTTTGATTTGGATTCGAATATGCTTTTTTCAGTGGCCCTAATTCTCTTCCGAACATTTGAATTTCATTTTCAATCCAAAAGAAAAAAAATAAACTGGTTGGTATTGCCACTCCCGACCTGCAGGGGGCAGCAGAGGCTCACAGTGCTGTATAAGGCGGAACTGTTGCATTTGCCGTGTTTCACCCGGACGACTGCTGAGGTGGTGCAGCGCCGCAGCGGCGGTATAACTAATCAGTAGCGGGCTGATGATCGATCAATGATCACAGGAGCGTGATGCAGTGTGGGTGGCTTCAGTCAGGTCCGCAGCTGTGGCTCCGCTGCGTCCACAGACAGGTGATGGTGAAGGCGCAGGGGGAGGAGCACCGTGGGTGGCTGCTGACCGTGGATCCGGTGTCCCGCAGGTGAGACAGAAATATATGAATAGATGATTCTGTTTGGTTTCTTGCGTGTGTTATGCCCCCCTGGCTGGGTCTAGTGAATGAAGGAGTCAAAAAGGCATTAAAAAAGTTTTATTCTGCCATTTTATTCCAAAAGAACAAACAAAACAACCCTAAAGAAAAAGAAAAGTTTACTTACCTAACTCAATATAAAACCAAAATATACAAACCTATGAAATAACCTACCTAACCAACACATAAACAGGAGAAAATGGGTTAAACAAAAAGGCAGCTCTTTGCTACAAAAACCATCCAAGCAGGTTTACGTGGCAGTAACTTAACAGCCCATTAGATTCTACAATGAACACAGAGATGTACGGCAGGCAAATGGCCCAGAAGTAAAGCTTCACCGGCCTTAAATAGGCTTCAGGTGATCTTGATTGGGCTGAGACTCAGGGAGCAGAAGTCTGTCTTAAAGGCGGAGCCTAAAACAGAGCAAAGTGCTGATTGGATGCAAGAATGAAATAACATCCATCTTGGGGATGTAACACATGGATGGCCTGTTTGGGTCGAACCTCTCTGTCCTCAGATGTAGAGAAAATGAGTCATTGGTTCTGTTTCATTTGGGATGATGTGGTTCCGCTTCTTTCTGCAGCGTGGTACTGCTGGACCTGCGGGCGGAAGGTGCTTCGGTCCGGGTGGTCATGGGCCACGCTGTGGAACATGTGGAGGTTCTGCAGGAGGCGGACCAGGAGACGTTGGAGCGGATCCGCTCCTTCTTCGTCCCCCAGGAGACCCTCAGCCTGGACCCAGAGGAGCTACAGAGGAGGAGGTCCGGTGTCTGCGGGTGGCTCCAGAAGAACCTGGTTCCTGTAGAAGAGGACGGGAATGAGCTGAGGGTGGCGGGGGTTCTGACCATCAGAGCTCCATACGGAGCTGAGGACTGCAGCAGCTCTAACCAGATCATCCTGGACCGAATCCAGAGACTCATCCAAGCCCAGCCCGACCCACACCCAGAGCCTGATCCAGGTCAAAGTGGAATTACATCCATTCACTGATACAAGTCCAACCAGAACCAGGTTCAAAGACTGATCCAGGTCCCGTTGAACCTGGCCTTATTGACCCTGAAACCCACTGGGTCCCGGGTTCTGTTTCTCTGGACCAATAGACTCTTTCTTTTTTTGTTTTTTGTTTTTGTTCTGGATGTGGTTCTGATTGGAAGATCTAATAAATCAGTTGTGTTTGCTAATTAGCGTTTGTCTTGTTTTACTCTACTGGTAAAAAGCGCCCCCTTGAGGCCATCTCATGATCGTTCAAAAGTGACTTTTCTTTAGCCTAGTAAACTAGCCCCACCCGCCAGTGGCCAAAATAATTTTTGCCTGCGGGTGGTCTAGCCTTGATCTCTGGCTCTGTTCGAAAACCTAGGGCCAGGGTCCTCCAAGGGCCTTGGTCTACCTGAACTGGATCGCTTGAGAGTCACTTGAAAATAAGGAGACGAGAAGACTTTGGCTAGGCTGTGAATTACGACCAGGTCTACCCGCCGGCGGGTTTTTACGCCCGTATGCTCTGTTAGCTTAGCAACCCGTAGCGTTGACAGACAAAGCAGGAAAAGAATGAATACAGAAGTTTTCAAAACTGTTTTATTTATTTCTTTTTTTATTGTGAAGTGAACAAAGACTACACTCACAAGAATCCAGAGTGGAATAAAGGTTCCAACCACCGGGAGCAGGAACAAATAAAATCAAATGTAATGACAGAAACCTTAGTCAGTTAAATAACCTGCTGCTGTCATTTCTGCACATCTCTGATGTTGCTGCTATTTTCGAATATCCATTACTGTAAAATGTCCATAGCTGCATATTGGTTATTTATTCCCCAGTTTTATATTGTTAAAACACTTTACTTTGTATTTTATTGTTTATATTTTAACTCTTCCCTATTATGTTATTCTTATACATTTTTTCTAAGGTCCTCATTTGTGTGACCATTTTTCAATAATCTTTTCTGCTGCTGTTAAACATTTGCCCCATCATTGGGACAATAAAGGGATTTTCTATTATTCTATAAAAGGGGTAGAAAGATATAAGTAAATCTAAAACAATATATTTATAAAAAATATATCTGCAAAATCTCTAAAATTCAACAACAAAAATACGTAGTTAAGCATATTGTGCAAAATAGCAATAAAAAATATAAAAAACTCTATTAGATTTATAGTTCCCACCTTGCAGATATATTAGAATCTGTCCTTAAATTCAAGCCAAACTCATTTAATCAGTAACAGATAAAAACTTTTAGATAAATCAAACATTACCGCCATATCTGACTCAATAACCATTAAAACACACAATTTTTCATTAATCTCAGACAGAACTATTAAATGACTTGTATTATATTAAACTGAACTTCCAATTTTCACCACTGTTCGGCGCTAAGTAACCTTTCCTCTGATCACATCTTGCTTGGTCTCGCAATGAATCCTGGGTAAACCAAGGATGGCGAGGATACATCCGGACCCGATCCTTCCAAATCGGGCAAAAGAAGGACGCATTTTAAGGCACGCATAACGAGCACTCTTGGAATCGACCTTGCATTCTCTGGCGCCGCCGCTATGACGTAATCGGCCTTCGAATCTGGTCTTCTAAGGATGCGTCCTAGGTTTTCGAACAGAGCCAATGCCTCAGATCCTAGAACTGGCGGGCCAATCACAACGCAGAGATGTGTTTTGAATGTCTGGATGCAAAGCAAAGGCTGGCGGAGTTTTGAGGGCGTGACGACAAAGCTTGGGTGACGCTGGAGAAAGCACAACAAGGAAGATGGCAACGACTATTGAACAGTTTTCGTTTGACTCAGCTTTAGAATCCATTTCGGAAGGATTAGACTTGGTGTTTTTGTTGAAACGTGAGCAGTAAGAGGCTCTACGATCATTAATTTTTCAAAAGGACGTATTCGCCGTTTTTACAGAACAGAAGCTGTTTGTTTACACTCCCCACCAGCTTTCTGTCGCAATTCCCACGTCACAGTCAGTTGTGCTCATTGGTCAGAGCGTTGGCCAATAGGAACAGACATGGTTTTGAAAAACAACGGGTTGTTCTCATCAACAATCTTCAATGTCTCATTCATCGGGGCCAGACTAAATTACACATTTAATCTCACATTTAGTCTGGTTTATAAGGGCTTTTTTTTTTGTTTATCTCTGGTCTTTGTTTCCTATGACGGAATATTAGAGCCAGGCTAGAGATTTTTTTTTTCTATTTCAAGAATAAAGTCCAAACATTAGGAGAATAAAGTAAAAAATTACCAAAATAAAGTCGCAACGAGAATAGTCATAAAATTATGAGAAGAAAGTCGTAAAATTACGAGAATACGAGTTTATTCTCGTAATATTAATACCTTATTCTCGTTATATTACAACTTTATTCTCAAAATTTAAACAAATTTTAAAAAGCTGGTCTGGCCCTAATACTAAAAAAAAAATCAAACACAGTGAACTCTATGCTAAACTGCAGCCAAAGCCCAATTAAAAACGCCAGGATGCAGAGATTCTGTCCATTTTTATTCTTCAGGCGCAGCAGTCACAATGGCGTTTCTTTCTTTTGATGCCAAAAACTACAACATCCATTGCTTCAGTTTTTCCTGGACCAAAGCATCCTGGAAATGACGTCATTGTTGGTTTTCTTTTGCGCATGCAGATCAGTTTGGTGCTTAAACTGGTCAAACTGGAATCAGATTCCGAAGAAACAATTTAAAAGTAATGTGAGCAACCTTCATTGTCTCTACGCTGCCATCTAGTGGTAAATGAATATAGACGAGTTTTTCTTTTCTTTTTTTTTGGCTTGTGAGCTTCAATTTGATATTTGTGTGATGCCAATAAAGATTTTTTTATATGGCCCCAGTATGATCGGATTTATGATGCAATGACAGATCGATGACAAAATGGAAACAAACGGGGAGAGCGCTTATGCTCTGAGAAGGCATGTACCCAGTTTGATCCTCAAAGCTGGCACTCTGGGGCTTTGAGCAAGACCCTTAACCCCACACTGCTCCCCAGATGCTGCACAGTGGCAGCCCACTTCTCCCCAAGGGGATGGGTTAAATACAGAGAGTTAATTTCTCTATTGTGAGATCAATAAAGTTCAATTTCCATCCTTTTTCTTTTTCAAATGGAGGGGATGATTTTGATTTCAAATATGCTTATTTTACTAGGGACAGGTGTTTGATTCACTGCTATACAGTGGCAGATAATCCAGGCCCAAAAAGTAAAAAGCTGGTACAGAGATCTGTTCCCAACATTTGTATTTCTAGCTTCACAACACAGACTGGAAGCTAATCACCTCGTTATTAAACGGGAAGGAAAGATTTGTCAGGGATTATACCTTCTAGACCTCTGCTGCTTTTAATATGTTGAGTTCCTCTTTGTGGAGGCATGACATACCAAAATAAAACAAGAGAATGTGAAGGGAGAATCGACAGCATTTTGCTGCCCCTTCAAATCCAGGTCCTGAACATCATCACCTGCATCATTGATGCAAGCCTCGATGCGTGCGACAGTCCTAAGCATCCGTACACACTGAATGACTCCAGTTTCCTAAAGATGATAGAGGAGACTCTGGCACCCTAATTGTACCAAACCAGTTTATTGTTGAGGTGAATACTCGGGTACTTCAAACTTTCCACTCAACGACTCCTTGCACCCCTCCCTGGATGTTCATCTGTGGATGAGGTGGCGTCCTTGAAGTCGATCATCTCCATCATCTTAATAATATTCAAACACCGATGGCTGGTTTCACAGAAGTCCATTAAGTCCTCAACTGACTGATATGCAAAATGTACAATGAACTGTAAAGAGAACTCTCCGTTTTGCAGTTAATGTTCGTGGTGTAAAGGGTGAAAGAAAGTAGTGACAGGCAGTGTTGTGGTCAAGACCACCTAACACAAGACCAAGACAAGACCAAGACCAGAGTGTATCGAGATTAAGACAAGACCAAGACTTTTAGGGTCAGAGACCAAGTCAAGACCAAGACCAGCACCAGTATGTGACAATACAATGTGAAACATGATCAAAATCCCTAAAATTGATCTTAAAGACCCACAATCACATAAAAACACCTAGATATTTAAAACACAGAACTGGACTAAACATAAACATCTCTTAAGTAATAAGTTGGACGTAGTCCCTACTGTCTCAGAATAATTAAGCTACTGCAGAACTTACATTAGCGGCTGTATGCTTTTTTTTCTCAATGTTGCTTTACAAATATTCACTTTGTGATTTAAATAGCCGAATTTTATAACCGATGATTTGGCCGACATCTTATCCGTTCTCAGACAACCACTTGTGACTTTCCATCGAAGTGCTGCAGCCCGCGCGCAGGTGAAAGGGGGTGGGCGTGACAGCGGTAAAAAAAAAACAAAAAAATTTTTTTAAAAACCATGAATTTACCAATGAGACAGGTTATTGCTTGGATTTGAATCCAAGCATCCAATAAAAAGAAGGATCTTAAATAAACTGATAATATTCTGATAATTAGCGTTATTTCCAGTTGTGGTCTTGAAATAAAATGCAGAGTCCTCAGCGCCCGAGACCGAGACAAGAACGAGACCGAATGCGGTTAAGTCCGAGATGAGACCGAGACCATCAAAAAATGGCCTCGAGACCAAGACCGATCTTGAGTACTACAACACTGGTGACAGGACAATACCCTGCAGGGCCCTAATGGTGCAGAATAAAGCTTCCGATTCACAGATGTTTAACTGGCATAATGTGGCTGGTCAGTGAGGTGTTCCGGGCCTCTGCAGGGCGTCCAAGGTGGGGCTCACCTTGGGCCTCTCCACGGTCGTCATCAGGCAGGAGGTCATGATGATTGGCCTGTAGTTCCTTGAAATGAGTCATTTAGGAACCAAAAACACACAAATGTTGCACAAAACATGGGCCTCCGCCTCCAGACTGAGGCTAAGGTTCCACATGTAGCTGAAGACAGAGTCTGCAAAGGTTCTTAGCAGCCGGCGACTGATGGAATCCAGTCCTGCAGCTTTCCCAGTAAACTTAAGTTGATTGATCAGCTTTCATTTTCTTAAAAACCCTGAGTTTTCGCTTTCATCAAGGAGCCTTCATTCACATCAGGAGCTAAATATATCATGCTCTATGTGTGCAAAAAAAGTAGAACATTATATTTTAACTATTTTTTTTATTTTTAACTGTTGTATAAAATACTGATTGAATAAACCAAAAAACATTTTTTACATATTAAACCCATTTTTAACAAGAACAAAGAGAAACCTATTAGGTTACTGACTAAAAAATGACAAAATATGTCACTTTAACATAATGTCAGACCATTTGCCACTTATTTTTGATGAAGTGGAAACTAAATGTGATATAGCGCTGTTATTTAGTGTCATCCAATAATCAATGCAGGGAGAGTTGCTGTTGACAAAGCATTTTAACAGGTTGTTCTGGTTTCCAGAAGAATGTTGAATTTGGCTCAATGAAGTGCATTAAATCACAAAAGCTTTCTTTATCTACCTTGCTAACTGCTAGCATGTCTTTTTATCATCATGTTGCAACTGTTTTACGTAAAACCCTCCACATTTATATCGTCATATCCTATCCTTCCAATCACAGCAGAGAAGTTACGCTAAATGGGTGCTATTACGGCCTTAACTTTAGGAGTGTTTTAAATGTTTACATTTACAAACAGAAACACGGAAAGTTCATTTAGCATTCTTGATTAAATTTAACTGTAAATAAACTCAGACTCTGGATCAATTCTGGCTTCTGCTCTAGCAGGCCTCCAAGCTGGCTTTACTTCTCTTGCAAACACAAGTAAAGCTCCACCTAAGAATGAACAGCAGTGCCCTCTAGTGGATGAATGCAACACTACAACACTGACAGAAATTCTAACTCTGAAATCTCACAATCTGCATAACCTGTTCCACTCCACTCTAAACCGCCTGCAGCCTCTGCGGTTCTTCCTGTCTTGCTTCACTGAGTTCCTTGGAGCTCAAGAGCATGCACGGTTTTATTTATGAATTCAAAGGAAAACAATACGAGGTCACAAACCCTTAATTTAATGAGATAATATAAACTCACCATCTGCATCTATCATTTTCTGCCCAAACATTTTATGTTAATTGTGGATCTTTGTAATAAGAATAATAAGGAGCATACAAAAGTGGTTTGCTCTCCTTACAACTCAGCATCTCTTCATCCATGCCTGCGATAAGAAGTTTCTTTTAAAGTTTTGAAGTTTGGAACTTGTTTTAACTGGATTTGATTAAACTTTTCAGCCTCTGTGTATAAAATAAATATTTTGATCGACATGACAAAGCTGCTTCCTGGTATGTTGAATTACCAATAGTTTGCATCCAATAATTTTATAAACCAGTCTCAGTTTTTAGGCATATATCAAATTTATGCTCTAATTTGTAGTTACTGATCTGTCGTTACCATATTTTAATTTGACAAACCAGATCTTCTCAACATTCTTTTTCCTGTTTGGTGCCATTGCAATTGCGACTCTTGACCTGGAGTCTTCCAACTGAGTGGAGCAAAAAATAGCTTGGCTCCGTATTTTGCCGGTTAAGGATGGAGAAGACGTACGAGGACGGCGATGTGCGGAGGATATGCAACAGTTCTCATTGACATTAACATGACGGCGCAAGTGCTCCGCATGACGTACGTGAGCGGAGGATGTGGAATCTGGGGGTAAGCACACATGATCAATAATTTGATTAAACAAATTTGCATCTGATAAACCATTAATCAACAGTTAATCATAAGTTTATAATTATTTACATCATTAGTTGACACAGAATCCCCCTCCCAAAGCTGCAGAAAAGTAACAACAGGAATCCAGATCATAGACAGAAACATTTATTCCCTTCTTTGTTTACATCATCAATAACAACAACAATAACAAACAACACCGGGTCCACCAGAACCAACAACAGTACCTCTTAGGTTCTGGACCAGTACCTGCAAGCTGTGAACCACAGTTCTCACAGTCTCCGTTAAGCCTCAGGTCCAACCAATTTTGATCCGTTTCATTAGGTCCAATCAGAACTGATCAGATTCCATCAGATGCAGTCGGCGCTGATCCGGGTCCCACAGGTCCCAGCTCACAGATGAGGAACAGAAATGAAATGACCACACAGAAAAAGTCTTGAGAATTTTGGAGTAAGAGCACGCCGTTGGGTCCAGTTTCAGTTTGGTTCTGACAGGATCAGAAGCTGCTGGGGGGTCAGCTTCTCGTTCATTCTGATCCAGTTAGCTATAGTGTTTCCAGCTCTGCCTCGTTCACAAGATGTCCAATCACAGAGCAGGGGGCGGGACCAGCAGCAGGGACTTGGCTCAGAGATTCTCTTTTGTACGTCTTGGGAGGCAGTTTGGGGACGCTGTGGCGTGGAGGTACTGGGGGGCCATCTAGGGGTGGGGAGGGTAAGGGCATCTTTCTACCTGTGGGGGTGAGTGGCACAGGGGGGAGGGGTGGGGAGGAAGACAAGGCTGTGGGGGTGGAGCAAGCGGAGGAAGTAGAGGATGTGTTGGAGGGAAAGAAGGCCTGAGACAAGAGTTCACAGCGAGAGCGGCCCTGGGGGGGAGGGAGGAGGTGCAGGGGGGAGCTGAGCGGCTCTCGAGGGGGCAACAAAGGGGGGCTGTCCGGAGGAGACGAAGACAACGACGAAGAGTAACGAGGGGTGGGGAGCTTACATGTGGGCTGTCGAGGAGGCACAGCAGGCGGGCTCTCCAACTTGGACTGGATCTGGAGGAGCAGAGGGGGCAGAGTTAGGGAGAGAAGGAGCACAGAGGAGGTGTAAGAGTCCCTAAGAATTCATCTAATTCAGATATAAAGATATTAAAAATGGTTGCTAACTGGTGATTGACAGGTCAGGTCAACTAGTGAGTGATGGGTTAAGTTGCTAACTGATGACTGATGGGTGGTTAGGTTAACTGGTGAGTGATGGGTTAATTTGCTAAATGCTGCGGGACTGTTTGTTTTGCTAACCTCTATTGTGTGACTGGTTACCTTTGAGGGGGAAGACTCGGAAGGAGCTGATTCTGGTCTTCTGCGTGGAGGAACAGGAGGAGGGATGGGGGTGTCCTCTGACACCCGACTGAAACTCATTATTGAGGAGACAGACGAAGACCCTGGGGGTGAGTACAGGTACAGAACCAAATTAGAACCACATAAAGAACAGTTCGTTAAAAATGACAACACAAAACAAAAAACCTTTTTAAAGTTAATGGTTTGATGAGTTAGGGACAGACTAACCGGCCCGGCTGCTGACAACACAATGTAATTAACCCTTAAAGAAACCGGACAAGAAAAACAAAATAGAAAAATTACTTTTTGGTTTGAAGTCCTTATTTGCCCTTGCACAACAAAATATGTAAAAAAAACAGAATATACTTTCTTGATATTAATAATTTGACCCTATCGCGATAATGGGGTCAAGATTGCACATTGGCTGGTCACTCTGTTATCACTTATATCTGATGGGTAATGCGATAGGATTTTGAAACAAAAGTTTTCGGTAAATATGCAAACTTTATTTCAGAAACCGTATGTATCAAATATGATACATTTGGCATTATAGGGTTAAGAGGATAAGGCAACTAAAGTCTGTGCATTCATAAAGAGACATCGCTAGGCCTCTGTCAGGAAGAACATTGCACGTTTCTTCTTAAGAAGTATGTTGCTAGGTCACTTTTAGGGACATCCCTCAGGAGAACATGAGGAACCAGTGAATCCTCTCAGGCAAGTCCATTAGGAATAATATCGCAGGAAAAGAAAACAGCAATTCTGGTGTTAATGGGCCTAATAAATGAAACCCAGGGATAAACATAAATCATCACAGACAGAGAGCAGATGGTTTCCATGGAGATGAGTAATAATCAAAAAAGACGGGTCAGTGCTGGGTGGTGCCATTCTTTCAGTCCAAACCAGAAACTCTTATTTCTAGGATGAACCCAGTGAGTTCTGATGGAGAAAAAAAAAAAAAACTTAAATCATTTAGAAGGTTTTTCATCATCAAACCCTCGATAGATCCATCAGGATGATCTTATATGTTCTATCAGCACAAATAACGGTCAGATGATTTCTGTTTTTAATCAATTATTTAACATCCATGGTGGATTTTCTCTGACCGATTCAGGATCAAATACCGCTGGAACCAGATCTTCACATAAAGTTAAAAACACCAGAAGAATTAGTTTTTTTTCTTTTTCTTTTTTGCTTTAACGTAGGATGTTTGCAAACATTAAGATATATGGAGAGAGGTTTTATTCAAAATTATTCAATAGATACAACTATTAATAAGATTTCATTCAATAATAATAAAAATATTTTTACTTTATTTTATCATTTTAGTTATTTATTCATTTATTTCAAGATATGTTATGTATTTATTATGTGTTTATTTTAAGGTTTATACACATCTATATATATATATATATATATATTTACATTTATATTGATTTATTTTGTTTAAAAAATGTTTTAAGATTTATTTATTGTAGTTTGACATCTACTGGCTAATTTTATTTTATTATTGTATTTTATAATGGTGTTTTATTGGTTAACACTTTTATTTTACAAGACTGTTTTAGGCATTTTAAGATCATTAATTTTTTATGCATTTTTATTTCGGTGTCTTCTATTTGTTGTTCTATTTTAACGAGGGGGCGGAGCTTTCTCTGTGGGGCGGCTCAGTCTGGTCCGGCCACGCCCCTGAATGTCTTTACAGACTGTGTGGAACGTTGTTCATAAACAGTTGCTGGATTTAGCATGGCGGCTAATTGCTCGGATAATGAGGAGAAGCAACCGGTTAGCTGTTGGTGCTTGTGACTACAGTTTGTTGATAGTCTAGATGTTTATTGACAGATGTTTATCACCACACTGTTATGGTGGCACAGTTAAGGTCCTTGACAAAAGCAATACATGAAATCAATCAGCTTTAAAAAGTATGTATCTTAGCTAGCGTTGCACCAATACCAGCATCGGACAGGGCCCCGATCCAGCACTAAAATGGTGGTATCAGCGAGTAGCGACAAATAGGGCACCAATACGGTGCTGTTGTTCTGTTGTTAGATCAAGTTTTTATCACCTGCGGATTTTAGCAAAAATTAAATCTTATTTTTGTTTTAAGGACTTTGAAGGACTTATCCATGCTTTCATTACATCCCGGTTGGATTATTGCAATTCATTATATAGAGGCATGGATAAATCACAGATGCAGCGACTTCAAATGATCCAGAACGCAGCGGCACGGCTTCTTACAGGAACCAGGAAGCGTGACCATATAAGGCCCATACTGGCCTCTTTACATTGGCTGCCCGTCTTTTATCGAATAGATTTTAAGATTCTTTTATTAACTTATAAGGTTTTAAATGGATTAGCTCCTCCCTATCTTAGGGACCTTTTAAAATTTCACTCTGTATCCAGAAGCTTACGATCAAATAATCAGCTATTACTGACAGTATCGGACCAAACTTAAGAGGAAAGGAGATCGTGCTTTTTCTGTTGTTGCTCCAATTTTATGGAACAATTAACCTTTTCAAATTAAATCTGCCCACAGCCTGGATCATTTTAAATCGCTTCTTAAAACAAATTTTTATTCTTTGGCATTTACTTGAAGTGTTTTGATAATCTGTTTTTATTAATTAGTACTATTGTTTGTCCTGTACAGCACTTTGGTGCAGTTTTATACCTGTTTTTAAAGTGCTATATAAATAAATTTGACATTGACAATACCATGTTGAGAGCCAAACGTTTATTCAACTATTGTCACCTATTCCAGATAGGCAATAAAACGTTCTACTGGATTCACTTTGTGTTCGTCTTTTTCCTTCTTCACAAAGGTAGGCAACAGCTTCACAAAGCCATGATGGCAATTATTTTACATCCACGTAGTATGCAGTTCTGTATCGGTATCAGCCGATACCGCAAAGCCAGATATCGGGGCCAAAAAATGGCATCAGGGCAACACTAATCCTAGCCTTATGTAACATATTAGCTAACGCTAGTCAGCAGGTGCTGCAGTTTTACTGGACTGTTTGGGTTCTGAAAGACAGAGTCAAAATTAAACCCTCCCAAATTCTATTCTAAAATAGATATATCAATCTGTAAAGAACTAAATAAATCTTAAAAAGAATACAAAATATATTTGGAATTGAATAAATCTGGAAATAAATAAAACATATTTGTTTAAAGCAATACATTTGGAAATACAAATCTTAAAATAAATAAAATGATAGATTTTGAAGTTAAAAATTGATATTAATATATAATCAAATTAAAATCAATCTTAAATATATATTTAAATAAAGCTTAATGTTTATTATATTTGTAATATTTTTAACAAAATGGCTCCCCATCAAGATAAGCAAAAGCAAACTTTAAACAAAATATGAAAGCTTAGATGATGTGCTACCTCCTTCATTTAAGTCTGAGTTGAACCAGAATCCCATTAAATGGCCGAGTTTATTGGAGCAAACAAGGAATCTGACTCAATCATCATCAACCAAAGTATGTAGAAAAGTCGCTTTGGGATAAAAGATGATACCAGGATAATAGAAGTATCTATCCATCTGTCTATCTGTGTGAAGCCAATCTTTTATTACTAATTAATAGAGGGAAGGCAGGCTGTAATAAAACCAGAGACCTTTATGATTTACAGCAGTGTCTCTGTCACTACCCTGGCTGTGAGGCGTTCACTGTCCAAATGAGGGGAAAACCTCTAGATGCGTTTTAAGGCATCATGCCAAACTCTTTACTTGCTTGTGTGACATCATGGATAATCTAAAGAAGTTAGCCAAGAGGTCAGAAGGAGAACCATGTTCTGGTTCATCTTTGGGTGCAGACAGCTGAATCACGTTTCACTTTGCAAAAACAGTCATAGGCAAGAAGGAGATGGGCTCTGGTACAGAGAGATAAAATGGTTCTGGTGTGAAATCTGGGAATCAATCCTAGATTGAAGAAGCTGCAGAAGATGGTACAGTCAGCATCCAGAGTGAATGGAGTCCGAAACCGACATCGACTTAAAGGCCACTGGGAGCCAAAGAAGGCGTTACGCCCCAAAACCCAATTAGAAACCAGAATTCAGTTCACAAATGTCACAAAGAGCTTTACTAGACTGGACTCATTAAAAAACAAACAAAAAAATGATCGAAAATAAGCAAAAATGTCTCATAATCAGTGGATCTGTCATTAATTTAAGTCAAAGATAATCTCCCAATGCCCAACGAGATAAATTTTTTCTCGTTAAAATCAGATAATCCATATTATGTACTTAAAAATGACAGTGAGGCCATTTTACTTATTTTAAGCAATAACCATCTTACTCCATTGGCTAATTGTGTTACTTATTTCTTCACAACATGAAAATGACTTAGTAACATTTTATCACTGATGTATTGTAGTCTGATGACATCAGCACAGTGGTTTTGTTGGAGGAAACTACAGTGAAGTACAGGGGTGGCAGCATCATCATGTGGAGGGTTCTGCTGCAGAAAAGACGGGGTCACTTCACACAATAGATGCCATGAGTAGGAAGGACCATTACGCAGATAGGAAGTCAAAGCGTGGACACGGACGAGTCATTCTGATGGAGGCGGCTGAAGGAAAGCAGAGTCCATTCTTCTTGAGCAGCCATAACAAAGTACTGATCTCTGTCACAGAGATTACAGACACCGGTTCAGTCTGGTTTGGCTAAAGACAAAACGTTTAAAGGAAATTCTAACAAATACCAAGGAAAGAGCGAAAATTTGTTATTATTCACAAGTTTTTCCAGCAGAGATATTTAGTTCCTCTAAATTTAAAAGTCCGACTTTCAGAGCATTTCTGGTCGACTCACTAAAGATGACTAGTCTACCCTCTCAGCCAGGGTCACTATAATGTCTGATCAATGTAAGATTGTGAAACTTAGGCGCTTTTTTTTATAAAGTGTATGTAAATATCTGGTTCTACTGCATATAAACATAGGTTTCAACACAGAGCGTTCCCACCCAGCACTGGCCGGCCTCCAACAGCTGAGGCGGCGACGACGGACAGTCGGGAGGGTAATACTAACGTGGGCCGTGAGGCAGAGAGATAACAGCAAATATGCTGTCGCAGGCTGCAGGGTGAACAGAACAAACAAGTCAGAGCAGCAAAGGAACCAGCCCGGTAAGCTGTCCTAACTGGTTCTGAGATGAAGGTCAGTCCAGGAGAGTCTGGAAGCTACGGCTACAATCAGGGAGGAAAGTCAGAGGCGTTCACACCAAACATGTTAAAAAGGAGTGAATTTCGCTCTACATTTGCAAAACATTTCAAGGAGAATAAGGGTTTAAGAATAACCTTCCTGTTTTCTTAGATTTTTTTTGTCGAACTTCATTTTTTCCAAAAGATTTTTGTAAAAAAAAAAAATGTATTCTCAATTTATTGGTTTTTCAAATTGTATTTTCACATACAGGAAGTCAGTTAACTAGATTAGATATTTTTTTTTTACTCTCTTTATTTTTGCCCATTAAATTTTGGCAAAAGCAAAAAGTGAAAAAAATAAAGTTAACATCGGAAATTTTGCAAGGAATCCTAAATCTAAGGTCTGTAGACTTAAAGCAACACTGTGTAATACTTAGCCGCTAGCAGCGCTAGCCCTGTAACTTTTAGGTTTAGCATCCCAGAAGGTCAATGGATATGATGTACTGTAGCTAAATGAACAAGCCCCCCCTCTGTGCTCTGCTTCCTCGTTAGACCACCACATCTAGAAGTCATCGAGTAACCTTCTAGATTAAATCCTCCATTAGCGAACCAGAAAAATGATCAGCAAAGGGTGAGATCAACTAGTTAGCTCAGGTGCTTAGGAGGAGCTCAGACTGCTGTAAAGTGGCGCCCTGGGTCAAATGATAGTGACAGATCTGAATCTCTTAAGTTAAATAGAGGTTTTTTGTCAAACAAGACAAATATTCTCATGGGACTGACTTCCAGTGTGCTTTTCCAGTATTGATAGTTAAAATGGTGGCGCCCTGCTCCCATGCAGCACGGGACTCTTCTCTAAACCATCCAGTCTTTCTGCCGTTTCCCGCTGTAATTAAAAACTAGGGATGCACGATATAATCGGCCCCCTATTGGTATCGACCTTAAAACTGAATATCGGCCACGGCCACCCACGATAATTTAACCACCGTATTTGATCAGCTTCTTGAGTTTCTAAAAGTCTAAAAATAAAAATACTACTTCTTCTTCTTCCTCAAAAACTTCTTCTTACAGACTTAAAAGCTTCTAAAGGCGAGGGAAAAATATTGATACATTAAAATATCACAATATCTTCATATGCTGATATATTGCCATTTAAAACACCATATCAATCTCTTTTTACTAATGAAATATTGCTATATGTCATCGTTATGCTGTCAAAATCCCCGAAAATTCACGCAAATGTTGCCATATTTTTATGTATGTTGATGTAATAGTTGACGCCGTATCGTCTATATTTTACTAACAAAATCTCACAAGAATTTGCAAAAATATTAAGTGAGAGTTTGTAACAGAACGATGAAATTTCACGAGATTTTGAAAAGTAAAAATAGATGCGATACAGCGCTTTTTTAAAAATCTATTTGATATCAGCATGATGAAAATATATTTGAGGTATATTATTGTTTTCAAAGTGTCAGAAATGGATAAAACTGCTATTTTTCAACGACTACTTATTTTTGTCCAGACTTTAAACATCAGTATCGATCGGGGAGAATCGCTACATGAGTTTTAAAATGTGTGGGGCATGTATCCGGATATGCGGCCAAAATCCCAATATCGTGCATTAATATTAAAAGAAACTGAAAAACCAAAATATCAAAGCCCGAAAAGATTTTACCACAGCCAGTTTTGATATCCAATGTCAGAGCGGGTATTTATTACAACCTATTTCGCTACACTTCAGAAAATATGTTTTGTAGAGTAATAATAATCAGAGCACTCTAACGTTTCATAAAGAGCTCCTAAATCAGCTTCTCTGATTGGTTGACGCTCTGCAACGACCTGCAACAGTCAACACTGAAATAGTCAGAACAGGTTTGGTGTGAATCCACCTTTAGAGTATTGGTGGCGGATGTCAGTATCAATTAGGGGTTGTAATCGAGGGGGTGACATTTGATGGGCAGAGTAACAATATGTGGGCGGAGTAAAAATCTTGGTATGAGGGTTAGGAACAGTGGAAGCAAGTCTGTTGGTAGTTTTTGGGCGGAGTCTCAGTCTCTGCAAGTCAGGGCAGGGTAACAACTTATCGGCGGTGTTAAAGATTTATGCACAACACAATTAGGGGCGGGATTATATTGTATGGTTGTGGTTACAGTGTGTGGGTGGAGTTAATGCTCAGGGAGGAGGTCTTACTTGAATGGAAGGGGCTGCTGGGACCCTGAGGGGAGTCAAAGACGCTGCCTACATCAGTGGAGCTGGATGCGGCAGAGGCCGGCGGTGGGGTCAGTGGCGTCCGGGGGGAGTTTGGGGCGGAGACGGCGCCACCCTCGGACTCGCTGTCTGTGACCCGGTTGTAGCTGATCTTTCTGGGCTCGTTCTGCAGAGGCGTGGGGTGCCTCATGGTGCCGAGCCTCGCCGATGTTGGTCGGATTCCCGGGGACTTCAGAGGACAGGTGTACTTCTTCGCCTGGACCGGAGGCGGGTGCGCGTTAGCTCACAGTTCAGATTTATGCCACTGGCGGTGTCTGATGCATCACTTACGAAACGGGGCAACGATCGTGTGTTTCGAGGCTCGATCTCCAACGATTTGTTGAACAGATGGTCGGTGAAGTCGATCTCTAACATCTCCTCCATCGGGTTCAGGTTCTCGAAGAACTTCTGCTCCACAAACACACAGCAGAAGCAGCTTTAAAAAAATAACAAAACAAAGAGCTTTAAACCCCTGCGAGGCAACGTCAGCAGAGACTTACCCTGATGTCGGGTTCGACACTCAGGCAGTATGGCTGGTTCTGGTACTGTTGGATTTCCCCGGTGATCTCTGCGACTTTTCGCCTCTTGCTGAAGTTGATCAGATCTTTTCCATGTCTGCGCAGGAAGTCGGGGTTTCCCTCCTCCGTCTTTAGGATGTTGGTCAGATAGATCCCTGCAGCACAAACACAAACTGTTAGAACAGATTCTGGTGGTACCAGTACCGAAAGGATCGGGTCCAGTCATACCAAAGAACGGGACGCAGGGTGGGTTGATGGAGCGCAGTTTAGCTAAATACTTCTTGTAATGATCTTCACTCAGCTCATGAGCCTCTTCCAGGATTTTTCTCTGTCGACTTGGGATTTGCTGCAAACAGAACCAGATCTGTCAGTGTCGTTTACATTTGGTTCTGTTCACAACATCAGCAGATATCCAACATGGCTGCCAATAAGATGGCAGATCTGGTAGATCCCGTCAGTAGCGTAGACCTAGATGTTTCTGTATCTCTGTGGAACCTGCGCCCTCGGGTACAGAAATGAATAAATATAAACAAAACAAAACTTCATAAAGATACAAATACCGTATTGTCCTGAATATAAGACAAGGTTTATTTAGTTGAAATGATTTGAAAATGTGGGGTCTTCTCATAATCAGGGTCTAACCAATTATACAGCTTGACAGTTGTCTGGGGTCGCTATACGTACGCAACAGCAGAGGCCGCCACTTGTTTGTAAAGCCAGTAACCTCACTGTGGCCGGGGTCATCTTTCTTTCACAACAGAGAAGAAGTGACAAGGATGCTACAAATGGTGACTCGCTTTCCGGAACGGAGTGGATTAAAAGTCAGACAACTTTGCAGACGTTTGAGGCGGAGTTATGACACCAATTTTAATTTAAAGGTGGTCAATTAACTGCCAGGCAGCAAAGAAATACGGCATTACAGAATGTCAGAAGATTGCACATTCAAAAAAGTCGGAAAATGATGCCATCGGCAAAAAAAATACAAAATCAGAAGACTGCAGAGCTGCAGCGTGAGAGTAAGGGTGACAGAGAGCTCAGCGAGGCAGAGGACGTCTAAGAGTTAAAGCCTCATGCAGGTTTTTGAGACGTTTGTGAGCAAAGTTCAGATTTCATTCGAATTGAAGTGTTGAAAGATTTGAATTAAATGTGTTTTTACCTTTTTTTGTACTTTTTTGTCTAATTGCAAAAATCTTTCTGTTATTTCAATTAAATTCTTAGCACTAATAGCACAAAATAAATGTGTTTTTTTGGGGTCTTTTGTTCCTAAAAACTGGTCCTGGAAAGTGTCACGGTCTTGGTTCAGTTAACTTTTCTTTTTAGTATTCAGTTTTAATTTGCTTCAGGTTTTCTAGTTTTATTGGTTTAATTCCTATTTTGTTGTGTTTTCTGGATATATTTGGGTTTTTCTTTGTTGCCCTCTTGTGTTGGTCTCCTTTTCCCTAGCTCCTTTCTAGAAGCCTCTGTTCACACCTGCTCCCAATCAGCTCGTTTGTCCGGTCTTTGTCAGTCAACCATAAATACTATTCTTGTGCAGTTCCCCGGTGCTGGTTCCTCGTCTTTCCCTGGCTCCTTGTGCATGTTTCCCCTGATGTCTCCATGGTTCTTGTTTTTTTTTTTCTGTACCTTTTATGTTGGGTTTTTGGATTCCTGCCTCAGTTGCCTGTGAGTAATTTCTATTAAAACTTCAAGAACTCACCACTGCATCTGCATTTAGGTCCTCAAAACCTCAACCAAACCCTGACGTGTCGGGACGGAACGCAATGGTAAAGTAAATGATTGTTATTTTAAACATTGTGTATATTAGCTGCGACATGTGAATCAAGATGCTATAAAAAATTTGACAAATGACCGTTATATGATATATGATTAACCGAATTTAGGTGTACAAGCTGACGTATAAATAACGGTCCTGCATATGATAACGAAAAAAAAAAAACACAGATTTTAAGACTTTAAATAAAAATTTTCTAAATTTTAGGACAACATAGTCTAATAAAGACTACATATGTATACATTTTTAAGCCAGAATGATTTGACATTTAAATATGACTTCCTTACCACTAAGACAAGTTCAGAAGGATTAAATAAGTTAAGTAATAAGTTACGACACCTTAAATTGAAAAAAAATCTGCCAAATGTGACAAATTTTCTATATCTGATTACCTAATGTCAGAATGATGATTACTAAAATAACCATTAGCTAAAGCCTTAATCCAGTCTATTCAGACTTTTAGTTTGTTCTTTATTAGGTTTTTTTTTTAGATGAGAACCTGGATTATTTAATTAGCCTATTTTTCTTATTACTGCTGATGCACCTGAAACCCTCCACTATTTCTCGTCTCCTCTAAAATCTGGATGCTTACGCAGACAGCAGCAGTTCAACCATCTATAAAAAGCCGAGGTTCTGTTTAGCTGGTTGACTGCTCTCAGTCGTCTTTGTGAACCTGTGCAAAATCAGAGGGTTGACTGAAGACAGGAGACGTTACCTCAAAGGTGTGGTCCAGCCTGTAGACAGGCGAGGAATTCATGGCACTGACGACCTCCAGAACTCCATTGAAGTTATTGAGCTCCTGAAAAACTTGCAAGATCTCAATGATCCGAGAAACAACAGCAACTCTTTCCTCCAAATTCTCTGTTTCCACGATGCACCTGCAGAAAGAGACGGAGAGACAGATCCTGAGCAGACGACGCCTCCGGGGCAACCCGCTGATGTGGCAGCCATGTCTTACTTTTCAAACCACAGCGTGAGGTTAGTCGTGTGTCGGATCATCCTCAGCAGGTTGGGAGAGTGGAGCTCTTTGTCTTCTTTAGTCCAGACGCTGCCGACCAGCTCCGATGGCTGCACCGCCCTGCAGGGCGAGGTCAGATGTCAGACAGGTGCAGCCCAGCAGAGATGCTTCGCTAGGGAAAAAGAGAAGTTACCTGTAGAAGTCAGACTCGAGTAGAGTAAGCTGTCGGGCGATCTCGATAGGGTGGAGAGTCATGAGGTCGAACTGCTCAGTGTTCCCTTGTTTACAGATGTGCCACTCGATGGGCGGAGGAGAGTTCTGGAAGGTGATGCTGTGATTGGGCAGGCTCACCTGAACCAGCTCCTTCCTCTGGATGATCTTAGTGATGGACTCCACCCACTTCCTCATGGCCTTACCTGAAACAATAGGAAACAATCAGATTCACTGGCTGGCATTATCTGCTGATGAAAACCTTGATGCCCAGCAGAGGGCGCCGTGATGCTCGGTCTCACTTCATATCAAACTTTAATCATAGATTGACTTCACCCTCAGCATGTGATCATTTATATGCTTATCGTATTGAAGCAGAACTTTACATGAAGAACTGTCAGATAAATCAATAAAGGCCTGTTAGCTGACTAGAATCTAAAATCAAAGTCCAAACAATATTTCAATGTTTTCTCAACACCACATTCCTCTCCCCAATAATTAAAAGACACGTAAAATGTGACAAAGTGTGCAACAATCACACAGATTGTTGTTAACGTGTAACACCCACTGATCTCTATTTATTCACTGGATTGCCCATTGCCCGGAAAAAAGTGAAGCCACCGTCCGTCATGTTGGTACTCCCCACTCCCATGGAGACACGCAGTAAAAATGCCTACATGTTAGCATTTGGCCGGCTGTGGGAAGTTGTTTCACAGGTAATTTCACAGTCAGTGAATGGTAAAATGGCATGTACTTATATACATATAGCGCCTTTATTCAGTCAGGAGACTTGACCAAAAAGCGCCTACATTTAGTCATTTACCCATTCACGCACACACACTCACACACCTATGGTGGCAAGCTACATGGTAGCCACAGCCGCCCTGGGGCTCACCGACAGAAGCGGGGTTGCCGCACGCCACCATCAGTAGACAATGCAGGTGAAGTGTCTTGCCGAAGGACACAATGACACTGAAAGTCGGAGTTGGGGCTTGAACCGTCAATCGTTCGATTTCAGGGCAAACTCCTACATCCAACGCCACTGTCGCCCCTGGATGTACTAACCAAGAAAATCCACATATACGCCGATGTATGCCATAGTATACTATGTAGCGTAACATTAGTCTGGCTATCTAGGACTGACTCAAAGATATTGACTAAATTAGCCATTGACATTGTGTCTCATGTAAGAAAATAGAAAGTAGAGTAAATAGTTTTTGTTGATAACTGTGGAAAGTCCCAATAGCCAAAATGAAAGGGATTAAAGGCGTGAAAAATCTCCTTAACTTCTTGTTTCACATGAGCCCTCAAGTTTGGAAATGTTTACCTTAATTTTCACACTATAAGCCACACCTGAATATAAGCCGCAGAAGCTAAATTGCATGATTTGTACATATACAAGCCGCACCGGACGTATAAGCCCCAGGTTTTTTTATGTTTAATTACCAAATGGTTCGTGCACAGAGAGGATTGTCGGGAAAGAGGCAACTATTTGAGGAAGCTCCTATTTATTAACATTTCAACACAATTTGCATATTTGCATACCTTAACTGTTACAATTTAGTGCAATAAAAAGCTCCCATTTATTAACCGGTACGTTTGTTTTCCATAATGAGGGTGTCACACAAACTGTCTTGCGCTCGCAATGTCCGTCTTTCTCACTGTCGTTCTGTCTCGTACCACTCGCGTTAGAAGTCTGCTTTCCTCCGCATTCCGTCTGAGAGCTACCGTGTCTGTGTTGAATGTGACGCCAACATGGTGGATGGTAAAATCCATAGATTTAGGTATTACGCTAGTGGGCAGCTAGCTAGGGTGACCATATTTTCATTTGGGGAAAACCAGGACAACTTGGAGCGGGGGGTTGAAAAGAACAAATGTCTCATCATCGGGATTTGCCCCAAGGGATCAAGAGGAAATGTTACTTGTCGCCAGAACAGTGGTGAAAATTGGAAGTTCAGTTTAATATAATACAAATCTGTTTAATGTTGTTTTGCACAATATGCTTAACTAGGTATTTTTTGTTGTTGAATATTAGAGATTTTGCAGATATATTTTTTTATACATACATTGTTTAGATTTACTTATGTATTTCTAACCCTTTATAGTATAGAAAATCCCTTTTATTGTCCCAAAATAGGGAAATTTACAGCAGCAGAAAGATTATTGAAAATAGTCACACAAATGATGTGGACCTTAGAGAAATGTATAAGAATAACAATAATAGGGAAAAGTTAAAATATAAACTCCAATAAAATACTGTAAAGTGTTTTAACAATATAAAACTTGGAGAATAAATAACCAATATGCAGCTATATGGACATTTTACAGTAATGGATATTTGAAAATAGGGGCAGCAACATCAGAGATGTGCAGAATGACAGCAGCAGTAAGGTTATTTAACTTGACTAAGGTTTCTATCATTACATTTGATTTTATTTATTCCCTGCTCCCGCTGGTTGGAACCTTTATTCCACTCCCTGGATTCTTGTGAGTGTAGTTCCTTTGTTCACTTTAACTTTTTTTTAAATAAATAAATAAACAAACAGTTTTCGAAACCTCGGTATTCATTCTTTTCCTGCTTTGTGTGTCAACTTTCACGTTGCTAAGCAACAGAGCATACGGGCGGAAAAACCCACCGAAAGGGAGGACCTGTTCCAATTTACAGCCAAAACTCTTCCGCCTCCTTATTTTCAAGGACTTCCATGATCCAGTTCAGGCAGACCTGCCCTGGAGGATGCGCCCCTAGGTTTTCAACAGAGCCTCTGATTAAGAATCAGGGCTGCCCTCGCGACTGACGCTGCTCAGATTACGCCACACGGAGTCGCGGTGCAGTGAAATCAGGACATTTCCTCACTTTCTAAAAATTGGGACGCCCGGGACAGGACGCGAAATACGGATATGTCCCGAAATACGGACGCTTACCCTAGTGGCCGCTAGCTGTAAAAGTCCATAGATACGCTCTTCATTGCTATAAGCCGCAAGGTCGAAAAAATGGGGAAAAAGTCGCGGCTTGTAGTCCGCAAATTACGGTACTCAACAATGAAAAAAAAAAAAGTTTGGAGAAGTTGTTCTGTGACTTTCCTTTGTCAATGATTTGTCAGACCCCCCCACCCCATCCCTCCCAGACCAGCTGTTTGAACTTCATGCAGATGTTTGAGCAAAGTACCAACCTCTGACTGAAGCGATGAAGTCCTCTAGTCGACTCAGCAGGTGAGGGTCTCTTTCAAAATCATAGAAGTGATGCTCCACCCAGTGACGACACACATTCAGAACTCTGCAGGGGCGAGATGTGGGTCACAGGTCAGTAGTTATCATTAAAACCTCAATGGATTCACAGTCAAAAGCAAGCTGCACTGTAACTGTACTGATCTGAATGCTAGAAATAGTCGGACTGAACATTGACTGCTAAGATGCAGAGGTTTGCTACTTCCAGCTGGGGGCGCTCTGTACCTGAGCTGAACTGGCTGAACGAACTCTTTACGGAAACGTTTGAGGTCGGCGCTAAGAAGCTGCTCTCCTCCCTCCATCTGCTCTGCATCAGTCGACCTTGGCTCTGGGATCTCAAACCTGAAAACAGACACAGACGTCAGAAACCAGCAGATCTGAGCGTTATTCAGTCAGCTGCAGTACAACCTCAGCTTCACAACTCTAATAAAACTTAGTTATAACTTTCAACCAACAAGAAATATCTAGGTAGCTGGGCTCAAATTTTAGCAGCAAAAAATTATTTTTGAAATTGAAAAGAAAAGTTTATTTCATAAATACATTGTTTTCTATAAACGTTATATATTAACTAATTACAGACCCTGCAATTTAACATTTTAATTGAATCCCACCACTAGATATGATACGAGAAATATAAAGAGAGAAATGTGATGTGGAATCAAGGTTTTTCCTTGGCCTATTTTGTGTGATAAAATGTTTGAACAGAAGTAATAATAGAGAAATCCTGTACCATTCACTATGCTGGACTGTTTAGGAGGACAGAAAGCAGGTTCCTCCCCTCCTTACTCTAGAATCTAGAGTAAGGAGGGGAGGAACCTGCTTTCTAGAGTCTAGAAAAGGGTGAGGGGAAGGTCATTAGAAATAATGACTTCACAAAGCCTCCTTCATGCTATGGTTAAAATGTATGCCCTTATCGTTCTCCCGTCCTGTTTCTGGTGTGAACAGAAAACAGTTGTCTGAAATGTTTATCTGAGCAAATTTATGTCCTTTGATGAACTAAAGTGTTTCTCTTGGGAATATTCAATGTTCGTGTGTGTGTATGCTAGGGGTGTAAATCACATCCATCATGGCGATTCAATTCAGTTTCGATACTCAAGAATACACCACGATTCGATTTAATTCGATTGATCAATTAATTTTTTTTACTTTTTTTTTTTTTTTTTAGACCTTACATGCTAAACAAAGTTTCAAGTTTGAAATAAATCAATGGAAGCTGTAATGTCGTTATCACTGAAACAGCAGCAAATAGCAAGTAGAAAAAGTTGCATCAAAAAACTCTGCAAAGTACTGCAAAATCCAGTTACAATGAGTGCAATGCAAGCCTCTGTGCTCAAGGCGTCCGCCCCTCACAGATGCTCCGTTGCACCTCTCCCAAATTGTAGGCCGCCGGGCTTGGTGCTGCAGACAGGAGGCGGCTTGGTTTGTTTTATATGACGAAATTAGGAAAACAACTTCGTGAGGGTGACCAGCTAGAGGCGAGGTGCTTGGCGAAGGCTGGGACCCTTTCCACCTGGATCTCTCGCTCTTTTTGGCCCTCATGCCCTCCATTGTGGGACTAAACTTCGCCCCACTTCTGCTTGTTGATCTAGACCAGTGTGTAGCACGACCCCGCTTCAATATTGAGCATAATTTAAAATGTCTGTGTCAAGCTTACTCCAACACATGCTGTAAGAGTATAACCAGGAGGCGAGGTAGGAGGGAAAAATAGGTTAAGCGCCACCGCAGCTTACGGGAGGGGAGAATTACGTCTGGGAGCAAATGGATAAAATAGACCAGAGGAAAAAATAAAAAACATGAATCGATTCTCTTGCCGACATTAACCGATGCATTGGATAAAATTGACTGTTGGATGCGATGCATCGATCTAAAAACAATTATTTACACCCCTAGTGTATGCTGTGGATTTTTTTTAAATGTAGGGGTGTGTTCCTGAATGCTTCAGAATCACACTTAGCTGTATTCAGCTGGTTTGTGCCATTCTCCTCTGCAGAGTAAAATAAAACGTTTTCATCCTTGCATATCAACTCTCAGTGCTCATTTTTTACTCCACAGTGAGATCTCATATAATACATAAAAATAGAAATATACCAAGTCCCACCAATGACAAACGAGACAAAACAGGGATTTAATCTGGCAACCAACTGGCTACTGGGTATACTTAATTCATTTATAAAGCACTTTAAAAATCCATGAAAACTGGTGCAAATAGAAAAGAATAAAAAAAAAAAAAGAAAATAAAGAACAGGCAGTTTAAAATGAGAACAAAACTGATTAAAAAAACAGTCTCAGATTAAGTAGAATAAGTAGAAAGTCCATTGTTAATTTCTAAAGAAGGATTATTCCACCTACAGGGGGCAGCAGCACTAAAACTCTGTCCCTCTGAGTGGGATCTGCTCCCTCTTACCAACTCCTGTTGGCAGCAGTAGCAACTGGAGACGGTTTAGGGAGAACTTCAGGGTAGAGAGTAGGGGTGTCAACAATAATCGATTCAGCGATGCATTGCAATGCGGGTGCATGCACGATTCAGCATCGATGCGGCAACGTGCCATAATTTGATTATGTCACTGTTTATTTGAGGCTGCTGTTTAACAGGGTTCCTAGTGACAGAGCTCCGCCGGTGTACGGGGGTCTGAGCGCCTCCGACAGAAACAATATTTAAAACCAGGCTGGTAATCTGGATAAACTGACTGCACACATGAAGTTTTCAGGCGGACTTTCTCACTTAAAAACATTTTAAATCTACTTTTTACCCACTGATCACAGCAAATATAGCCGACATTGTTACAGGCAAAGAAAGGATAGGATAGCTCCGTCCAACGCGCATCAGACCCACTTTTCCACCGCGCAGCTAGAGCAGCAAAGATGCTTCAGCCACATCTCAGAACTAAACTTGTACAAGCATCACAAATGAAGCAGCACACCAGTTTTACGGCCTCTGCTGCACGTGCTTTGAACGTAGCACAAGGGAAAGAAACTCCATGGAAACGTCACCTGATGTTAACTGTGAGTGAAACATGACTTCACACCATTTGAAACCTTCCCCTGGTCTGATTGGCCCCTAGCACTCTGCAGGTGAACTCACCTCTCTATGAGCAGATCCAGCAGCTCCCGGGGTTTACAGAATGACCTGTAGGTGGTCAGGAAGGTCCGGACGAAGTTTGGATCTGTGAAAACACGGCAGCGAACTCATCAGAGGCAGAACCCAGCACTGGCCTCAACCTGGTTCAGCTCTGAGCTCCTAGTTGAAGTTCTGATCGGAGGACTGGTTGGATACCAGCTCCAAGGAGATGTCTCACCTGCGTACATGTGATAGGTCAGCCTCTCAATCAGTTTGAGGACCGTCCCGGCTTTGATGATGGGAATCCCAGACTTGGACTGGATGTTCTCCTCAAACACCACGTTCTCCTCCGAGTCTGGCTCGGCGAAGCTGTACTCCTCGGCCGACGGTAGCTTCATCTGCTCCTCCTTCTCCTGCAGCAGAGCTTTGTCCAGGATGCGCTCCAGCGTGCTGCGGTACTTTCCCCTAAGATGGAGCTTATCCTTATCCAGCCGTTTTCCTTCTCTATGGATTTCGTTATCAAAAACACCACGCTGTTCCCGTCCTTCAGGATGATCTCGAAGGCGTGCCGGTACTCGCCCTCCTTGTCGTCCTTGTCGTTGATCTGCACTTTGCGCATAAGGAACTTCTCTTTGAGGCGATACTCGGCCGTGGAGCCGGCGCCGGGCAGCCGAGGAGGCCCGTGGTTGGACTTGCAGCAGATCATGAGTCCGTCGAACAGGAAGATGTGGCGCTCGTGTTTGGCGCCGACGCGGGTCAGCGTGCCCTCCATGATGAACTCGTTGCAGCACTGGCCGATGTCTTTGCCCTCCCATCCGTCGATGTTCTTCTGGATCTCGTTCATCTTCCTGATGGCGAGGTGCTTCCCCTTCATCTGATGGCTGTAGAAACGACACGCCGACTCACTGCGGGGGGGAGAGAAATGAAACGGTACGGTCAGAGAAAAGCTTGGTTTCCCCTCCTGCTCCTCGTCCTCCAGCTGTTAGAGCTGAGGGTCAGATGCCTTTGGTGGCGTTTTAAGTCGGAGCAGCAGCTGAGAGGTTTCAAAATGAGCTCCGTCCTTTAGCAACCTCCCAATCCTTCCTTCCAACTGTTAGATTTTAGCATATTTGTTTCTCTCAGCAAACCCATTAAGTGTTTGCAAACAATTGTTTTCTAAGGTCCAGACAGTTTTTGGAAAAACATTTTTTCCTGTTCTTCTGTAAACTGATTCCGTTTTTTCTAGGAGACTTTTTTTTAAGTTCTGAATTAGAAAAAGCTCAATCACATAATTAGCAGCATAAACATAGAACCCCATGTTAGTTAAAAGTTTACCCACAATTAGAGGAAAAATACTGAAGGACTAAAAAAAAGTCAACATTATCAGTGTTTATTTGTTTGCCTGATATATTTTGATTCAATTGAATCTTTTAGTGTTTATATGTAAGGAAATATATATTTTTTCCAGTTGAATCAACTTATTGTTTTATGTATGCGTTTTCACCAATAGCTGCCATTAATGTGCCTGGTTTCTGATTGCAAAGCTATGTGTTAATGCAATTATTGTTCTTTTTACTTGCCATTATACCGGGGAGGATATGAAATGATTGACTAATGATTAATTTTAAATACTGGTTAACTGATGATGTCTGATTAGACTGAGGCGATCCTTCTTTACATGGGTTAAGGTGGATCAATACGAAGAGGAATCCATTAAAAATATACAGTTCAGTTTCCCGAACCTGTGACAGTTTTCTTAAAAAACAAACCATAATAATTCAAATATTCCTGAAAAGTTTAAGTTAACATAAGGCTTTAATGTTACTCCATCTTTAAATTTGTTTAACATCTCTGTGAATTTAGGATTAAATGTGCTTCACGTATTTTATTCTCTTCCCCTTATTTTTTTTGTACTATGTAACCGAACAGTTCTGATAAGTTACTTTTAAAAATATGTTAAAGTTGAATAATAGGCGAAAAAAAATTTTTTTTTGTTTAATTTGGTCAGCATTTTCTCAGATGGCACTAAAACGTTTTAAAATTTGAGGTTCCCGTTTTTAACTACTGTAAGAACTTGAAAGATCATCTTGATAAAGAAGAAGGAAAAATGGCCACTTATCAATAACTGTTAGTCGATCAATAAGATAAGTCGCTTTTAGATTAACTAAATAGATAACTTGCATCCCTGAATCAGTTTGTCAGCTCACACCATTAAAAACAGGATGACAGTAGGATGTTAACGTGTGCTTTTATTTTGTAATAGTGCAAATACCCTAAATGTTTCAATGGCTGTGAGACATTCAACAGTTATATAATAGAGAATGTCTTGGAGAAGAACTGCTCTGTAGCACCTTCCTCAAGGTAAAGGTCTGAAAACCTCTGTCCGGAATTTGTGTGCTCATCAGATATTTTAGTTGCTAAAGTGTTAAAAATATAATTTTTCCAGAATCAAAAAATTCTGGAAATTTGAGAGTCAATATCCTAAATCAACTCTCATATTAATTACTATTTTTAGAAAAACATTTTCCACTGTCCTTACAGCCGCCATTAACTACTATTACTTTATTATTTGCTGCTTAATTTTAATGATGATGATAACAATAATTGAACTTCATTGATCTTACATTGGAGAAATTTCCATCCCCTTGGGGAGCAGTGGGCTGCCATTGTGGGGTGCCTGGGGAGCAGTGTGGGGGTTAAGGGTCTCAGGGACCCAGAGTGGCAGTCTGTGGGAGGGGGGCAGAACCTCTATGCTCTAACCACTATGCCGCCCAGTGTTGTGCCTGAACGCGTTCATTGAACGAAAGTTCATGAACTCGTTCATATTTTGGGCGAACGTGAACTGAACGTACTGCATTACTGCCTGATGAACGTTATTGTGAACTCGTTCATTCTGGTGGCTTGTGAACGCATGCTCTCAGTTCAACCACGCTCAATAGGTTGCCAAATTTCTATAGAGACTTCCAGGCGAAACCCCGGCTAAATCACACCGCAAAACAGGCCTTAATATGTAGCGGGCAAAACACCCAATCTGGCAACACCAGCTACCAGCGCCGTAGCCTACAGCCGCGTATACATCAAAACAAAATGCAGCGTGGAAGCCATAGCAGCATGGAGGCTACTCGCGGAGGGCGGCATTAAAAGCAGCAGTATGATCACCTTAAAACAGGTTTATGACCAGGTGGTTTCCGTGAGGATGATGGCAACAATCTTACATTTCTGTGCAAACTTTGCCCGCCGGCTTTCAGTAAAAAAATCTGCACTTCAGTAACATCCAAAGCCTCAGCCTGGTCCCTCAGTTTGTGTTAGTAAAATGTTCTTGAGGGTTTTACTATTCATGTAAACCTGCCTGGTATAATTTTCCAGTATTCCAGTATTCCTTTTTATTATGTACTGACATGAAATTTCAAATGGAAAAAATTATTAAAATTAAAAAAAAAACATTTGCACCTTAACGACTACTTTCCTGTTTTTCTTTTAATAATTCCTCATAAAAAAGACCATTCAAGCAGCACATTTTTCCTGATGTTTTTGAGAATATACTGTAGGGGTGAAAGCTGCAGCTGCTACTAGTGTGAAGTGAATGGACAGCAACAAAGCATTAAAGTAACAATGGGGAAATGCTGTCCCCTCAATGCTAATCTAAACCCTGGTTGGATAAGGATTCAAAACTGGATAGGATTCTACAGTAGGCTATGGTGTAATCGAGCAATATATGAAAAAAAAGAACTATGAACCTAGTTCATTTTTTTGGAACTGTGAACTAGTTCAAAATTTTGAAATATGAACTATGAACTGAACTAGTTCATTTTACCAAAATCGAACTAGACTTTCAGACTGATTCAGAAGAGAACTTTCCCAACTTACTGGCGCCCCTCAATGTTAAATCAATACTAGTGTTAATATGTTGCCTTATGAGACAGTTATATAATACAAGTACCAGCAATCCCATTTGACATCAGATTTATGTTTAAAAGTATAAAATAATTAAATGTAATTACAAAAATGTTTTTAAAATTAATATTTTTTTATTAAAAAGTTTTTAAATTAAAATTACTCCATTTACTTCAATTACTTTATTTTATCTGTATAAATACATACAGATAAAATAAAGTATATATTTTTAGAAGGTCTCCAGGTGATGTCCTTGTTTTTTGGGGTCACAGCCGGAAATGTTTGGTGTTAAACCAGCAGCTCCTGTGGAAGGCTGGAGTCGCTTCAGGAAGTAGAGTCTCTGCTGGAACTTCTTCTAGAAAAAGTCTATAGTCCCTTTTTATTGCATGTGAGAAAACACTTCGGGTCTGTTTGAATTACATGGATAATTTAATTGAATGCCTGCTCATACGTAGGAGCATTCAACTCCATTTATGTTAAACGGGTGGGGTTGTGAGCAGCACAGTAAAACATTCAGCCAGCAATGAAAATGTATACATTTTGTTCCCTTAATACAAAAAAAGTTGTTTTAATATATTTTTAAGAAAGATGGAAAAAAGCAAGAAAGTCCCTTTACTGCCTTTGTGCAGATAGTTCATGTAAATTAATGCCTTGCTTCAAAATGTGGAGTTTCCAGAGCGACGGAGCTCTGCTGACAGGGCTAGGCTAGGCTAACCTAAATATCTGTTTGCAGCTGAAATTGAATTTAAAGTGGTAAACACTGCATGTACAGAGAAATATAATCTGAGATTTTCAAATAAAACAACATTTTAAGTTAGTTTGATACTGATTATAAACTGATATGCTGCAGTTTAGTAATAAAAATATTTTAATAAAGTACTAATGATTAAAAAAATCATCAAATTATCACTTGTGCATTTCTAAGACATGCTTTTAATGATAATCCAAGTAAGTAGAGTCTGGGCCCTGGTCTCTCATCTGCAGGATCCTACAATCGACTCCACTGCCTAATCATCTTTAACCTAATATAAATATCTGCCAATAAATTGACAGGGGTTAGTAATTCTCTGTAAATGCAGACTGATTTTTATTACTTTTCTATTTTCACAAAATGTAGACAAAAAACACGTTCTGTTTGTGCCGTAGTTATCGTATAAGAGATTTACTGATCCAGTACAAAGAACAACTAAATAATTCATACAAGTAACTGAATTTAAAGCTGATCATCTACTGCTATTAATCCGTTGAAACACAACAGGGATTAAAGGAGTGGCTGTGGAGGCTGTTGAAGAGGGAAAGTTTCCTTTCGTTCACCTTTCTGCTTTCCCACTGACACACCTGAAGTTTCCAACTGTGGAACAATAAAGGAAAATCTGTTATTTTCCTCTGTGCCTTCCTGTACGGCTCTATAACTAGTAACTGCTCTGCCCCGGTCATTACGTCCCAGCTAATATGTTCCATGATGGGAACAGGTTTTGTTGACAATGGTTTGGTTCCTTTGACTGGTAGTCTACAGGCGAAAACTGCAGCAGTGTTATTGTGGATTCTTTATGAGATTGGGTTAATCTGGGTGGGAATGCAGGTTTAGGATCAGGCTGCCGGTGACCCATAGCCTCCAGTAACTTTAAGCCAAAAGGAGGAGTGCAAAGATGTGCATTGGTTTGTTGCTTTTCTGTTTATCATCTGGCTGAACTCTCGGCTCATTAACATGTTCCTGCATTGTTTTGGACCACAGCATAGCGTAGCGCTGCTGGGTTCAGAACTAAATCTTCTCAGTGAGTCGTCTGTGCCCAACAACAGCTAACGTTAGCTTAGCTGGAAGGTTTACTATGCCACGGCTGCAGAAATCAGAGCTTTACTCACATTTGTTAATTTCCCACTGCCTTTGTTCCTTTACGTTTCGCACAAAAATAGTGCTGTGGTGTTAGCTTAGCATGTAGCACAGCTCAGTGTTTTGTTCTGTTTTTGTTAATTTGCTTTACAGGAAAGTTCCTCCCTGCAATGTTTTTAACGTTATCTAGTCGACAAAGAGGGTTGCTTGTGAATTTAGTCTTTTCTTGATATTTTTTGAGCCTTTACGTCCAGAAATATTATGGTCTGGTTGAGCTGGAGGGAACAGAGGAACAGTCTCTGTTAGCGCTGCACTGCAGCCAAAAGTAGTGCAATATTTGATGCAAATGAGTTTTGACTAATTAAAGGTAATACCTTCAAGTTTACCTCCTCCCAGCCAGTAAGTGGCGCACTTGTGCTCGCCTGCCATCGTTCCGTATTATTTACCAGCATTTTTCTAGGTCCACTAATGCTAAACACATATTTAACTGATCTGACCAGAAGAAAAGTGGCGACCTCCAAATGACTTCAGAGTAGAGATGGAGGACATATAATCCAGACGACATCTTTGGCCGATATCAGCCGATTTGCTGATTCTCTACTGCATTCCCTCCATATGCTATCCATTGTTAATGTTATGTATGATTTTTTTTAATAAAGCTTTTTTTTTTTTTAGAGATAGGTTTCAGAAGTGTGACGTCATGATGGTTTTATCCTACGACCTCCGTCTTGAGTACCAAACGCTTAGCTTAGCTCTGTGTCACTTCCTATCATTATATTCCCACTAGGTTAAAAGATACACAGAGAAAATCTGAGTTATTGGTTGCGATCCATATAAAGTCAACGCTTCCAGATTGTGCCTTTCAAGATCTATATATCTTATACACAACCCATCAGGGAACCAAAGTGGGTACTCAATATAGCCGCATGTAAATTCAAACATCTTTGACGTCAGCTGCGAGACATCAATTGAAACTTGTGTAAATTTTCTTATCATTGAATACTTCTTATCATGCAAATGGAGAAATCTGGATTCAAAAATCGTCCCTCACAAATAATTGGCATTATTCAGTGATTGATTTGACTACTGGCAAAATAATCGCTATCGACACTGGCCTTAAAAAACCTGTATTGGTCGATCTCTACTTTTGAGCCCCTCTGCTTCCTTAAAGGAAGGAGGGCAGAGGTACGTCCTATAGATCCCACTCCCCTCCCCATGGCCAGAATTTCTGCTCCACTTTCCGAGGAATGTTTATAAGTGCATAGAAAAACATGGTGGATAAGTAACAGCTCCAACCGGTGAGGGTTTAGCTAAATAAACTTCTAAAACATATTTCGATTTAGCCGATAACTATCACTACGATCGACACATTGAGAAAAACTTGTGGGAAGAAACTTCTTTCCCTCTTGGATGACAGGATGAGGTTGGAAATCTTCCTCATGGAGTGTGGTGGTGTCAGCTTGCTGTCTGTGTGCTACACGGAGCCCTGGAGTCGGCCAGAATATTAGGGACAAGTAGAAAAGCTGCTGAGAGATAAAAGCTGCAGACTATGGCTACGTTCACACGGCAACCTGAAGTGACTCAAATCCGATGCAACCTGTATCTGATCCTTTCATGGATGTCTGAACAACACAGATGCGATCCAGGCCAACTGGCTCTGCGGTCCTGAATCCGATACGAATCTGATGATCTTTTCAGATGCGACCTGTGTGTGAACGGCCAGGTCGCATTCATCCGACCTGAACGCCATCAATACCCGACAAAGGTCACTATTCTGCGTCTTGGTATGAAGAAGCGGCAAGAAAAAAAACAACTATGGCAGACGATGATGCGGAGAGCAGTATTTATAATTAACCATCTTAAAAAGATTGTGTTTTTATGGTTGGGAAAGATCGCTAGATGCGCTTCAGCGCTACCATCCATGTTTACTTCCATAAACACAGAGCACGCTAACCTGTGACGTCATCGCGTCCTCTACTGCGCATGCGGGACACTTGGGTTGTACGACTGCAGTTTACACAGGAGATCACATACAAGTCGCATATATCTGGAAATGTGAACGGCAACACAAAAAAATCAGGTTTCAGAAAAAGAAAACAAAAATCGGAATTAGGCATCAAGGCCTGCAGTGTGAACCTAGCCTTTGTCTCCGTGTGGAAAGGTACATGGATCATGCATAACTGCGTCTTAAGTCGGAAACAAGGCCTCATATACTTTTTATGTTTTCTCTCGTTTTGCTTCACGGTTTTCTTCTGGCTTGAATCTCAGAAATATAATGTAGAGACGAAACCATTTCTTAGATCTTTTATGGAGCTAAAGGCAACGTCTTCTTGAAAGTTAATCACCTCAATAAAAAAATAGCTTTGATATTTGATTTCTTTTTAGCGTTGATTATATCAAGATATGGATTATTTTCTCAACCCGACTCGTAACTGACATCATCCAGGGAAAGAAAGTGGCCCAGAAACAGGCTTACAATGCTGATTATCTTATCAGAGGCACAGGTTCAGTTTAGAGAATGATTCAGGTTCCTATCAGGATGCCTGTCTGTAAAAATAACAGATACGGTGGCGAGGAGGCAGTCGCAGGCCCACATCTGCTCACTAACCGGCTTTGTGGGTCGAAGTTCTGATGACGCGGTTTGTGTGTCCAGCCAGCAAAGGATTTCAGAAGCACAAGCAAAACACTGAGTACATCCGCCATTATGGTTCTGATTAGAAGCCTACAGAACCACCTCTGATTCAGATGTAATTACTCCCGCTCTTATACAGTAGGATCTGAATCACACTTCCTCTGGTTGGTCAGAAGGTCATCTCCAAAGTGCCTAAGGTCAATTACATCTTAGACAGCAGTTAATCGGCACAGGATCGAAGGGTTCTGAGCAGAATCAGAGTGAGAAGCTCAGAGAAATTACCAAAAACCCAAAGAGCTCCACCTCAAACTTTACATGCCTCAGTTAGAAGGTCAAAGGTTAAAGGTCGAGATAAGATGGTGAGGAAAACAAATGATCTGAGAGAAATAAAGAACTCAGGATCTCCAGGTCCAGGTATGACCCCAGGTCAGAATGGATCTTTTCAGGGTTCTGAATTGACCCCAACAGGTTTAAACAGCCCCCCACTATTGCCCACAGACAGAAACACAAAGAACATGAAGCCCAACCTACGTCCGCATCTCCACCTGTCCATCTGTCCTCCTCGTCCCCGTCTCCTCCGTGATCCGATTCTCAAACTTTTTGGACCAGCTGGAGGTTTTTCTCTCTACTCCTCTGAGCTCTTTTCTGACTGAGAACAATAAGCAGCCTGGAAGCTCCGCCTCCGAAGCTTCCTGTCAACACCGGCACCACCCAGCCCTGTCCTCCTACCCCCCTACCACCTCCTGGTTTATTTTGATCCAACGGGAAACAGAGGATGGGAGGGGCCCTGCTGGCTGCTCAGCTGCAGATCCTGAGGCTGTTCCCGGGTTCTGCTTGGTCAGAACTAGAGAGATGGTTCTGTAAGACCACGAGTCATTCTAAAGACCTGAACTCCGGTATTAACTAGGGCTGTGAATCTTTGGGATTCCCACAATTCGATTTAGAATCGATTCTTGGGGTCACAATTATAGGTTTTTCCAATTCTTTTAAATCCAAACCATTCGAAGCAGAAACAATTGACTGACGATTCAAAACAAACTCTGGGTGATGTCTTTCGTGATGAGAACGGGAATTTGAAGTACTCACAAAATGCTTAACTTTACCGTTGCAATCTCGGCAAATCGCATGAGTCATGTCAAGCCCTTTCTTACCGGGTTGAAGGTAAAATCCAAAGTGTTTTTCAAATGGTTTCTTTTAAAGTCCACGGAGGCGGTTGAATTTCTTTTTCTTTGTCCTCCATACTTTAGCGGCAATAAACACAGTAGCTCACAAAACACCTAGCCTGCTAGGCTAACGCTTGCATGCCTGTGCATAGCTCACGCTGCTCATTGGTTTTGCCAAACACCACGGTGCCTGATAAGGCACATCCACACCCACAAAAAAAAAAATCGTTTTTAAAGAAAATAAGAATCGATTCTGAATCTTTAAATGTTAGAAATGCGATTTGAGGTCAAATCGATTTTTTTCTTCACCACTAGAATTAACCAGAACCATCCAGAAACCTGGTTTCAGACTTAATTTCTTTGGTCAGATGGTGATGTTTCTGATCATACATGTTCGAACTAATCCCATGTTCTAAGCGTTCATTCTTGTTTTAACTAATCATAACTGTGATAACTGTTCATTCATGCTTTAATTCTCTGCACACGTTTTCTGAGTCTGATCACATTCATAATTTTATCATTTTTTAACACACGTTCCAACTGATCAGAGAAATTTTAACCATGATCACGGATGTTGTCGTCTCAGTTTGCCAGTTTAATCATGGTGATGTTTTTGCGTGTAGCAGACACTTTGATTCAATGAGGAGTTAACTATGCGGCTAATATAAAGGCTGACAAAAAGTTAGTTAGAAGGAAAACATCTACTTAGGATATGTTTGAGGAGACAGTGGGGTCAGGGATAGGAGGAGCTACCAGAGATTTGCTCGTTTGCTCCTCCTGGTGTACGAAGGTGTTCTCAGCTGTGCTCTTACCTAAGCCTCCTCTTTGCCAGGTTCCTGGAGCAGATCCTCTCCATGCTGGACTGCAGGTTAAGCAGAGCTGTGATAGCCTGCCTCAGACACTCCTTATCCTCCTCCTCCTCACTCTTCTCCTCCAGTTGCTATGGAAACCCAGAAGAACAGAGCATCAGCACCACCTGCACAGGAACGCTGCATGCTAATGAGCATTGGGAACCCGCAGGGAACCAGCTCGGACACCAGGGGGCCTCTGACTGTTTCAGAACCAGTGTCTGGAGTCTCGGATCAGAAACGGATCAGGATTAATACTCCCGCCCTTCTCCGACCAGTTCAGCCGGACAATAATCTGCAAAACATGACTGAAGGAATTTCAGAGATTTCAGCTCAGCTGGAACAAAGCAGCTTAAAGCAGCACAATGGAAAGTCCCAGACCGGACCCGGACCGGCCAGAAACGGGTCTGGCTGGAAACCAGCAGCTGTTTGAATGCTTTATTTTGTTTAATGTTCCGCTTACATCAGAGACACGCCGATGTCCAAATGAGGGACATGAATTAAGCAGCTGGCGACACTAATCCCAGCATCGGGTCCACTGATTGGTTGATTCTTCGACAATCACTGTCCATCTAACCTCTGGTCAATAACATGTCCAGCGTTATGAGAGTTGAGGACAGAGGAGAGGCAGAAACATGGCGAAAGCCTGACCAGTTGTTAAGAGAAGGTCCGTAACAGACAGAACAATCCAGATGGTTCTCGGTTCCTTCTGAGGATAAAGCTGTGGCGATGGTTCTTAGGCCGCTTAACTGGCGGCGCTCCCAGTGGGGTCAGATTATCGCTTAGAGGGATTTCTAGGGACCGTTTCATCTTCTATAAATATGTTTTTAAGCTAATCTACTTGTCTAAACCGATCTACAAGTTGTTCTTTGATTCAGATGTGGATGAAGAAGGGTTAAAGTTCATAGTCCTGCTTTAAGGAGGAGGAATCATCATCATTAGTGAGGACGAAGATGAGCATGTTTAGAAACTGATGGAGGACCGGTGCCTCACCTTGAGCGTCTCAAATAGGTGCAGACAGTGGTAGACGGGCGTCAGCAGCAGCCTGGGCAGAACGTAACGAACAGCCTCTTTGAAACCAACACAGATGGACTGAAACAGAGGAAGAATTTACCATCATCATCAACAGTCAGATCATCATATCCGTCACTATTCACATCATCTGCCCCCATCTTACCTGCAGGTGGAGGGAAGCTCCTGGTTTGGTCACCTGGCTAAGGAAGTGTTCTTGGAAACCCGGATGCAGGACGTCCTGAGCGTAGGTCTCATAGGGGTCAAAGGCCAGCTCCTGCCAATCAAATCAGAGATGACCCAGAGCCTGGAAAACCTGACCAACCAATCAATGATGGCACAAACCTCAGCCAGGTCTTCAAAGCAGCTTCCCACCAGAGGATGAGGGCTTCCTTCATCCGTCATCTCCACCGTGTCCTCGAGGAGACCCAGCAGCTTCACCGTCACCTCGTGGATATCCACGATCCGGCTGAATATGCTGTCCACGTCCTGCGGGACCAAACCAACCGTTCAGAACCAGATCCCCCGAGACCACGGCGGTGCGTCTGTCTTTGGATACGTACGTGTTGTGAGAAGAGCATGGGACTGGAGATGAAGGGCTCTCTGAAGACCCTGAGGAGCAGGTTGAGCTGCCGCAGGTACTGCCGAATGTCCGCCATGAAGCTCCTCACCAGATCGTAGTAACTCTGCTCCTCATTGGTTGAAGGCTCCTCGTCTAAAAGCGGGAAAAGGCTGATGTCCTCCTCGTCCTGGTGGAACATGTCCATCAACACCTGCAAGAACAAATATACAGAGAGACCCAGAAACGAGTGAGGAACCGGCTGACCCCTGTTAGACCCGACCCAGCTCCGCTGAGTGTCCCCTGACCTTATCGGCACACATAGCCACAGTGATGTCCTGCTTGGTG
>JAGKQL010000001.1:6213779-6240900 GCA_018398635.1 Cyprinodon brontotheroides | reverse complement strand
CAGGTAAAATACATTCTCCAGTCTATCAGAAAGCCGCGTCTCTGGGCGGCGTTGTGAAATATGTGAGTAGCCTACATTTTACTACACCTTACTGTGCCTGTAGTTAGAAGCTGTAACGGTAATAAGCTAAACATGTACCCTGTCTTGTTTGTTTTATTGTACTGGCACACGGCCGTCGCCTCCTCATCTTAGGAAAACACTGTTTTTGACTGTCAACGATGCTAACGCTAACATTTAGCTATTCTCACTGAGTAAAACTGTTATATTAGACCCCTATAACATCATTTACATTTTCATTTCATTCTTTGTGTGCACATTTTATTTATTGTACAACATATAAGAATGTCGCATTATGGGACTATTACGGTATATGAAATTCCTCAAGGAAGAAATCAAGAAATCAAAACCAAGGAAGAAATCTACGATAGAGCGAGCAGGGGGCAAGAGCAGTCAGTCACAGGATGAGAGCCAGCCTTCAGCCTCAACTGTACACATTGGTATGTGAAATCCTGATAGTTCAAGTTTGTTCTTATGTTTGAACTTACTAATTTGGTTTGATTGTACCATACCTCTTAGTTTACTTAGGAAAGGCTGATTGTATTATCATTTCTAATCACAGCTTATGTATTATTATAGAGTCACCCTCAACATCACATACCACATATCAGGGTATGTATGGGTACCTTCTTTAAAAACATTATGTGTATTGATTGAACTGAGATATTTCAAATATACTACAGTGTCATTATACTGTCATTAAGTGTGTAGACAATTTTTTAAACAATACTGGTGTGAAAAGCCTAAATGTGACAATTTTGAATTATAATGAACTGATAAAATCTCTGTATTGCTACAGGTGTGTGTCCAGTGCTGCAGGGAACCTTGCAGGCCATCCACAGGGGGATAGTGGTGTGGGAGCCTCTTATAGCCAGCCGAGACCTATTGGTATGTCTTAACAATTCATTTTCATATGATATAATATACTTAGAGCACATTTTTCATTCTAATGACAACCTATGTGTTATTGCAGAATAAGGTGAAGATTCTTGTGATAGGGGCCTTCACCATCACACATGCAGCATAATTGTAACATGCTTTTACCTTTTTTAAATTAACATCCACATTATCTGCTTTTACTATTTAGATCAGGATACCAATAATACTGGTGTTTAAACTTTATATATTTTTTAAATGTGCATTGTTTACTTATGTTGGCATGGTAAGGTAAGCTATATTTGTTTGTACAGTCTGTACCTCTACCAAGTTTTGCACAGTTTCATCAAGCAAATATCAATACGTATATATATATATATATATATATATATATATATATATATATACCAAAGTCTAGGTGTGGGTGTGTATTTTCTTGTGTGCATGTGTGCGTGCATATGTGAGTGTATATGTCTGTGCGCAGGCGGTCCTGCTCATACTTCATGCCACCCCTGCATAAGTCAGTGCCCCACCCCTATCAAAAATGTCTGGACACGCCCCTGATGGTTGCATCATATATTTGCACTTTATATTAATGACCTATTCAATTATATTTGCAACTTCTTATCCAAACTATAAAACATGTGAAAGAGTTTTGTTTGAATGTCCGTATCTGATCCAAACAGTGCTGAGAGCTGATGCATTGACTTCAATTAGAGGAGCTGTTTCAGGGTCCGGTCGATCAAGCAGAGGCACACCCTAAAGGTGTGGGCAATATACCACACGCTAGCTCAAAACATTGAAGACAAGAGTTGACAAATAATCACTCACTGAATTTTAATATATTTAAAGAGAAAATGTACTGAACAACCAGTTTATGCTGACATCAACCAAACAACCACAGCACAGAATAAAACTAAGGGATCTCAGAGAATGTCAATATCTCCTGATGAACAAAAACTTAGTGCTGCCCAGGGTCCCCGTTGTGGCAGTTGCTTCAAAGTTCATGCATATTAAAACATTGTGCACAAATAAAGGTAGAGGGGTCGTCACGCAAGGAGATTTACTGAAGACTGGGATTGGGGGAGGTCACCAGCCCTCTGCAGGCAAAAAAGAATCCAATGCAGCAAAAGGTCCAAGGTCCCTTCAGGGCAGCAGGTAGAACCTCTAATGTTTTTTGGCATGAGAAAAAAAAAAAAAAGCCCTGCTGAAGGTATTTGGACCTGGTAGAACTCTGAAGAAGCTAAAATAAATCACTTTAAGTACTCTCTGAAAGTAAAACTATGAGGTCAAAAAGAGTCAGATCTGAGTCCAACTGAGTGCTTTAAAATGGTTCTGCACGGAGCAGAACACCAAAAACTGGCTGTTTAACAACACCCCTAAAAAATTCCAACACACCAGTAACTGCAGCTAAAAATGGGGCCGAGCATTCCAAAAGAAGCTCAGAAATAAAATAACAGAACATCAAAGAAACCAGCAGAAATGACTCAAACCTCTTTGTTACAGCAATCTGACAAATCCTGCCTAGGGTTACGAGGCCAGAATCATCGGAATCTGTAGGAACCCATAATTCATCAGACTCTCTTACAAACCCTAGTAACCTTTCAAAAAACACACATTATAGGAACCTGTTAGAACCTGCAGGAATTGAATGGAACCAATAAGAATCCATCAGAACCTGAATTTCAGTCCGAAGCAGAACTTCTAGAAGCCCTTAACGTGGCAGTAAGCTTCCAACGATGAGAAGACGATGTACATCAACCACAGGCTAAAGAACAGGGTAGTGGTGAGGATTTTAGGAATTCGTGGACCACCAAGCTCCCCTCCGATGGATGGTCGGCGCCGGTAAATCAGGACAGCAATGCATATGAATGCAAAGATGGTGAAGAGAGTTACAGAGAAGGCCAGAGTTCCTGGGTCCACCTTAAACTCCTGCCCTTTGCTGTAGTGGTAGATGGCAGCAATGGACCATGCCACACCTATTCCAAGAAAGACGTTGACAGCATTGCTTCCAGTGACATTCCCAATGGAGGCGTCGGCGTATTGGTCCTGGATGGCGGCCAATTTACTGGCGAAGGTGTCTGATAAAAAGACAGAGGAAAAAAAAATATGTTTCAGATTTGTTCTACCTGATTTTGTAGGTCAACAACCGTGAAAAGACTTCAAGTTTCTCTGGTTGTAAACATGAAGCTGACTTTGTCTCATGAATTATTAGAATCATGTGACAGCATGGGATTAATTTCTATGCTGATGATACTCAGCTATATATGTCCATAAATCTTGATTAAACTAACCCATTAGTTAGAATACAGGCATTTCTTAAAGACATGAATACCAGGATGACTCAACTTTCTGCTTCTGATGGAGACAAAACAGAAGTTACAGTCTTTGGACTGGTGTCTCTGAAAAAGAAGCTGATTAGTCACTTTATTTTGGTGGGACTAAATCGATCTCAGATAATAAAGTAAAAAATCTTGGTGTTATTTTTGCGATCAGGGCCCGTCGATTAAATCCCATATTAAAGAGGTTTCTAGAATGTCCTTTCATTTCCATTAATATTGCAAAACAAGAATCTAATTTCCTGTCCTGGGGTGATACTGAGAAACTAGGTCCATAATTTTGTTACTTCAAGGCTGGACTATTGTAATTTTTACTATCAGGAAGTCCACAAACTGTAGTTAAAAGCCTTCAGCTGGGATCCAGAAATGCTGCAGCCAGAGTTCTGGATGAAAAGTAAAAGGGCCGATCATATCTCCATATCCTGGCTTCTCTTCATTGGCTTCCTGTTAAATCCGGGTAGAATTTCAAATTCCTCTTGGATATAAAGCCCTAAATAACAAAGATCCATCTGATAACAGATATCTAATTGTTCCTTCTGTTCCTAACAAAGCACTTTTGCTCTCAATCTGCAGGTTTACTAGTGGTTCCTCGAATTTCTAAAAATAGAATGGGAGGCAGATCTTTTAGTTATCAGGCTCCTCTCCTGTGGAACCAGCTACCAGTTTTAGTCCATGAGGCAGACACCTGTCTACTTTTAAGGCTAGGCTTAAAACTTTCCTTTTGATAAAGCTTATAGTTGTGAGTGGCTCAGATTATCCTGAGCTATCTCTTTAGTTATGCTGCTATAGGTTTAGATGCATGGAGGACATAGGGACCCCTTTTCATCATTGTGTCTCATTCTATCTCATTCTACAGTATCTTGCTTCATTCTATTGTCCCATTCTGCTGTATTTGTTAGTTCAATCTCCAACTGTGCTCTGTCTGATTTTTCTCATAGTAACTCATCTGGTCTTTTTCTGTTTGGATGTGACAACATCCCTAAGAGAAATATCAGCTGTGCGGCTGCCATCAACACCTTTGTTTATAGATGTTGGAGCTTGGCCTGTTTTCAATGTAGTCCTGTTTCTCTTACTGTGACTAATAACTGTATACATACACTTTCATCCTGGGAGCTGGCTTGAAGCTCATCTCCCTGGCTGTGTGTTTCCAGGACTGGGCCACCTGAGGAGCTAGTTAACAGTTACCTTTTGTTTCTCTGCTTTTTTTTATATCTCTGCTTCTGTCTCCTTGAACCGCAGTCGGCCTCAGCAGCTGGCTGCTGACACTGAGCCTGGTTCTGCCGGAGGTTTCTTCCTGTTAAAATAGAGTTTTCCTCTCCACTGTCACTACAAACATGCTTGGTATGAGGGAATGCCTTCGAGTTAATGAGTCGATGCAATCAACTGGTTTTCCTTAGAAAACTTTGAATCTATCTGACTTTATGATTTGGTTGAATCTTCTCTGTAAAGTGCCTTGATATGACACGTGTTGTGAATTGGTGCAATATGAATAAAATGAATAGAAACTGGCTTTTTCTGCCAGTACAAAGGGACTCAAAACCTCTATTTTTTGTATTGGCTTAAAATCTTTTAGTAATGAACGTTAGTCTATGCCACACCTGGTACTGAAGTCCCCAAAGCAACAAAGACCACCGCAGTAACTGAGTCTTTGAGGCCGACCGTGCAGCCAAAATGTGAGGCCAGGTCTCCGATTATGGCGGTCAGCATGCCGATGACGATAATGGAGACGACGAAGCATGCCCAGCCGTTCCAGTAGTCCGTCGGAGGAACAAAGGCAAATAGAAGCTTCCAGAAGACCGTCAGGAAGTGCATGACGTAATCGAAACAGGAGGGCATTTTTTCCTCACCACCTTCATCATCATCATCACCTGAGGAAGGAGAAAGCCCTCAGCGTTGATTCATGAGGAAAACTCAGTGAAACTGGGTTTCTTTTCAGGCAAAGTTTTTACCTGAACTGACAGTGATGGCCTCCACAAACTGCTCCCTCCAGGTGTTCGTCCCAATGACCAGAGCCAGATTGGTCTTCTTGATGAGTTTATCCACCGTGCTCTGAAACCCAGGAGATCACAGTAAACTAGGGGTGTAAATCACATCCATCATGGTGATTCGATTCAGTATCGATTTCCTGACCCAACGATTCGATTATTTTCGATTTCTCAAGAATACACCACGATTCGATTTGATCGAATCGGGTTAAATTTTTCTATTTTATTATTATTATTTTTTACACCTTACAGGCTAAACAAAAAGTTTCAAGTTTGAAATAAATCAATTGAAAGCTGTAATATCATTATGTATTTTCTTTAGAAACAACAGCAAATAACAGAGTAGAAAAGTAGTTGCAATCAAAAATACTGCAAAATACTGCACTGGGTCAGTGTAATGAGTGCAATGCAATACCTCGGCTCCAGAGAAACTGTCCAACATATTTTCTTAGAATGTAATAAATATACTTCAGGAAAAGAGAGAGATGTTGTGTAGAGAGTTAGACAGGAAATAAAAATAAACTAGATATAAGGGGAATTGTTTCAAAGGTAATCTGGGGATGTAGTTTTTGGGGGTATTTTTAATTTTCTAAGAAGAACGGGTATTTTTTAGGGAGAATATAATAGTTTGTCTGGTACCTGTCTCCATTTCTGGAAGGTGGCGGTAATGCACCTATAAGTTGTTTGCCGAATCCGCCATTAAAAAGAAAGAAGAAGAAGGCTCCAGTGTGTCGACGTCACACGCCCTCCTTGAGAGAGCGGCTCAGCACCTCTCCCAAGATTGTAGCTGACTGCAGACATTGCAGCAGACAGGAGGGAGGCCGGCTTGTTTGTTTTTATGACTGAAATTGGAAAACAACTGAAGTGGAAGTTTGACCCGCTAGAGAAGCGAGGTCTTGCGGAAGAGCGCTGGGACCCTTTTTCCACCTGGATCTCCAGCTCTTTTTTGGCCCTCGCGCATGTCCCTTCCGTCGTCCGGATTAACTTCGCCCCCACTTCCTGCCGCCTCGGCAGTATCTATGACCCACAGTTGGTAGGCGCTCAGACCCGCTGGGCCAATGTTGAGCATAATTTAAAAATGTCTGTGTCAATTCAGCTTACTGCAACACACACTGCTGTAAGAGTATAACCAGGGAAGCGGTAGGGAGGGCAAAATAGGTTTTTAGCGGCACACAGCAGCCCAAGGGAGGGAAGGTAGCCCAGGAGCAACTGGATAAAAATAGGCCGGAGGAAAAAGAAAAACATAAATCCGATAATCTTTAGCGGACGTGCGATGCATCGGATCGTCGGCTGTTGGATACGTTGCCTCGATACAAAAAAGCATTATTGTATTACACCGCTACAGTAAAAACCACATAAATCATTTAACATTCAATCCACCATTTTGCACCATTCACTTAAAAGAAAAAGTCTGGGTCATGGTCAGAATTGGCTTCTGAACAGTACTTTTATCAAAGAAGGGTTAGTTACTTGGGTTTGAGGGTTCTGACTAACACTTCCGAGAGGAAACAGGGTGATTTCTTTGCGGATTAAATCAAAAGGGTAAAACAAAGCAGGAATGCAAAATCCCTTCAACTAAGCGAAAAAGCAAATATTCAGAACTTCATACAGGGATGGCATCAGGGAAAACCAAACACACGAGCCAGGACATGGTTAGGCAACTTGGATAGCAGCATGAGCAAAGACGGCAAGAGCAAGAGCAGAGGGAGAGCAAATAGGTAGAGCAGAGGCGCCTGGCAGTGCAAACAGGCGGACAAAAAGGAGCAGATGTGGGGATGAGGCCGAGGGAGCCAAGAGGGAAAGGAACACACACACACGAGGGCAGCGGGGCAACAGAAAAACGCCAGGAACGCCGTCTAAGTGGCAAAACTGGAATTATAAACCAATAAATCTAGAAAACGAGGAGCAAAGTAAAGGCAACAGAACCGGTGAAAAGGTTTCCAAAGCCAAATTATTTACAAAACTTTTCAACCATGGTGTATTTTCATTAAGAATGAAGCACTGTTCCAAATTATTAGCTTTTACGGAAGCAAGGGTTTAATAAAATTAATTCATAACAACGAGGTTTGTGACATCATGGTGCGGTATTGGTGTTTAACAGATACAGTGGTGTATCTGGTGTGTGTCTCAACGCGCTATTATCCAAGACATCTTAAACATTCTTCTTTGAAATGATGGCTACATATATTGTGTTTTTTCTCTGGCCAGAAGAGTTGGCAATCCGACGACAAACCCGTCTGTGGAGGATCATGAATCGGAAAGGTGAAAAAACAAATTTTTTTTTCACTTTTACTCGATGTATTACAACATCCAACTGCCATGCACCTGGGCATTGTCTACAGTGTAACTATAGCTCTGGTGAATTTCAATGGTGAATTTCTCTGGAAATCTAAAATTATTAATTGACTGGGGTGGTCTGTGGGTTTATTGGTTGCTTGTTCAAAGCGGGGAAGGAAACGACCTTGAGCTTTTTGCACTACCATGACATCATATGTCCAGGAGTCAGGTGTTACTATATTTGGGCAAAAATAGCGCTTACTGGACTCAGTAATTCACGACAATAATTATTCTTTTTTATTTTTTCACTGATTAATTCTACATTTATTAAATCACCACAAATAGCATTAGTTTTAGGTAAATATTGATCCATTGAAGGTTTTCACTTGCTGACGGGACTTTACCTTTAAATCCTTCTATTATCTAAAACAGGGCTGAAGGTAGTTTGGATAGCAAGCATGGTTGGGACTGTATGCGGTTTGGGGCTCCATTTTCATAGTAGCTCCAACCTTAAATTTAAAACTCTCACAATAACATTTGTGAAGAAAGTAAATTTAGTCAATGAATGTGTAAAATGGGCGCATTTGTTCCTTGTTATCGTAAAACATGTTACAACTTTGTTTTTTTCTTCCCGTGACAAGGTTTTAATTTGTATTCAGAGTCAGTAGTTAATCCTTTACACCAGAGGTCACACATTATCACTTGCATCTTAGGGTCCCTCCTATTCACTATCTCAATGCTCCCCCTAACTCAGATCTTAATGAACAGTTACCATGATGATGCAGGCGACACCTAACCTGATGAACAGCCAGATGCATGTCTCGCTCAGCCTAGCTCCACTCACATACATCTGGGACACCGCCATAGGAATTGCCTTTACTGAAGGCTGGGCCTTATCAAAACTCCTTGATTGGATAAGCCACTTGTCTGTCATCTTTATCGACGTGCTATTTCAACCACTCACACCGAAGCTAACCCGTGACGCTGTGATAGGAGGAGCCATTTGGTAGATCAAGCTCTTGCCAAATCGGGTTCGGGAGGGCGAAAACATCGTTTCCACCAACAAAAAAGCCTTCAAAGCAGTTCTCTGATGTTCTTTTTAATGAAACAATATCAGATAGATTGGATCAACACAGAAGAAATAGCAGCATCAATGCTAACGCTTGTTTCCTCGATGCGAGCCACCATTGTTGTTGGAATCTCACGGCCGCTTCTCCACTCCAGGAAACACCCGCCCCAAGCCCCTGATTGGACAGACCATAAATTCGGCTGGGGAAATCACTTTCAATGAGCGTGTCCCAGATGTATGTGAGTGGAGCTTAGGCGGAGCGAGACATGCATCTGGCTGTTGTCAGGTTAGGCGACACCCTGTCACTAGGTGACTATGAACCCATTCCAGCTCTGGGTAAATGCAGAGAAGAAGCAATGCATGGATGAACAAAATGTTCATAAGGCTCTAAATCTGGGTGTAGTGATGGACTCGGACCTGAACCTTCAGAGGCTCATAAAGACGGGGGCAAAGAGGCGGCTTCTATCACCTAAAGAACATCTCCAGGATTAAAGGACTAATGTAAGTCGAATTGATTACTGCAACGGTGTTTTCATAGGTCTGCCTAAAAAGTGGATCAGACAGCTGCAGCTGATCCAGAACGCTGCTGGCCGTGGTCCTCACTAAGACTAAGAAAGTAGAGCACATCACCCCAGTTCTAAAGTCCTTACACTGGCTCCCTGTATCTCGGAGAATAGACTTTAAAATTCTTCTGTTAGTCTATAAATCTCTGAATGGCTTAGCTCCTAAATACATCACAGACTTGCTATCAGTGTATCAACCCTCCAGACCACTCAGGTCTTCTGGCTCCAGCCTGCTCTGGATTCCTTAGAACTAGAACCTAAACATGGAGAAGCAGCATTTTGGATCCTATGCTCCACTTATCTAGAACAAACTTCCAGAAAACTGTAAAAGTGCAGAAAGCCTGAGTTCCTTTTAAATCAAGACTAAAACACATTGTTTAGGATTGCCTTCGACTGTTATAGTTAAACAGTTCAACTGAAACATCATTAGTTCAACTTTTTTCTGTTTTTAATATTCTTTTTTGTTTCTGGATTTTTTTTATTTTTTTTATTTATTTTTTTTCCTACTTTCTTTTATTCTGTTTTATTTTCCTGTATTTTAATCATGTAAAAGCACTTTGCATTGTCTTTGTACCGAATTGTGCTATACAAATAAATTTGCCTTGCCTTGCCTTGCCTAATGTCTTAGCAGGACCATGAAAAACTAATTACCACAAGAATGTCCTTCTCTTTTTCTTTTTCTACAGCACTTTGCAAGTGAAATGTGGTGTAAAAATTCATATGTAACATTTATTGATTTACATTTAGAATTTCAGACACATAGGTGTACTTCCAACCTTGAACTCATATGATTCCTCAATGATAACTTCAAGACGGACGTGTTCGCCCAACATTGGTCGTCCCATCTCCGCAATCCGCCTCTCTTCTTCCTCCTTCTTTGTCAAAGCCTCCTCACACACTCCATCTGAAACACATTGGAAGGATGGATGGATGGATGGATTGAAGGAGGGATGGATGGATGGATTGAAGGAGGGATGGATGGATGGATTGATGAGGACAAACCTGTGATGCTGATGATATTGGAGGGGGCGCGACGGTCTCGGCCCTGGACTTTCCTGTAGATGTCTTTACCTGAACAGGTGAACAGAAACCGAATCAACTGAATCAAAAGTTTTCCTTTTATCAGACGTAACCAGAATCGAAGAGGATTCCAGCTCCACCCAACATCTGTATGCACATGAGAGAAAAACCTCAATCTGAAAAGAAACCTTTGGTGGATGTGAGTCGACCCGTTTTAATGAGGTGAAGCCAAAAACCAGCATGATGCAGGAGTTGCAGTCTGAGCCAGTTAAACATAAACCTCTGATGGTGAACAGAGCATGCTCAGTGTGTCATCACTTCCTCTAATAAGTCCCTGTTCTGACTAAAGGCATGCAGTCAGAATGTGATTAACGTCGACTCCTGACCCGCTGAGGCCATTGTGAGCTGGGAGATACGTTCTGCTGTGACAACATGTAAAATCTACTGTGACTCCAGTAAGAAAACGAAAGCTTAAAGTGAGTGAGGGAAGGGAATGATAGCTTCTACGGTGTGTCACCAGAACCTTTACCACAGGAGTACTTGGAGAAAGCTGGTTTTGCTGCTAAAATTAATAATTTGATGAAATTCTAATTCAGAAAGATAAAAGGCTTGTAGAGGGAAGGTTAACCAGCAAAAAACCAACTGGTGGTAAAGTTGAAGTTTGATGTTCAACCAGCCAACCCCAAGGAGATCTCCAGGACAAACTTTTCTAGTAGATTATTTAATCTATGTCTTCCACATCACTCCACGGATAAACAGGTTTTCAAAATCTTCACATCGGTATTATGTCTCCAGTGGAACATAATAACAATCAAAGGCTCCCATTTAACAAACCGGTGGTTCTATGGCAGTTTTCTTTAATTCTAGTCCTCAAGGTCCTTCGTCCTGAAGCTTTTAGATACGTCTCTGACTCCACACCTGAATCAAATGTCTGAATTACCTCCCCTGTATGCAGCAACGTTCTCCAGAGTCTTGAATATTTGATAGGCAGTGTTGGGGAGTAACGGATTACATGTAACGACGTTACGTAATTTAATTACAAAAAAAGAGTAACTGTAATTCGTTACAGTTACAATGAGAAAATATGTAATTCAGTTACAGTTACTTCCGAAAATATTAAGAATTACAAATTTTGTTACATTTTTTAAAAAATATAAAGAAAAACCTTTGAAAAATATGTAATGAGTAGAAATATGTGTGAGTAGAAAATGAAGGCTTATCATGTTTTGGGTGTACTATTCCTTTAAAGTAATCAAAAAGTAATCAAAAGTAATTAGTAAAAACATTACTTTTTAAACGTAATCGAAAAAGTTACACTACAATTACATTTTAAACAAGGTAACTTGTAACTGTAACGGATTACATTTTTAAAGTAACTTACCCAACACTGCTGATAGCTGGTTTAAAGCAGAGGCGTGTCTAAAAGTCATACGGCACACCTGTATTGGAGAACTTTCTTGTAGAGGCTATCCCTACTGTATATATTTGTCAACAGTTCTTTAGATTTATTGTTTGGCCTGATAGCATTTAAAACAGCAACATCTCAAACCAAACCAAACGTCATAGAGGAGTTCATCATAGGTTTTAATTGGGTTTACACTGATGAGACCAAAGAGGGGATGTTTTGGGAAGATGGAAAGACGCATGTCGGAGGAAAGCATATTCAGTCGATCAGCATCAACATCTTTTGAGGCTCTATAGCAGGGGTGCTCAAGTCCAGTCCTAAAGAGCTACCATCCTGTAACTTTTAGATGCATCTCTTCTCTAACACACCTGAATTGACAGGCTAAATCTGTTGGGATCTGGAGGCTTGTCCACTTTCTCCACCAGAGGGCGCCTGAGATCTTCCTCCTGAGGGCATGAGCTTACTCCTACACACCTGTTTCCTGTCTGCTCTTCAGGAGACCTATTTAAGGAGGAGGAGGCTGACACTTCCCTGCCAGAGTGTTTGCCAGTTATGGTTTGCAAAACCTGAGCCAGGCTGCCTGATCTGTAACCCTGATTTTGAGAACCTGTCTGACCCCGTTTCTCTCTGCCTCACAGATCCTGACTTTTTGGAAACCTGTAATCCTGGAGAAAGAAATCTCTGTCTGGAATCTGCCTGCCTGCACTCCGTCTCAGTCTGTCTGTCAATCTGTAAACTGCAAGTTTCCTGGATCAACACTAACTGCTTTGTCCTCCTCAGTGGCTTCCATCCCGCGACCAGTCAGAAGAACCCAGAACCTGTGTTCCATTCACTTGTAAATATTGTAAATAAATCATTTAAACTTTTTACCTGTTTCAAAGAGTGGTTTCTGCATGTGGGTTAGACGCCTTGAACCCATCATGACAAAATCCCCTCCTTTAGCCCAGCTGAGGCATCGTAACAAGCCACTCATTTGATTCAGGTGTGTTAAAAATGGGGCGCATTGAAGGGTTGCAGGATAGTAGCTCTTGAGGACTGGATTTGAGAACCCCTGCTCTACGGTCTGCTGAATGGGGGGTTCCCTGCTGATAAGGTTCTAAAGGCTGCTGAATAGGGTTCTATAAGTTGGTGAGGAAGGTTCTATTTTCTTCAGGCAATTAAATTGAGGACGGACTTGATCTTTCTTCTGTATATTGACTCTCAGGAAACAGAAATTAAAGATGTTCTGATTATTGTCCCAAAGTCAGTTCTCAAGGGCTGCTGTCCTGCAGGTTTTAGAGGTTTCCCTGCTCCAGCACAGCTGATTTACGTTGTTAGTTGATTAACAGGCTTTTGCTGAACTGCAATCATCAGAATAAGCTGTGCTAAAGCAGGGAAACCTCTAAAACCTGCAGGACAGCGGCCATTGGGGATGCTTGTCCTCTTTCGTTTTGCTGATTTGAATGCGGATGCAGAGCTTAGACTTATTGGCTGTTTGGGATCTGTCGATGAAGAAGAGGCTGAACCGTGTGTTTACTCTGCTCATCTTTATCTCCATGTTGGACTTTCTAAAGCAGGGGTCTGCAACCTGCGGCTCCGGAGCCACATATGGCTCTTTGGACCCTCTCCACCGGCTCTTAATACTGGCTAAAATGTATATAAAGAGCTAAATAATTTACTACAATATATACCGGTATCCAATAGCTTTAGCGTTTTTATAAGATGGAAGAGAATGATTTTAAAAGAACCAGAAATATATTTTCAGAGACATTTTTCTATGAATTAGCTTGAGAATTATATGTTTTAACATTAAAAATATATGAATTGATTGTTTGAGATGGCAACAACTAATTTCCTATACAAGCTTTTAAAAAAAAGGTTTTCTAGAAAAAGTCATGGTATTATTTGCGGCTCTAAACAACTTTTATTTGGTCGTACTCTTGGCAAAACGGCTCTTTGGATATGAAAGGTTGCAGACCCCTGTTCTAAAGGTTTCTTGTGACCCTCCTCACCCAAGTCTGTGTTTGGGTCTGTTGAGTGACAAATGAGAGCCTCAGTAGAAGTTTCAGTGATGTGTTGAAAACCATCAAAACCAAACACTTTTTCACTTCAAGTGTTAAAACACTTTCTAAGCAAACATGTCCACCACTGGACGGTGTCTTACCACACAGCTGTTTTTCTGATAAAAAAGTTAGATAGCATCAGTTAATGATGATCCACCAGTTACTGATACCTTGTACCAGGACTGAATGATTGGATCCCCTACCTGTCTGTACGAAGCCACCTGTAAGGTCAGAAAACAACAACATACAGTCAAATGCAGTGAGGTGTGTGTTTCAATATAAAAAAGTTTGCAGAGGACAGGACAGCAGAGGACACTGAAGTCTCCTTACCGACTTCCTGAAGCAACACAGCTGAAGAGAGAAAACAGACGAGAGAAAAACGTGAAGCAGAGCAACAAAGAACCATGAAGCTGCAGAACCAGAGGAGCCCAGAACTTATAGATTATCTCAATTGGAATATTTATGGTTTTACTTAAGCTTGAGGATACGTCCTCAGCCTGGTCCAACACAGCATGCTTCTGAACACCCAGAACATTAATGATGTTAGTTTGTGTTTAGATTACTGGATTTGGACGAAATAGAATTAAAACTGAGTGAGAGAATTTGGTCCATCAGCCAATCACAGCTGAGCCCCTGACAGTCCTGACCAATAGAAGGAGGCAGCAGAGTGATAGCAGCTGGAAGGAGAGGTGAGAGGGGTTTAGGTAGGACTCACACCTGTCCATCTCCTGCTGTCCCAGCAGGGCTCCTGCAGCTCCACGTAGAAGCTGGCCTTCTTATCATACTCCTCATGGTCGATTATTCTAACAGATATGGTCTTCCTGCAGGAGGTGGGGGAGGTCAGGGGTCATGCATTAGTTCACAGACACACTAAAACACTGATGGAGACAGACTACTAAAAAAACTGACAGTGCTCCATTTACAGGAGGAGGAGGACATCTCACTTGACCTGCATGTGGAAGGATGGACATGCAACGGAGCAGTGCTCCTCAACACTGGCCCTTAGGAAATAAAGTCCTGCATGTTTTACGTCGATCCTTGCTGCTGCATACCTGACCTTCATGAATGAACGATTGACTGCTTCTGCAGCTGTTTGGATCAGATATGCTGGAGCAGAGACACATCTTAAACATGAGGGACAGCGGGGTCCACAAGGACCAGGGTGGAGGACAACTGCAAACCTGAATGGAAGGACTGAGTTTCTCCCTGCAAGGCCTGGAGTTGAGTCAGTATTAAACAAGGTTACAGGTTAAAGTGGGCGGGTTCAGGCCACAGGGTGGGCCACTGCCCCCACCTTTCCGTTCACTCATCTCCAGCAGCTGAGGCTCTCCGATCTCTAGGAAGAAGTTCTTGTTTTTTTCATACTCTTCATCGTCAACAATGTTGATCTGAATCGTTTTTCTGAAACAGAAGAAAGCAGAAGGAGACATTGCAGAGAGAGAGGAGCGCAGAGGCATGAAGAACGGGGGGAAGAAGGTGTACTCCAACAGGTGGGGGAAAGACAGTAAAGAGTCATGCAGAATCAGAGGGGAAAAGGAAATTCAGTTTCAAAGGAAGCAGAGACTCATGTAGGATATCAGTGAGAAAGGACGTAGATCCTCCATAAGGTAAGGGCTTTAATAGTCCTGGACAGTGCAATGATCAGGTTCTAAGGAAACACTGGGGAACGTAACAGCAGTTTCAACACCTTCATCCATTACATGCAGTGTGCGAAAGCTGTAAGTGAAATTAAAGGAATAGTACACCCAAAACATGATTAGCCTTCATTATCTACTCACCCACATGCTGAACAACACTCTGGAGTACTTTTTTGATATCTCAAATGCATCTGAAGTTCTGGGAGGCTTCTTGCTGTCTGCTGACATTCAAATAATGGAGGCTCTATGGCCGAGGACAGAAAGGTCCATAAAAGAGTCCACAACAAACGTGTCAATATTCCTCCATACTGCTGGAGTCCAATGTATTCCCAAGTGTCCTGAGTGGGTAGCATCCCAGAATTTACTCGAAACAGTCATTTAGAATGTTTTTAGAGCATCAAACAGTAGTGTATAGGACTTCCTGAAAGCGCTGTTCAGCCACGACGCCACGGAAACCAAGGCAGACCAAAACCAGATGAAAAGTCAGCTTTCAGCGGGTAAAGAACTCATGCTCTTTCCTCAACACTGAAGTCCTCGTGACATTTCACATTTTCTGTTGCTTCTTTTCTTTTGCACAGGTAAACAGCACATTTTCTACTCAGCACTATTGGAAGAGCAGACGCTGAATGCGACTTTCATCTGGTTTGGTCTGCCGCTTCCTCAGAAGGCCGAACGCCAACATTGAATCATTGAATCATACACTACTGTTTATGCCCCAAAACATTCTAAAATGACTTAGTTTCGGGCGCCATAGACCTCCATTATTTGAATGTCAGCAGACAGCAAGAAGCCTCCCAGATCTCCAGATGCATTTGAGATATCAAAAAAGTACTCCAGAGTGTTGTTCAGCATGGGGGTGAGTAGAAAATGAAGGCTAATCATGTTTTGGGTGTACTATTCCTTTAAGTGTTGCAAGAACTTTTCATAAAGCTGTTTTTAAATGGATTCTATTTCTCACCAGCAGGAGGAGCTGTCTGTGCCTTTCAAAGTTCTTGTTTTTATATGCCAGTTGTCTGGCTTCTGTTCCATCTTACTCAGAACCAAAGCTGTTTTCAATTTTTCACTCTAGTTTACAGTTTTTTATTAGTTTAAAATTTTTAAAATCATTAGTTTAATTTAGTTTTTGAATTGGGTATGCTGTTTTTATCTATATTACTTTAAACGTAATGGCTTGCATCACATTTTGGCCCAAGCATTAGCTCAATCTGAGATATATATTGACCTAAGATATTTTTAGGTTAATATTTAGCGTTGCCCCTTTAACAAATATCTGCATAATTTCCTACAATTAGACAAAAAAAAATTGACTTACTCCTGTGAAAGGAAAAACACAGTTTTGCATAAAGACACAAGCTCATAATGGTAACTAAAAATCAATTGTTTATGGAGGTTTTAAGCAATGTTTTCACACTTTATTTTTTTACTCTTTTAGTTTTTATTTTGGTTAATAAAGCACATTTTCTTAGCTTCCAGCTTTCATTTTTTATAGCTATCTATAATAAATTTTATTAAATTCAACTTAGCATCCAGTTATTGACTTTGCAGGATTCTTTCCTCTTGGATAAGCAGGCAGACACAGTAGAGATTTGCTTGCATTGTGATATCGACTCTACAGATATCGCTCACACCGAGCAAGCATGCAGCGAGAGTGGAGAGGAAAAACTTCCTTTCAACAGGAGGAAACCTCAAGCAGAACCAGAAACAGGCTCAGTGTGGGCAGCCCTCTACTGAGACCAATGAGGATTGAAGGAGAGAGAAGCAGACATAGAAAAGGAACATTAAGGCTCTGATCTATAAAAACATTATATGTCACAAAAGGTAACAGTAAACTGGCTCTTTCTAGGAAATACACAGTTGAGCAGATGAGCCTTGTGTCCATTTTAATGTCAAACTGAATAAAGAGAGCACATCCACTACAGAGTAGCTATGTCAAGGAGAGAAATAGGACTAAACACTGAAAAAAGGACTAAGTTGATCATCTATAAAAGTAGAACATAAAGAAATGAGTCAAGCAGGAAGACCTGACTCTTCTCAGAAACCTTTATAGTTTAAGGTTCATAATTTTTTAACCTTCGTTCCTGTTGTTTGACCTTCTACCTCACCCTGACCTCAAACACAAGCTGCACATAAACATAATATAAGATATTATCCTGTGCATCTGTGATCTGAGGAAGAACCCAGCTGGGTTTTCAGGACCCAGAGATTCCAGCAGCCTGTGTTCATGTATGGTCCTATCGGGATGTGATCCAGGTGTTCCTAAATGTTACCTCCTCTCCAGGGGTCCACCCTTTAGCAAAGTATCTGTCGGTTCTGGACGGGAAGTTTGGCAGCCTGTTCCTGGACGCAGGATGGAGGGAGCTGTTTGGACGAGCCGAGCCTCCACTGCTGGGTGAGTATTGGGTTCCTGTCACAAATTTCTCTTAGCATGAAACCTCAGATCTCAAGGTGGGATTGTTGTTTTCCTCCCAATAGATCCTCTGGGAGTGTCTGCTCGGGTGTGTGAGTATGTGGCAGGAGCTGCAGTATCCCACCTCTGTCCGATCTCAGAGGCCATGCTGACCTGCAAACACAGGAGGTACCATTGTTCAGAAAGACAGGCTGTAGCACTGGATAGGCTGGCATTAGTGTCGGATAGAATTATGGCTTATGATCGCAGCTTTCAAAACAGGAAACGCCTAAAGGGCTATGCCAACTTTTCTCTTACCTTAGGTATCTTCAATCAGGGTTCGTACGTGTGCTGGAAATCCTTGAAAATGCTTGAATTTTGACGCTTGTGTTTTTCAAGGTTTGAAAAGTGCTTATATTTTGGATGAAATCCTTGAAAATGTTTGAAATTGTAACTATTTCTTTCGCAACAAATACCTATCTAACTGAATCGGGTGTTTATTAAATGGAGAAATAAAATGTTGGAGAGCCTGAAAATGAAACCTGCTCGCTTATGTGTGACTGCGATCTGCCAGTCTATTTCCATGTGTGACTCCGCCCCCATGAAACCACTACTGCACCATGCCGGGAGGTTGTCGCTTCAATGAACGCTGGCTGGAAGATGAAAACTACAAATTATGGATTAAACGGGGATAAACCCCACGAGTTGCCTCTTGTAAAGTCTGCAAAATAGATGTGCAGCTTTTCACAAAGGGCGAGTCTGCGCTGTCGTCGAGTCACATGAAGGGTGAGTCATAGACTTTTTAAGTAAGCCAACTGAAGTAGCCTAGTACACGTTAACGTAGCGCTTATTTGTTTACGCTTAGTAACTGCTAGCTAGGAATTCACAGGCTAAGTTACTGAGTGACTTAGAGTACGGTGTGATATTATAATGTTAGTAGGGATGCAATCGATATTGGGATTTTGGCCTATATCCGATATGCCGAGTATTCTTAAAACTCATGTAGCCGAAGTAACCTATATCGATACTGATGTTAAAGCTGGACAAAATAAGTAGTCATTGAAAATAGCAGTTTTGTTATCCATTTCTGACACACTTTACCCCAATATACCTAATATATTTTCATATGCTGATATCAAATAGATTTTAAAAACGCTGTATCGATCTATTTTACTAAAAATCTCGAAATTTCATCGCTCTGTTACAAACTCGTGATATTTCAAAAATTTCTGTGAGATTTTGCTAGTAAAATAGATCGATACCGCTGGCCAATATATCAACATATAAAAAATATGCAAACATTTCGTGGAAATTTCAGATTGTGAGTATAACGTATTTACATATAGCAATATTTCATTAGTAAAAAGAGATTGATATGGTGTTTTTAAATGGCAATATATCAGCATATGAAGATATTGTGATATTTTAATGTATCAATATTTTTCCTCGTCTTGTAGTTTTTAAGTCTGTAAAAAGAAGTTTTTGAGGAAGAAGAAGAAGTAGTACTTTTTTTTTAGACCTTTAGAAACTCAGAAGCTGATCAAATATCGGGTTAAATATCGGTGGGGTGGCCGATGTCCGATATTCAGTTTTAAGGCCGATACAGATATGGGGCCGATTATATCGTGCATCCCTAAATGTTAGTATTGCAGTGTTATTGCAGTGTTTCCCGCAGCACTATCTTGCTGGCCGCCTCGCCAAAGTCACGCTACCGCCTCGCCAACGTTCCAAAAAAAAACAGAAAAAAAACACACAAAAAAAACGAAGTTTTAATTCATTGCCAGGCCCAGACCTTAAAACAGCATTGATAACTCTACGGTTGATACTGAATTGCGACACCCTCTGGTTGGTTATATTACTACGCCATGGCAGAGGAGTAATCCAACCAGTCATCTGCGCAAAACTGGTTCCGGCCGACAACTGGCGGTGGTCTAAGGTGCTGGAAAAAGTTTTGAAATGGATCTTAAAAGTGCTTGAAAAGTGCTTGATTTTGACTTTGGAAAAGGTGTACGAACCCTGATCAATCTGCTCTAGTTTAGATACTACAGTACTCAATTTCATAAAACCTGGATTATGTTATTCTAGACTAATAGGAGAATATATGAAATCCAGTTTGAGATTAATTAAACCTTCTCAGTTACCAGCATTGGCTTCTCATCTGCTAGCACCGACCTCTCGGTACTGTTAGCTCTTTATCAATCAGATCAGTGGCTGGCATTAGAAGAATGAAGCCATTAGGATGAAGTCTCCGGTTCTTTAATCCAGAGACAAAGCAAAGACGTTCATTTTCAGAGAGATGCTCTGAACTGATGACTTTTTTCTCCGCAGCCCTGAAGACGACTCGTTTCAGAAGTTTGTTCCATTTATCGGGGTAAGACGCACTGCAGACAGGAAGTACCATCACAGCAGCTGCTTCCAGTGCTGACCTGCTCCTCCTGTCTGTCTGTCCTCAGGTGGTGAACGTTGGCCTCGTTGAACAGAACTTCTTGTCGACCTCAGGTACGTCTGAATCAACCGACCCCTCGCTCGACTGACGTGGACTCTGTTAACCCCCCCCCCCCCAAACCTGTCCACATACAGTGGACTCAGATGACTTCATACTGGGATCTCCTCCCTGCCAGTCTGGGGTTGGACTCACCTCCACACCCCCACCGTCCCCCTCCATCAGGTACTTCCTGTCCACATTGTCCCTCTTTGGAGACATCTTACCTAAAATAATCCAATGAAATCTCCACTTCCTCTCTGATCAGCTCTTCAGCAGAGATGATGGGTCTGCAGGTGGACTACTGGACACATTCTGGAGGAGGAGGAGGGGGTGCAGCTGAGTGGAGAAAGGAGGTGGGGATGAAGAACAGTCTGAAGAACAACTTCCGCTGCCTTCAGGTGTCCCGTCTGAGTGCAGGAGAACTGATGAGTATGACGGTGGTGATGAAGGAGAAGAATAAGAAAGGTGAGGAGGAGGAAGGTTAAGCCATCAGGATGCTTTTTAGTTCAACTTTGATTAACATTTGAATCATAGTGCTTTACTGCCCCCTAGTGGACACTTTTCATCACTTTTCGTCACAAAAAAATCTATGGTTATGATGAGTTGGTTCTTTTTTCACATTTTTTTGTGTATTTTTATTAAACTTTCCTTATATAATCCAATATTAATGTCATAGTTAAGACGGTAATACCAGTAAATCACCAATTAAGTGTCAGCATTGTGATATAAATACATCAAATAAGATAAATGTTGTCAACTAAGATAAAACAAGTCAATGACTGGATGCAATCAGCTGATATTCCCTAAATTGAAATCATTTAACCAATCTGCCTGAATAATCAGAATTATATCATTATTGTATAATCAGGATGACAAGGGGTGTAAATACATAAATAAATAAGATATGATTATTTAATGTGGTCTAAAACATTACAAAACGCTGTACTGTTGAAGATGATTTAGAAATCATTAAATAAATTACTCCTTATATTTGAAAGAAAGAAAGAACACATTTTTTTCAAATTTATTTACTGACCGATCAGACATTTTCTCCAAACAGAACTGGATGAATAAAACTTCTCATCCCTTCCTCTGTAAACAATTCATTCACATCTTTGATTAAGTGTAGGAACAAGACGACAATCATAAATCCTTCAAATTTATCAAGACCATTTAGAAACTTTCCAACAGTAAATAATAAATAAAACTAGCAGCACTTGCTGAGGAAACCATTAGTATGCATGGAGCGTGGGATAATCTTCAGCCTTCTAGCATCTCAGTCCTCCACTGCAGCAGAAACAAACATGTCTTAAAAGCAACACCACAATCTTTTGGAGAAATAATAAAATGTATAAGATGAAACCAGACTGTTTGAGATTTGAATTGCTTAAATCTCCACTGTACTTATTCAGATTTCGCTTTGGAAAAAGAAAACTTATATTCACGGAAGCTTTCTCCAGAATTTTGATGAGGTAAAGTCCTCAATAACGTCTTCAAAAATCCAGAGATGTGGTAAATCAATTTCAAATTGCCAACAACAGAAAATACATTAGGTTTCTTTTCTGTTATTCTTGCTGTCCGATATGTTTTCACTCAATCTAAGGCCTCTGGCTCTGATAATAGAAAGTTTAAAGCTGTCGATCGGCCCAGGACACACAAAGGGGCAGAGGCTAGGGATGCACGATATAATCGCCCCCCTATCGGTATTGGCCTTAAGAAAGCTGAAATATCGGATATCTGCCACCCCACCGATATTTAACCCGATATTTGATCAGCTTCTGAGTTTCTAAAAAGTCTGAAAAAAAAAATACTACTTCTTCTTCTTCCTCAAAAAGCTTCTTTTTTACAGACATAAAAACTTCTAAAGCATCGAGGGAAAAAATATTGATACATTCAAATATCACAATATCTTCATGTGCTGATATATTTCCATTTAAAAACACCATATCAATCTCTTTTTACTAATGAACTATTGCTATATGTCATCGTTATGCTCCGAAATCCCCTGAAAATTCACGAGATGTTGCCATATTTTTATATGTTGATATTATTGTACGCGGTATCGATCTATTTTACTAACAAAAAATCTCACAAGAATTTGCAAAACATCACGAGAGTTTTGTAACAGAGCGATGAAATTTCTACAGGATTTTTGAAAGTAAAATAGATCGATAATCGCAGTTTTTAAAAATCTATTTGATATCAAAGCATATGAAAATATATTTGAATATATAATTTTTCAAAGTGTCAGAAATGATTCACCCGAACAAAACTGCTATTTTCAATGACTACTTATTTTTTGTCCAGCCTTAACATCAGTATAGATATGGGTTATAGGGCTACATGAGAGTTTTAAAAATATTGACATATTCGGCCAAAATCCCAATATTGTGCATCCCTAGCAGAGGCATCTTCTGTTTTGGTTTAGCCTAGTGCAGAGGTCTTCAACAGGGGATCCACGACCCCTAGGGGGTCCACGGAGGTACTTCAAGGGTGTTGCAAAAGTTTTGCAATTTTATTAAAATGTCCTGTAAATACACATTAACTTGAATTTAACACACTGTAGTAAACAGATAAAGGGGAGGCAGACGATGTCATTCAGTCATCAATGCACACATTCAGCGACACACCACAGGAGCTCTTTCAAAGCTGGGCACCGTTTCATTCACAACACCTGTCCCATCAACCCAGGAATCAGAATCAAGAAATACTTTAATAATCCCAGGAAGAAATTACTTTAATTACATTACTCCGTCTGTAATAGAGTGACTGTAGGACCAGGTTTATATAACACAGTTTCATAAAAGATATATACGGTAATTAGGAGTTCCCCGCTTCATCTCGCCATCAGTCTGGAAAACGTTGAAGACCCCTGGCCTAGTAAGTAGGATGACCCCTCCAAGATGGCGGCCATATTTCATGAGCTGCAGCAACTAGCTAATGCAGGGTCAGCTCTATATCTATGCTTGCAGCTGCTCAGGCTAACGCATGAAGTTTCTGGCTATACATCAGAAACGTGTTCATTGTTCTTTTGACATGATTATCTGTAATTGTCTCATTTGTTTATGAAACCTTTGCATTTTCCTTTTCAGTTAACCTTGCTGAATTATTTCAGCGTGCTTTAGCTCATTTTAACCAACTAATCTTACATGCAAGCTATCCTTGCTCATTCTAGTTGTCCTTTTCCACTTTACTTGTATCTGATACACATTTCTGTTTGTATTTAGGACAGTTTTATGAAAAATAATTCAATTGAAAAGGATTTTTTTTAAATGCATCTGGAAAACCATGAAGGAATGAATAATTTCACCTTAAGCGCCATCTAACTGTGTAACTTTGCAAAGCATTCCAAGAAGACGATGAAGCAGATAAAGATAATGAGGATGATGATGATGGTGTTGTTGTGTATTAGTCATGTTCCTCAGCAAAAAGGCCAAGGAGAAGGAGGTGGAGTCGAGGAGTCAGGTGATCGAGGGAATCAGCAGGTTGATCTGTACGTCCAAACACCAGCACACACTCAGAGGTACACACACACACACAGCTTTGTTTTCATGACATATGGGGACATTTCTTTGACTTGCATTCATTTTATATGGCCTAACCCAGACCCTTACCCTAACCCTAAATATTACCAAGTTGTACCTAATCCTAACCTAAACTGAATTCACACCTTAGTCCTAAACCTAACCCCAACTCAAAGAACAGAACTTTACCATATAGGGACCAGTTGAATGTCCCCATATGTACCTGTAAGTCCTAGCATGTAGGATATTTTTCAAAATACTTCCCTCACATTGTAGGTAAAAACAAGACCACACACACAGGTTGCTCTGTCTTACTGTCTATGTTGGAACTTTCCATGAACTTCTATTCTTATTCCATTTCTTTCTATGGCACCCTGAGCCTTACCAATACATAACTGACCCTAAACCAAAACTAACCTTAACTCTCACCTTAGTCCTAATCCCCAAGAAGGGAACTTCTTCTCAGTCGTTGGTCCCCATGATTGTGGAAACCGTGACCCTCCTACGGTTCCCATCCTCCACTTTAGAAACACCAACTCTAGAAGTCAATAAAAAGATTTTCACAGATTAGACATTAGCTAAAAAAAGAAACGTTTCTGCCCTGTGCCAATTATCTAAAAAAACCTCACTTCGTCTTGACTTGGAGCGGCAGCGTGGTTAAGGTAGCGGCCTCCAGGAGGGGGGCCTTCTTCTCCAGCTGTTCATTTTCACAGCTCAGGGAGGGGCTGTTGCTCACACTGCAGAACTCATGAGGAGGAAGGAATTGCATTATAGCATAGCTTAAAACAAGTTGATTTTGCAGGATACAGGCCCTTTAAACTTTTACACTGCAAAAAATTAAAATCTACATTAGTCATTTTTTCTTTTAAAAAAGTGATTTTTTTCTTGAATTGAGGAGGAAAGTGAGGCCTTTTGCTAATGGATCGAAACAATTCACATTTAAAATAGGGAAAAACAATTGCATGTCTTATTTCCAGTGCATGTGATCTAATTATCTCATGAATTACCTACTCAAATTAAGGGTAAATACACAAGACATTTTTACTTATTTCTAGATCATTTTCCCAGTATACCAGAAATGGTCATCTGGCTGTCTCAGAATAAAAGTCTCTAGATTGGACCAAGAAGAGATACTCTAACATAAACTCTTTATTTGAGTCATTTTGAAAATTTGTAAAGATAGGATACTGTTTTCATTGGAAGTGCCCTTCTTTGAGTTATCATAAATAAAACTTTGTTGAAAAAAAATGCTCTTTGTCTTCCTTCAGTGTCTGTTGATGGTGTCGAGTGGAACGACGTGAAGTTTTTCCAGCTGGCAGCTCAGTGGCCGACGCACGTCAAGCACTTTCCTGTCGCGATCTTCGGCTACAGCAAACTCTGAACTTCCTCCTTACCATGGTGACTTATAATGAGGCTCTGAGATGTTTTCACCACCCTGTTTCCTACTGTCTCAGCAGGATAGGAAATTGTGTTTGAGCCCAACTTTAATTTAAGAAGCAGTTCTGAGAAGCAGTGTTGGGGTAACCCAGTTGACCCGGCAGCATGTCCCATTTGATTTACTTAATCTGTGAAAACAACTGGAAATATTGGAAGTCCAAAAAAATGTAACCTGAAGGATGAATCACTTGGTGGAAACTGTCTTTATGGTTTATATTATTTCTATATTCATCATTCAGAAGTGTGGAGTGAATTTGTTACTATTATTTCAAAGATGTGTCCTAAATGTAAATTGCAGTACTGAAATACATTTTTCCCCCTTGTTTCTTAGATTTTTCATTTTTTTTTTACATATTTTATATTTTCAATTTTATTTTTTTGTAATAGTTTTTTCAGATCGAGTTTTACAAATTGTATTCTTTAAATTATACTTTCTCTTCACTTTAAGGCTAACACAACGCTCACTCTGGTCCAACAAAAAGTTGTGTCCAGCAGACCAATAGAAATGCGTCTTTTATCGTCACTATAGAGGAAAGCCCGCCCCCAGAAGGGAAGAGGACACAATTTGAAAAGAATTTGTCAAACTTAATATAAAAAAAGAGTAATAAAAAAGTATTTGAAAAAATAAAAGCTGTAAAAGACTATTTTAAAGTATAGTTTCTGGTTTTCACGTTTTTTAATTTCCATTTACAAAACTCCTTCTTTGCAACATTAATGGAACAAAATTAACTCCATGCAGAAACAAAGTTACATAGAGTTGGTGAAACGGTCGGATTTATTCGTAAAATGTAATTCTGTGTGTATATTCATTTCATGTTGGAAAAGATGTATTTATATCTTAGAAATGTTTTCCTCTTCATGTGTTTATTCTTTCAATTAGATAATGAAAATAAATAAATAAATAAAAACTACATCTGCTGGTCAGTTTCTTGAGTAAACTAAAAGTTTCTCTTCGGTCCCTGCATGTTTTTTCACTTCTTACAGAAAAATATTCAGAACTGTAGGAGGGACAACACCACACATTTGACACCAAAGCAGGACTATGATATTTTTTTTTTTCTTCTGAGGGACTCATATTTAAATTAGAGCACAGCTTTCATACTAGAACTTACCAGTGCTGCGAAATATCGTAAAGTAAGATACAAAGAGAAAAACTTTAGAAGAAAGTTTATGTGCAGGTTTCCTTTATAAATCTTAATTTGCATTAAATAAACTGTAACTGGTTGGACCGCCTCGTTCCTGCCTATATATAATTATACAAAGTATTATGAATATCCAGAACGCCCCACCATGTTTTTGTGTTTACATAATCTCAGCAATGGAAGTCAACGATGCAAAAAACATGAGATCTATTGGTTGTGAAATATTACGGAGCCCCTCTGGTGACATGGGCAGAATTTTTTTTTTGAAGATGTTAAGGTGTGGCCACGACTTACTAACGCGTGGCCACGAGATATATAAGGTGTGGCCACAACTTACTAAGTTATGGCCACAAGTTATCTATCTCGTGGCCACGATTTTTTAAGTTTTGGCCACAACTTACTAAGGCGTGACCACAACTTATCTATCTGGTGGCCACGCCTTAGTAAGTTGTGGCCAAAACTTATCTATCTCGTGGCCACGCCTTAGTAAGTTGTGGCCAAAACTTAAAAAGTCGTGGCACAACTTATCCATCTGGTGCCACGCTTGGTAAGTTGTGGCCAAAACTTATCTATCTCGTGGCCACACGCCTTAGTAAGTTGTGGCCAAAACTTATCTATCTCGTGGCCACGCCTTAGGTAAGTTGTGGCCACTTAAAAAGTCGTCTATCCATCTGGTGGCCAGTTGGTAAGTTGTGGCCACAACTTATCTATCTCGTGGCCACGCCTTAGTAAGCTGTGGCCAAAACTTATCTATCTTACGCCTTAGTAAGTTGTGGCCATAACTTAGTAAGTCGTGGTCAAAACTTATCCATCTGGTGGCCACGCCTTGGTAAGTTGTGGCCAAAACTTATCTATCTCGTGGCCACGCCTTAGTAAG
>JAGKQL010000001.1:6193786-6213279 GCA_018398635.1 Cyprinodon brontotheroides | reverse complement strand
AGTTTTTTGTTTAGGTTTAGAACTGAGTTTTAAATGGCACTTATTGCAGACTGGGTTTAGGGTTAGGATTAGGCAACAGAATGACCATATGGGTGTCTGTGTGTGAGACCTGCGGAGCAGGTATCCTATGGTCACATGACGTCTCACTGTCCACACTGCTGTTCCTGTCCATCCCTCTGGAGTTCTGTCGGTCCTTCAGGGAGACGGTCCTTGTTGGATGTTGACTTCCTGTCTTACTGCGGAGGAATGTAGAAATACGTGTTGGGTCAGGCTTATTATCAGCGTCAAGCGCAGATAAATGGAAGTCGGTAGGCCTACCTTGGGGAGATGTGTGTCTGCAGCTCTGTTTTGGCTGCAGAGCCTGCATCTGTTGCCAAGGCGCCATCCTCCACTTCCTGCATAAGGAGAAACGAATAGGAAAAAAAGGAAAAGGAAAATCATGCATCTGAAACCCAGAGAGCCTTTGTTTGATATAAACTCAGCCCAGAGCCCACCTCATCTTCTCTGGGCCCCTCAGTGCAGTTGGACCTGGGAACTCCAGCAGACAGGGGCTCCACCTGGTCAAAAAAGCATTTAGTTACCTGCAGGCAGCAGCAATCCCTTATAAACGGTGACAACCTTTCAGGAGGTACTGTAGGGAAAGTATTAAAAAGCCAAACACTGGGTTTTGATTATTTTTAATAATTGTGACCGTACAGAAATCCCTACATTCATATCTTCAGGGTAGCATAGAGTACATGTCGAGACTTAATAATATTGCTTTAGCAATATGTGGTTTCAAGGTGTTGCTTTATTGTATATCTCATTTCGTGTCTTTCATCTTTTCTATGTCCGTTGGTAACATGTCTTTTTACGAATTTGATGAAACGGACCCCGAAAATGTTTTTTCATTGTGTCTCTTTCTACTGTATCTCTTATTTCTTCTTTTTTTCTCCTTTTTTTCTTTTTCCTTTTTCTTCTTCTGTTTTCTGCTCTATTTACATTGCGAAAGTGTCCATATAGAAACTGTAAAACTCCCTGCATAATTATAATAAAGCAATGTATATACATGAAACAAGTGGAGCAATATGGCAATTACCATACTGCTCCACTTGTGAAATAAAATCTGTTGGGCTCTTTTTGGCATCAAGACAATTATTCGTATTGCCAGACAGGACACTGTAGTAAAAAAAGAAATTATTATTGTGACCGTTTACATAAAGGTTCAACTTTGTTTTTATTATGTATGGTATTTGAATTCTTTTTTTCTTTTTTTCTTTTTTACATTTAATCCACATATGTCCACATAATCTACATGTGTTATGCTTTGTCTCATTCTGCATTTTAAAAGAATAATCTCAGCGGTCCCTTTTTGTGCATCACAGTGTATTGAGTAAATACAAATATTGTGAACAAATAATTTTTTTAATTTCATTTTTTAAACCCCTCAGAATTGTACTATAGACGAGAGTATACCAAATTCTTATATACACCTGAGTAATTTATTGATATGTTGCATAATGTCGTCTTTTTGGTGCTATAGAAATGGTCACCCTAGCTCAGACCCCTGATTATTCCTTTTGAAACAAACATATAAAGCTATTTAAATTAATCAATACAAAGACTATGAATTTCTCATTACACAAATCATTTAATAAAACATTATTTTACTAAATAATATGATACTTATACATTTCAGCGGCTATAAACTAAATGCTAATTTGTCCACATTCTAAGCTCTCCAAGATAAACTATAGATTTTAAATATAAAGGCATAAAATAAATGAGTCAATTGAATTATCTCTGTATAGTGCCTTTAGAAGAAATGTGTTGTAAATTGCCATTATATAAATAAACAGAATAGAATCCCTAAAATTATTTATTCAATATGCTGTATTTATATTGTCATGCTTTATTTCACAATATTTATCCATTATAGCCTGAGAACAGTAAATACTCCGTATCTATAGTAATAATCCCTTATCTGATAGCCAAATGTATGGTCATGGCAAAATGCCTCATTTTGCCATCCCGCCATGTACGGAAGAAGGATTAGGGCCACTGAAAAAAAAGTTAACTGATTTTTAAATTTTATTTCAGTTTAACATGGGAAAAAAGTCCAAATTCTGACTTTTTTTCTCCTGAAAGAATTCTGACTTTAATCTCAGAATTCTGACTCTTTTTCTCAAAATTCTGACTCTTTTCTTAGAATTCTGGCATTTGTTCTCAGAATTCTGACTTTAATCTCAGAATTCTGACTCTTTACCTTAGAATTCTGACATTTGTTCTCAGAATTCTGACTTTAATCTCAAATTCTGACTGAATTTTGACAATAAAAAAGTCAGAATTCTGACTTTAATCAAATTCTGACTCTTTCTCAGAATTCTGACTCTTTTCTTAGAATTCTGACCTTTGTTCTCAGAATTCTGACTTTTTCTCTAGAATTCTGACTTTAATCTCAGAATTCTGACTCTTTTCTTAGAATTCTGATATTTGTTCTCAGAATTCTGACTTTTTTCTCAGAATTCTGACTTTAATCTCAGAATTCTGACTCTTTTCTCAGAATTCTGATGACTTTGTTCTCAGAATTCTGACTTTAATCTCAAAATTCTGACTGAATTGACAATAAAAAAAAGTCAGAATTCTGAGATTAAAAGTCAGAATTCTGAGAAAGAGTCAGAATTCTGACTGAATTTTGACAATAAAAAGTCAAATTCTGAGATTAAAGTCAGAATTCTGAGAAAAGAGATCAGAAATTCTGAACAAATGTCAGAAATTCTAGAGAAAGAATCAGAATTCTGACTTTTTCTCAGAATTCTGACTTTAATCTCAGAATTTCTGACTTTTTTATCAGAATTCTGACTTTAATCTCAGAATTCTGACTCTTTTCTCAGAATTCTGACTTTTTTCTCAAAATTCTGACTTTAATCTCAGAATTCTGACTCTTTTTCTCAGAATTCTGACTTTTTCTCAGAATTCTTACTTTAATCTCAGAATTCTGACTCTTTCTCAGAATTCTGACTTTTTCTCAGAATTCTGACTTTAATCTCAGAATTCTGACTCTTTTCTCAGAATTCTGACTCTTTTCTTAGAATTCTGGCATTTGTTCTCAGAATTCTCACTTTTAATCTCAGAATTCTGACTTTTTTCTCAGAATTCTGGACTTTAATCTCAGAATTCTGACTGAATTTTGACAATAAAAAAGTCAGAATTCTGAGATTAAAAGTCAAATTCTGAGAAAAAATTCAGACTTTTCTCAGAATTCTGACTTTTTTCCCATACTAAACTGAAATAAAATTTAAAAATCAGCTAACTTTTTTTTTTTTTCACTGGCCCTAATCCTCTTCCGTAGCCATGGCAACACAATTTAACTAAAATTATCTGTGCCTTAAATAAAGTTAGACCGAAATGTTTTCTGCCTTCTGACCTGCTTTCAAGTTGATGAGGTTAAAAATGTCAGAAAGGCCCCGCCCCGATCCTAAGCGAAAGTTACTTCCTTCTTTCAGGATGCGGGCTTTGATGATGTCATCATTGTACCAGCCAGTTTCACCAGGCACCCGAAGGGGATCATTACTAACAAACTTGGTTCAATTTGGAATCTTTTTGTAAAAGTTATTGCATTTCTAATTGATTGAAAAGTACGCTGAATTCGAGGCCTGGCCACGCCCCTTCAACATACTCAAAAACGTACGATTTTGATAACTTTAAATCTCATATGCATTACCTGCATACTGGCCAAGCTGGTGGCTTAAAATCTCTAGGAGTTTGTTTTGTGATTTTTTGGAAATGTTCAAGCCAGCAAATAAATGTTTCATTCAGGAGAAAAATTATTAACATTTGAATAACAATCAGCCTTTGCTGATCAGGGTTCTATGTAGGTTTGATCCAGGTACAGTTTTACTCACAGCAGCTGTTTGTTCTTTCTGATGCTCCAAACTCCTCATTTCAATCTGAGAGTTGCTTTCAAAGAATGGCCTGCAGACAAAAACTCAAGTCAACTTGTCTGCACGAGGCGTATTGAAGCTCTTCTTCGCTCATAAAAGTAGAAGTTTTGTAAAAAAAAAAAAAACATTTAGAATTTTCAAGTTGGAAAAAAAATGTGGGCTAAAACTTAAACTCAAAACATCCCTAACATCCTCAAGAAAGCGTGATGGTATTTTGGAGGATTTTCGCACATTTGTGAAAAAAACCCCCGTCCCCCTCCTGAGAGAGATGCACCTATCATATGCGTTAACTAGAAGCTTTGCATGCTCTGTTTAAAAGTTGCTGTTTGCATTGCTCATACAAGCTTAGTTTCCAAAAGAAGGTTTGCAAGTTTTTCCACTATGTCAAACTCACCACCAGTAAGTGAAAATGGGGACGAGCACATAGGACAGCCTTACGTAAACATATCACCAGAATGATTGACAGTTAGGAGGACAAATTATTTTGATGAAAAAAGAAAAACATCCTCCACTAATCCATTAACTCTTCTGGAATTCTTATTAGCAACTAGATTTCCTAAGTATTATGGTTTTTATAATACATAGATGCATATATTTAATTATTTTTGTTTACATTCTGTAATTTTCCACCCTGACCAGCAGGTGGCACCACAGGGAGCTGCCACGATGTCGGCCTGTCGAAGCCATCCCCTGCCTTCCTCTGATACCTGATGTGTGCGATGTCAGCAGGTTTGTCCTCCAAGGACCTGAAATGTATGGAAGAGGATTAGGGCCACTGAGAAAAAAAGTTAACTGATTTTTAAATTTTATTTCAGTTTTAACATGGAAAAAAGTCAGATTCTCTGACTTTTTTCTCAGAATTCTGATTTAATCTCCAGAATTCTGACTTTAATCTCAGAATTCTGAGAAAAATCTAAATTCTGAGATTAAAGTCAGAATTCTGACTTTAATCTCAGAATTCTAAGAAAAAAGTCAGAATTCTGACTTTAATCTCAGAATTCTGACTTTTTCTCAGAATCTTACTTTAATCTCAGAATTAGGACTTTTTCTTAGAATTCTGAGATAAAAGTCAGAATTCTGACTTTTCTCAGAATTCTGACTTTAATCTCAGAATTCTGACTTTTCTCAGAATTCTGACTTTAATCTCAGAATTCTGACTTTTTCTCAGAATTCTGACTTTTAATCTCAGAATTCTAAGAAAAAATCTGAATTCTGAGATTAAAGTCAGAATTCTGAGAAAAATCAGAATTCTGACTTTAATCTCAGAATTCTAAGAAAAAGTCAGAATTCTGACTTTTAATCTCAGAATTCTAAGAAAAATCCGAATTCTGAGAAAAAGTCAGAATTCTGAGATTAAAAAGTCAGAATTCTGAGAAAAAAAAGTCAGAATTCTGAGATTAAAAGTCAGAATTCTGAGAAAAGTCAAATTCTGACTTTTTAATCTCAGAATTCTAAGAAAAAAGTCCTAATTCTGAGATTAAAGTCCTAATTCTGAGAAAAAGTCAGAATTCTGAGATTAAAGTCAGAATTCTGAGAATAAAAGTCAGGAATTCTGAGATTACAGTCAGAATTCTGAGAAAAAAGTCCTAATTCTGAGATTAAAGTCAGAATTCTGAGAAAAAAGAGTCAGAATTCAGACTTTTTTCTCAGAATTCAGACTTTTTCTCAGAATTCTGACTTTTTTCCCATACTAAAATGAAATAAAAATTTAAAAATCACTTAACTTTTTTTTTTTTTTCCACTGGCCCTAATCCTCTTCCGTAGAACCTTTGAGTGTCTAGGTGAAAATAAGGAGGCCAGAAGAGTTTGTCTACGTATACAGTTGAACCACAAAGTAAGCAAAGAATTGATAATGAACTTCTCAATACTTTTCTGGATGCTAATAAAATTTTTGAGGACCTTCAGCAACAGTACCATCATCATGAATATCAGATTTATAGTCCCCACATTACAGATATATTAGAATCTGTCCTTAAATGTCAGCAGAAACCCATTTGCACAGGTGATAAAAACCTTTTAATAATCCAAAACATTACCCGCCACATATCGGACTCAATAACCATTTAAAAACTATTTTCTTTTTATTTTCAGATGGAACTATTCACATACTTGTATTATATTAAACTGAACTTACAATATTCACCACTGTTCAGCGCCATTTACATTTTTCCTCTGAGCAGGGAGCAGCTTGCTTAGACTCATCGCAATGAATCATGGGATATCCAAAGGCTATGAAGGATACAGTGAACCCGTCCTTCAAAAGGGACAAAAGAAGGCTGAATTTGTCTGCACAATGACGAGTCTTCCAATCCGAGCATGCCTCAGCGCCGTGCTATGATGTAATCAATCAATAAATCTGGCCTTCAGAGGACTCAGACCCTGAATCTGAACTCAGAAATCGATTATCTTGCCTTGATTCTCCTCTTGTTTAGTCCGTCTTGAAACCTTTGCCAAGTAGAATGCTTCTCTGTGCATAACCCCCAGACTGACTGACTACAACCTCTCCTAGCCTGAGCCCTCTCTACAGGGGATCAATCATCAGAGCCAGCCCAGACATCCGCTTCTGCAAAGGTTAGTGACTTTCATTCAGTGCACCTCAAACACCTCTGAGTTGCTCTCAGCCAGTAGACCTGCACCCCTACCCACAGCCATTCCTGTTCCAGTCAGTTCCTTTTCCTGCAGCACCAATTTACCTTTACAGATGGATAACGGATGGACAGAGAGATGGATGCTTTAGCTATGCATGTTATACATTTGTTAAGTGAGGACTGTTAAGGCTGACCTGAGTTTGGGTTTGGGGGTGCTCTGGATGCTCTCAATGTCATACATGTCCCGGCCGCTGTCACTCATGTTATCAACCTCAATGCTGCCGTACAGTAGATCAAGATCCTGGTCAGACTCAGCATCCTGAGTCTGACCAACAGGGTCACTCTGCACACAGAGGGGTCCAGATTAGGTTCTGCAACATGCATTGACAACAACACTTTTTATTCTTCAGTCAAATGTGAACAATTCTGTTTCTAATAAAGGGGCAGTTCTTTTATAAAACAGCAACACAGACACCACCTCTAGCTTCATGTCCAGATCATCCATCAGAAAGACTTAGCATTTACACTTTGTTTGCCTGAGGTCATACTTGTTATATCGCTAATGGCTACACTATGTTAAAATATTCTTATAATGACTCTTAGCTGACAAGTATTCAGAATAAACCTCATCAGTGATCCTAAATCTCTTCAACAGAGCAACCAGCTTCTGTTTAAGGTTTGGATGCTGGAAGACAAAAAAACAAACAAAAACAATATTTTATTAGTTGGTTGATTATTCCACAGAAACTAGAGCTGAGGTAGGTCCTCACCTGGGCCAGCGATGCTGTCTGCAGGATTTTTCTGTGAGATCTCTTTATCTTTCTATGGATGTCATCGTCCTCATTCTGCATCTCCTGGAAAACATAAATGCCAACCGGCATCATCTGTGGGTTGACACAGTCAGCGCCTACTGACTTAACGATAGGTGCACACATTTCATCGCTAGCTGAGATTATTGTTGATTCAAAACATTTGGAGCAGAGAGTTTTTAATTACACGTAGTAGAGGACAGGACATGGAAGAGGACACTGACCCATTATTTTTACAGGGATATAATTGATGATTGTTCATACTATACTGAAGAATACAAACGGGCAGTTAAAACAGAAAATAAATTATCTATTATGCATTACAATAGTCAAAGCTTGTATGCAAATTTTAACAATGTCAAAGACTATTTAGGCCAATTTATACCATTATGAACAAGCCATAATGGTAAATAAAGAAGTTCATTAAATAAGAAATACATAAAAAATAAGTGTGCCTCTAGTCTAACATAATTCAAGCACTAAGGAAATGCTTAGAAGAAATCAATGCCTGGATGTCCCATAATTTTCTTCAACTGAATAAAAACAAAACTGAAGTAACTAATCTTTGGACCAATAGAGGAGAGATCTAAAGTTAGCACACAGCTTCAGTCAGCTTCAGCAAGTAACCACTGATCAGGCCGAAATCTAGGTGTAGTGCTGGATTCAGACTTGAACCTCCAAAAGCATTTAAAGACAATAATAAGATCGGCTTTCTATCACCTGAAGAACATTTCCAGGATTAAAGGACTAATGTCTCAGCATGACCTGGAAAAACTAATCCATGCGTTTATTTTTAGTCGAATTGATTAATGCAACGGTGTTTTCACAGGTCTGCCTAAAAGTGCAGCTGATCCAGAACGCTGCTGCTCACGTGTCCTCACTAAGACTAAGAAAGTAGAGCACATCACCCCAGTTCTAAAGTCCTTCCACTGGCTCCCTGTATCTCAGAGAATAGACTTTTAAAAATACTTCTGTTAGTCTATAAATCTCTGAATAGCTTAGCACCTAAATACATCACAGACTTGCTATCAGTGTATCAACCCTCCAGACCACTCAGGTCTTCTGGCTCCAGCCTGCTCTGCATACCTAGAACCAGAACTAAACATGGAGAAGCAGCATTTAGTTCCTATGCTCCACTTATCTGGAACAAACTTCCAGAAAACTGTAAAAGTGCTGAAAGCCTGAGTTCCTTTAAATCAAGACTAAAACACATTTGTTTAGGATTGCCTTCGACTGTTTCTAGTTAAACAGTTCAACTAAAACATAATTTTTTACTTTTAGTCCAACTGTTTTTAATATTGTTTTTTTTGTTTTTAATATTCTTATTTATTTTTTATTTTTCCTACTTGCTTTGATTCTGTTTTTATTTTCCTGTATTTAATCATGTAAAGCATTTTGCATTGTTTTTGTACTGAATTGTGCTATACAAATAAATTTGCCTGCCTTGCCTTGCCATAATTATCTGCCATTTATTTTGTGTCACTGAATCACAAGTAATGAAAGTTATTCATTTTTGTGAACAAGGAGTGTTTGGTTCGGAGTTTTTTCTGACGGTCCCCATGGAAACCACCGTATGTGGGAGGAGAAAGGAGCCACAAAGCCGGCAGCTCATGCCCGTAAGGTTCAGGCAGGGCTGCTGGCCTCCTCCACATAACATTCCTTTCTTACCTCAAATTCCTCTGGTGAAGACCCTGGAAAGAGATCTGAACACTGTCATAGAAAGCGGTCATTACTAGGACTCCTCTGATTGCCATGTTTGTGTCACTGTAAACTGCCAACCCTAGTCTAGAACGCGTCCGCCTCTAAACCCCATCGGAACGCCTTAAACTGGGAGAATTTTTAAATATTATATTTAGAAGGAAGTACGGCTCTGGGACGACATCATGTATTTGGTTTTCATCATGTATTTGTATTTTGGACGAACCATCAGTTACCTGAGGCGGGAGAGCATCATCACTTCCTTCTTGATCTGAGAAGAAACTGTCGTCGTCGTCCTCCCAGTAATGTTCCGTGTCAGGAGAACGATCTGCACAAACAAACATGTCATGATCACATCCTGCCTCAGGAGCTGTTTTGTGTCACACGTGAATAAAATGTGCCTTTTCTCTGCTCTGTGTGGTTTTGTTTCTTAATCTTTGAATAAGAGAGTAGAACTTTTTTTTTCAAAAATTTAACTAAAGAAATATTCTATTACTTCTACTATAACCTTGTGCAACAATTAAGTATTGTTATGATGTTTTACTTTGACCAAAACTTTTGAAACACTTTTTTTTTATTATTCTCTTTTTATGGGTTTACATATACAATCTGTTTGGAGCCAGACCCAGAAGAAAAGATAATTTTAAAATAATTTTAAACTACTCTTTTTTATGATAACACTGATATATGAAAGTAATTTTAATGAATTTAAGGTTAAGCTCTATATCAGGGGTGGCATACCTATTAAAATCAGGGGCCAAATAAAGAAAATCATCAACCAGTAAAGGTCTTTTTTTTATCATAATCGGTTGGATTTAAACAGAAATTAACACTGCAATAAACCTGCAGTTTTATGAATCCATGTTATACATTGAATTTTAAATAGAAAATATAAAAAAAAATAGAACATTTGTAAATTTTAAAATCTAAAGTGTTTTTTGAAGTAGAGAACAACAATTGTTCAGTCCGGTATATAGACAATTTCCGGATTTACATAATTTATGAAACACCTGAACTGACCGTTTGTTTGTTTTCTTTTTATGGCTTAATGAGAGCAGTGGGCTTTATGCTGCCATGCAAGGCTTTAAACCTGGGTTTGAATGGAGACTAAGCCATTCCAGGCTCATTTGTGAGCTTATATATTCCCAAAAAACTAAGACCATTTGTTTAAATTATTGGATGCAAAATATTGGTACCTCTACATACCAAGAGGCAGATTTCTCATCTCGATCAAAATATTTATTTTATACTAAGAGGCTCAAAATTTTCACCAAATCCAGTCAGAACGCCCAAGTGTATGGAGGATAAAAAGTGCCAAAATTAAATAAATAAATACAGCATTAAATTGGCTAAATGTGTCAATAATTAATTAAATGTGGAAATAAAATAAATAAATGTGTCATTCATTAATTAAAACCGTCACTAACATAAAAGTACCACAATTAAATAAATACAGCAATAAACAATTAATTAAGTGTGTATAATTCATTAAATAAATAAGAAATAAAAATATATAAATGTGTCATTAATTTAATAAAAAGCGTCTTCATTTTATTAAAAAATATATATAATTATTTCAGTGTGCATTTGGTATTTCATGGTCCTGTGTGCGCGGTGCATGAAACCATTAAAGAATCTGTCAAACTCACTTACATCAAAGTTGAGTTGTCTACTTTTGATTGGTCACCTACACATTAAAGCCCGGAAACAAATCGATTACAGAGACTGTGTTACAGGTTGTGAACATACTCTGATACAGTGGTGGCATTTCGATTGGCGTTAGCAGCTAACTTTGATGGGTGAAGACTGACCAATTCGCCTCGGCTGGGCTATAACAATAAGCTACGAAACAATTATATGTACGACAAAAACTGAGACGTATTTTATTAAATTGTGACACATTTAATTCATATTTGTTGTGGGCATTAATTAATTGTTTATAAACATTTTTAATTGTGGCACTCTGGTGGTTTTGAGTAATGAATACCACATTATTTAATTCCCACATTTGGTAGTATTGACACGATATTTATTTAATGCTATTTATTTATTTAATTTGTACTTATCCTCCTTACAAACTTTTCCTTAGATCAGCAATGCCTTTTGAAGAGATGCTGAGTTTGGAAGCAGAGTCACTAACATATTTCTCTGGGAAATACTGTATGCTGGTTGAGGATGATGGTGGGGATTTTTTTTTAAATATGTCATATTAACATATTAAGCGTTCATTTCCACATGTTTTTGCTCCTGAATTAATGATAATATAAGCGCATGCTCTCGCTTGAAGCTCAGGAAGTTAAGTAGAGGCAAGACAGAAGGAACAGCGGAGGCTGTAGGTGCTGCTTTGCGCAGGAGGTCTGGGCGCTTAGCGAGGCTTGAGCGGAGGGCGTGGGATTTAGTGTTTAGACTCTGTCGTCCGGACAACATGTTGTAATTTATAAATGTTTTAAATCAGGTTGGGTCTGGATTAGCCCAGCAGGTGGGTCCGGATCCGAACTGCAGTCCGCTAATCCGTGACCTCTGCTCTACATATAATTAATCTGGGTTTGTTCATACTCCTGAATCTATTCAGACAAAGGAGGAGTTGTTCAGCAGAACCTTCTGAGCTGATTCTGTGCAGAGACACCTAATGTTTGTTACCATAATTTGGTTTTACAAAATGACGGTAACTCATAAAATAGCAGCAGACGTTAGGAAAAAGCACAAATTATGCCTGTAGGCCATTGCTGTTCCTTTTGGGCTTCATGGTTCTGATCAAAAAATTGAAAATAAATACTTTAGAAGAAAGAAATTTGAAAATATCACATTTGAATACATCTATTTGAAAAGATAAAAAAACAATTAAAAAAATGTCAAAAGGGATTTTGAGAAAATCTTTTTTTGAGTAGAAAGTTTTTAAAAGGAGAGGGGTTACACACAGGACGAAAAATTATGAGAAAGAATTACAATCAAAGCTAATCGAAGGTAGAGGCAAAAATGGACGAAGGACATCTCAAAGATGTGGTTATTTAAATAATTGCAGATGTAAAACCTGTGAGGAATTTTAGTGAAAACTAACACTTTGGACCTATTCTTTACTCCAAAGTTCAGTTAGCTGCATTGTTTTAGTGTGTTTGTTTGTTTTGTGCTCAGCTTCCAGGATGTCCACTTCTGTCCTCCTACCTGAAGCTTTAGTCTTGTTGCCATGGTGACTACACACATCCTCTTGCTCGACCGGCTGGCTAGACAAAGAATGGACGCTCAGTTCTGCTGCTCGCACTGAAGCATCCTTCTGGTTGCTATGGAGACCAAGGATTTGGGCTCCATCCGTTGGATGCTGCATCACCTTCCAGGCAAACACAGACACCGACACACAGAGAAGCCAGTAAAATGCTCTGGTGGAATTAAAACTTTCTGTGGTGTGAAAATAAACTGTCTGACTGTCTAACCATACAGGTTAAAGGTCATGACCCTGAATCAGTCTGGCTGTTTGCAGTTTTCTCTAGAAGCAAGATGGTAGCCGGTCATCCAGCCTGCAGCTGCTTCTTGTCTAACCTCGTCCATGTTGATGACACCCACAGCGAGTGATTTGTAGCCCAGGATGGTGCGGTTTTTGTACTTCTTCCTCCTCTGCAGCATCACATGCAGACGATTGGTGTCTCTCTTCAAGAAGTGGGGATACTGACCGACAGAAGACAGACAGGAGCTAACATCAGCAACAAATCTGGTCTCTGTTTTATTTTCATGACTGAGGAGAAGATGAACCTGCAGGGAGAAGGTGAGCTCCAGGTCTGTTTCCACCAGGCTCCCAGGAGGAAGAAGGTACTCGCTGGATCTCAAAGTCCGCTTTGAACCCTGAGAACCGGAACCGCAATTAGGTCATGACTGGGTTATTATGTCAGAAGTTATGAAAACTGTAGATAAAAAAAGCAGAATAAAAGGAAAGGCCAGGTTGCCATGGAAATGCTTTGAGTTTCAAACTGAGCTACAGCCTGCAAACAAAACATGGATCATTCATCCTGTTTATACCAGAACTAAAGAGGGTTAGATATTCATATAACTGACGGTAACAGTAGAGCCAATTTTAGGAATTATGTTGTTTTTGGTCTGCGGTTTGCTAGCTCTTCAGAGAGATAGACCCCGTATTGCGGTTTATACACCATAATCTGTTACCCATCATATATAGCGACCCAAGGGGGCGCTGCAGACATTGACCATAGGCTTCTTTAGCTGTAGGTGGGAATGCTGTGAGGTTAAGGTTAAGATGTTCCTAAAAACAGGCCAGGCTCTCTCAGCTGTTTTTGGGAGCTACGCTGCAGAGTAATTCTCTTTTTGCAGAACCCGATCATAGGGAAACGTTTGAGGCTCACCTGGATCTTCACAGCAATGATGAACGAGGTGAGGTCTTGGTCCAGCTCCCTGAACAACATCAACTTCTTAAGAGTCAGACTGCAGAGTCTGAAGAAGAAAGAAAACGCCTCACTGATCCATAAAGTACAAAAAACCAGCAAATCAGAGATGTCTAAGCAGGAAGCGCTGATATGAGCTCCCCCTCAGGTCAGATATTCACTCAGTATCCAACCTGCTTAAAACAATAATGGAAACAAAGTCCACTCCATAGTAAAACGATATTCAATATTCTAACTCCTCAGATGCATTGAATTGTCTAAATATATCGGCCCCTCCACTTAATGCTACACCACCGAATATGAGTCTATGAGGCAAAGATTCAGTTTAGGCAAAAAATTATCACATTTTCTAAAGGTTTTGCTGTCAAAATTAGGGATGCATGATATAATCGGCCCCCCATCGGTATCGGCCTTAAAACTGAATATTGGACATCGGCCACCCCACCAATATTTAACCAGATATTTGATCAGCTGCTGAGTTTCTAAAGTCTGAAAAAAAAAAAAACTACTACTTCTTCTTTCTTCCTCAAAAACTTCTTTTTTACAGACTTAAAAACTTCTAAAGACGAGGGAAAAAATATTGATACATTAAAATATCCCAATATCTTCATATGCTGATATATTGCCATTTTTAAAAACACCATATCAATCTCTTTTACTAATGAAATATTGCTATATGTCATCGTTATGCTACGAAAATCCCCGAAAATTCAAATTTCAAATGTTGCCATATTTTTATATGTTGGTATATTGAGCGGTATCGCATCTATTTTACTAACAAAATCTCACAAGAATTTGCAAAATATCACGAGAGTTTGTCACAGAAATCCATGAAATTTCACGAGAGATTTGAAAGTAAAATAGATCGATACGTTTTTAAAAATCAATTTGATATCAGCATATGAAAATATATTTGAGTATATTATCTTTCAAAGTGTCAGAAATGGATAACAGAACTGCTATTTTCAATGACTACGTATTTTTGTCCAGCTTTAACATCGGTATCGGTTATACGGCTACATGAGTTTTTAAAATATCGGCATATTGGATATCGGCCAAAATCCCAATATCGTGCATCCCTAGTCAAAATACATACAAATTTGGTCGCACGTGCAAACCTGATCTACAAACCAGGAGTCTATGGAATTTTGTGTCAAAAATGGGCAGAAAAACAGGCAAAACATTTCAGCCTGTGCACTTTTGTAAGGATAACAAGCTTCTCTAGTTAGTGTGGTAATTTCTACCAACTCTGTCACACGATGGATATGCAGATGACCAAACAATGTGAACACTTTCCTTCTGCCAAGCGACTTAACTGATATGAAACTGATATTGAGGCACAGTTTTTAAGTCAAGATTTAGTACTTTGGGAGTCAGATGCAAACTGGCATACAATGTTACTGTGCTCATATATATATGAGCACAGCAACCAATGCCTTTCCAATGCCTCTCAAAAGAGGCATTGGTATGATGACAGTTGATGGAGAGAGATTCTGACCATATTTGTACTGGACTAATGCTTCTGTTCAAGCCAGGCTTTATTTATTTTTTAAATAATCAATTAATGCAGTTTGTGTCTTTCACTCAGGTACCTGAATTGCTGAATTTCCTACAGACTGAATGGGATCATTTTGGAAAAGCAGACATGCCCCCTTGACCTTGTGAATAAGCTGAAGGGGTTGGAGTTATGCAACATCTGCTGCCTTCAAGGACTGCATGCTTTTCCAAGGACGTCCATGCACCGAGGTATGGCAGTCCCTCGACCCATAAAAATATGTCTACAGTATGATCAGCTCAAAGAACCAGCTGAATATTTTATAAATCAGGATCCCTTGTTGGCTTTTGGAATGTGTCAGGAATGTTATGAAGTGACTTTTGTTTTATTCTTGTTGCAAAAAAACAACTCTTGTTTTTTTACGGCACTAGTGGCTCGTTTTATGGACAGTCGGCTGACAGAAAAGGGGGTATAAGAGAGTGGGAGAGACAAGCAGGAAAGATTTGAACCCGGGTCACACACATCAAGGACTAAGGCCTCCAAACATAGGTCATGTGCGCTAACCACAGCGCCACCAAGAACAACTCTTGTCAACATAAATTTGAAGAAAAATAAATAAATTTTAGAAGTTAAACTTTGAAAAATAAAAAGTAGTAAGAGTAACTTTGCTGTTTTTGCTTATTTTAATTTTGAAATATTTTTTATCATATTTCATACTATTTCATTTCACGTCGATCAGCTGTGAAAGGTAGGTTCTTTTTCAAGATTTTTAAGCTTGCCTAGAGTTTTAGCCACTGAGGGAATTTTTTTTTAACACATTTAATTCCTTACACTGGGAATTTTTATCTGGGTGAAAAAGTGCCTGCAAAAATTCAGCTGGAAAAAATCACTGGTAAAAAAAGCAAATATACATATATAGCTATATATATATCTGATTAAGATAGGGAAGGTAGTCTGCATGGAAATAAAAAAAATGCTATGTAGAAAATTTTTAGCTGTATAAAATTTTGAAAAACTTTTAAGAGTTTGATAATAGGGAAAAAGAGAGAAAAGGGTGATAATTTAAAAATTTGGCTGGACAGCATTTTTTGAACCAGGAGAATAGTTCACTCCTTATATATATATATATATATATATATATATATATATATATATATATATATATATATATATATATATATATATATATATATATATATATAACACTATATATATATATATATATATATATATATAGGGGGTTTCTGGTAAGCTCTGCAGGCATGAGTGGATTTTAACTAGTATAATAATATACTGAAATATTGTCTTTGCTTTTGGATTTTATTTTTCCCTCATTGAGAATTTTATTCTATTAAAAATCTGGATTAAATAAAACCAACATTTAAAATAATTAAGCACTACACCCTTCCAATCAGAAAGTTTTACCAGGTTTGGTTTCTAATTGATTCTCCTCCAGCTGAGGGGTGTGAAGACCTGCAGCAGGTCAGTGAGAATGATGGAGTTAAATCAGGACCTTCTATAGTTGATGAGAGAAGAAATGTTGATGTCAGGTTTCCAGGTGGATGTGTTAAATCCACAGGGATCTGCTCTGAGACACGTCACCAATTCCTCCTGAGAGCTAATTACTGCAGGATTAGAGCAGCTTCCTGTCAGCAGCAGCTAGCAGGAGATAAGCCTGCTAATCCTGCTGCCGTGGCTACCTGATCTGACTTCAGGAGGAGGAAAACCACGTGATGAAGTTCCTCTCAGTCTCTGTCTTTACAGCAGCTCATCCGTCTAAGAGCTTCAACTCAGCGTTGGAGATATAAACTCCTCCTCCTGGGGGTTTCTAACAGATTTCTGTTTTAAACACTGGGTTTATCCTGCAAACAGTGCAGCTCTTTACAATCACAGTCTGTCTGCCAGCTGGGACACAACCATCATGCTTCACTGTTTAATTGTTATTTTGGTTTCTGTAAATGGACCTCCAGCAACATGACAAACATCTGAATCGATTTTGACCAACTTAGCTTATTGTTGGATCTAATCAAATTCTCATTTCAACTAGTAACTCAAAAAACAGCCAAATAAAAGATCAAATCTGAAGATAAATAGAATGCAACAAAGGAGGTATGAAACCAGCTATTTCAATTCAATTCAAGTCAGTTTATTTATATAGGGCCAAATTCACAACACAAAAGTCATCTCAAGGCACTTTACAATTCAACCAGATCATGCAAATCAAATTGACACCAAATTTTCTATCTAAGGAAAACCAGTTGATTGCATTGACTCATTGACTCAAATACATTCCTCACACTAAGCATGCTTGTAGCGACAGTGGAGAGGAAAAACTCCCTTTAACAGGAAGAAACCTCCAGCAGAACCAGGCTCAGTGTGGCGACCATCTGCCTGAGGCCGACTAAGGGTATTTGGGAGCAGAGAGGTGTGGTAAGTAAATACTTACATTTGCTTGTTGACAAAAATCAACCTTTATTCTGTTGTATTTTATCAATCTAATTCTGTATATCTATAGAAATCTCCCCTTTATTCCACATCCAGCAGAACCGAAGCGTAATTAAGCTTTGCAGAAGCCGCATAATTGGGAATACCAGTTTGTGGGATTGGGAGGAGGGTCTACTTCCAAAATATACTACAAAGGCAAATAGTAATAGAAATAAAATTATATTACATAAACATCAAGTCTATTTACAGTATTTTTTGATAGATGTCTTTTGTGGGGGGAAAAAAGTTCTTGACTAAGACTAACCCTTGGCTATAAGACGACTGACCCTGCGCCCAGGATGACTGACCCACACATTTATGATAGTATTCATTTGGAGCTTGTTTTCCAGGCTCTTCATTGCTTTCTCTCATCTTGACCTTAAGTTGCTTCTGTATACTCCTCAATATTTCCATGCCTCCCTCCGTGAAGGCTTTTTTTTTCTCTCATCTAGCAGTTCCTTCAGGTCACTGGTAATCTGGGGTTTACATTTCGCTGTTATGTTATCTACACAGACGTTTATGAAGTCAGTCACACATGTAGTCATTGCACTGATGTCCTCTCCATGTAGCTGACATAATGCACCTCAGTCTGTGTCTTCCTTAGCATCGCGTGATCATCTTCTTACAGTTATCTTTAATGCAATTTGTATCTTATAAATGGGCTTATAAATTGAGCGGAGAAAAACAAGATTGTGATCCAATTTCCATATGAGAGGTCTTGATGTAGGTATCCTTGACAGTTGAATAAAACAAGTCCATAGTATTTTTATCTCCGGGACAGCAGCTGGCCAAATATTAGAATGCTGGTAGTGTAGTAGAGACTGTGGCGTAAATAAAATCACCAATTACTGCCACTAATGCATTTGGCTGTCGCGTCTCTAGATTGGCAACACTGGAGCTGATGGCATCTGCCACGGTGTCAGCAACAAGAGAGTGGAATGTCAACAGAAACTAATTGGTAGAGCATTGGTAAATTCTGTGCAACTAATATAGATAAAATCGACTGGCAACAGTCCTATATTTAGGCTGTAGAGATGAATTGTCACAGTAACATGTCTTGGATGACACCATCTGTTGTTCAAGAGCACCGCCAACCCGCCTCTACATCCTTGTCTTCTCATTTGGTCATAATTTAATTGCAGACCAGAGTCAGGAACTGGTGCTAAATTCATAAGCTTATACTACATGAATACATCTCCTAAAAGGCGTGTAGACCTGTTCTTCCAAAATACCAACAATAAAATAAACAGAATTTAAAATTAGAGATTCAATGCAAAAAAAAGAAAGCAGATGTTCATGTTCTAAGTATCATTTACTGAAAGAATAACTAGTTTAAAATTTAACTTGGGTTCAGAACAATTTAACAATTTCTAAGCAGATTTAACATCAAATGTTTTCTGAGACAGAAAAAGGACTTAAAAGAAACATTTTGAGATGTTTTAAATCTAGAGAACATTTGTGGCATGGCGTGTTTCTGTTCTGTAGTCCAGCTCCCACCTGGTCCCGCGATCTCCGTCCTCTGGATGAGCTCGTTATCGGGCAGGTTCTGGACGATCTTCTCAGCGATCTCCCTCGGGTTCACCTTAGTCCCCTTCGCCTTCAGCATCTGTAATAAAACAGTTCAGATCATTTGGATGACAAAGAGATTCATTTGTAAACAAACATGGTGATCTTTCTTCTGTCAAATGACTAGTATTTTGGGAGCTGATAAATGAGACGTTTAGAAGAAAAAATGTTAAATGAATAAGAGGGAAAGCAGCAGAGACGTACCTGAGCCATGGCCATAGCGCTGTTGCACTGGTAATCCCCAAACTTGGCCTGCTGGTTGGGCGTAACCGTCAGCGGCGGATTATCTAGCTCAGGGTAGGCCGTCCTGATGGCCTCGCCGAAAACATCCTGCAGCCGCTGGTTGATGTTCAGCATGGATTCCCCGCAGTGAGTCGAATCCTCCTGAAGACTCTAAAGACGTGAAAACCAAAGACGTCAAAACGACTTCAACTAAAACCTCATTAAGCAGCTAAACTGGAAGACCAGCTGGCGCCCACCCTCTTCATGACGTTCAGGCGGTACTTCAGTTTGGTGTTTTCCTCCCGCAGCTCTTCCAAGCG
>JAGKQL010000001.1:6175849-6193286 GCA_018398635.1 Cyprinodon brontotheroides | reverse complement strand
TTGTCTGGAGATCTTGACTGCTCTTTTCTGTAGTTTTGGTGAGTGAGTGGAGCGAGCGATGCAGGAGGTGAGTGTCTAAGTGATCTGAGTGAGGTGAGTGGAGTGAGTGAAAGTGAGTGAGTGATATGGTGTAAAGTTCTTGGCGAGGATTGTTAAATCTCTGTTTTTGCAACCTATTTTTTGACTGAATTGATCATTTCCCTCGTTTGTTGGACTTACTGTTTATTATCCACCTGTGCAAATAAAACTAATACTGCCCATCTCTTGTGTTTGGCTTTGTAGATCCTGGGCATGCCATCAACTTCAAAAAAGTAGATCTTGCTTTAAAAAAAGGTTGGGCACCCCTGGCTTAGAAGCTTAGATCCGGGGCTCTTGGGGAAACATCAGGGGCTGAAGCCCAAGTAGCCACCCGCTAGATCCGCCACTGCTGGTATTATTACAACTTTATTTTATTTTACGACTTTAAAATATCGCTGGTATATCCAGCGATATATCCACAAAATGAATAAATAAATATATGAATAAATAAATAAAAACACTGTTTCCTAGTTTAAAACCTTCATCTTCTTTGGTGCTGTTGACTGATACCTGCATCACAGTCAGTTGAACAGCACAAACATCTGCATTGAAAACAGATCATGCAGATGAGAACATGATCGGAAACTGAAATAAAAAAAATAAAAACAGTTCGGTGGAGAAGTGGACCTCTGAGAAAGATCACAGTTGAGACACTGAAGAACCGAAGCTCAGCTTAAAGAGTTCATCCAATCACGAAGAAAAACGAATTAAATCGCTGAGCGGCTCGAGCTGCCGAGGTTTGCCGACAGGAGCCGGAAACATCCGAAAACGAAAGGTGCCGAAAGCGACCGAGTGGAAAACACCTCCCGGTCGGAGGAGGAGGAGAGTCTGCTGCCGCTGGAGGATCCAACAGAACCAACCGGAACCGAGCCGGTCTCAGAGCAAGGTAAGATGGATGTAACCCCTAATTAGCTCAGCTAATGAGCAGAGGTGGATTTTAGGGCCGTGACTCCGTTTGCAGCTTAGAATATAATCAGAACCACGGCAGAACCGCCGGTTTATGGGCCGCAGAACCATCAGCTGAGCGACGATGGCTGATCCTGCGCGTGAGTGAGCGCGAGGGGATTTTTAAAGCATCACCTTTAAAAGCTATGACGTCATTAATATCAGCTTTCTGAATATCATGGGGTGGGGGCAGAACAGGTCACATGTTTTAGGCTGCAGCTGGAGGGGAGCGGGGGTCAGAGCGGTGGAACCCCAAGGACCAGAACCATCTGAAATACATCAGACCAGAACCATCTGAAATACATCAGACCAGAACCATCTGAAATACATCAGACCAGAACCATCTGAAATACATCAGACCAGAACCATCTAAAATACATCAGACCAGAACCATCTAGAGAAACAGTATCAGACTGGAACATCATGGATGGGAGCAGAGGATCATCCCTCATGGTTCCCAGTCAGCCGATCTGGAGGGTTAGGCTCTGCATTAGCCTGTGATCCATCAGATCTTCCAGAATCACAATCTCAGCTCAGCAGAACATCTCAGAAGAGAGAACCAGCGGACGTCTTCCATACTGAGTGACACCCCCACTGGGATGATGGAGGATGTCAGCAGGATGGGGTCCTGATGGTGGGTCTGACACTCCTGGTTCTGGACCTTTGGTTGGCATGAAGGAGTTCTGACCAAGGCCTAGCACCACTTAGCAGCAGAACTTGGTAAGTAATCTGATTACTCCAGGTTCCACAGCTGCATCATCATCCCCCCCTCCCCAAACGTCTCCTAGCAACAGTAAGCTCAGTGTGTGGGGAGCAGCCCAAGGTGTGAAGCTGGCTCTGTGTTGCCATGGTGATGATGGCATCGCCTGGGCAACCAAGAGGCACATTCCTGATACTGCAGTAATTAGGGTGCGTAAGGAGTAAGAGTAGATATCTGGTCCAATAGCAGGCTGATTGTTGTTCTGATTGGTTTTGCAGCTGAGGGATGCCGCTGGTGAAGAGGATCATCGAGCCCAGGTACCTGTGCCGCGGAGCTCTGCCTGATGGGGTCGCCAGCGAACTGGAGTGCGTCACCAACAGCACACTGGCTGCTGTCATCAAGCAGCTGGGAGGACTTAGTGAGTGATCCTGACTTGGTTCTGTTCTAGTTCCTTTCACTCAGAGGTTCTGCATGGTTAAATAGAAAGCAGGACAGAGAGGACAGGCAGAACCCAGATGTCTTCTGGTTTCTCTCTGTGTAAGACAGGGGTTCTAATAGTGGGGGTTGGGAACCGATGGGGAGGCTCAGACTGGGAACGATTTTCGGTCCTGGCATTTTTCCATCTTCATCAGCCCGCTTATGGACCCCCTGCCCCCGAAGAAAAAAAATAGAAGCACATTCAAACGCGTGTGTCTCAAATGTGAAACACAATATGAATACACATTCTGGATTAAGGCAAGGTAAGGCAAGGCAAATTTATTTGTATAGCACAATTCAGTACAAAGACAATGCAAAGTGCTTTACATGATTAAATACAGGAAGATAAAACAGAATCAAAGCAAGTAGGAAAAAATTAAAAATAAATAAAATAAAATAAAAAATGCAGAAACAAAAAGAATATTAAAAACAGTTGGACTAAAGAAAATATGTTTTAGTTGAACTGTTTAACTAGAACAGTCTAAGGCAATCCTAAACAAATGTGTTTTTAGTCTTGATTTAAAAGAACTCATGCTTTCCACACTTTTACAGTTTTCTGGAAGTTTGTTCCAGATAAGTGGAGCATAGGAACTAAATGCTGCTTCTCCATGTTTAGTTCTGGTTCTAGGTATGCAGAGCAGGCTGGAGCCAGAAGACCTGAGTGGTCTGGAGGGGTTGATACACTGATAGCAAGTCTGTGATGGATTTAGGTGCGAAGCCATTCAGAGATTTATAGACTAACAAAAGTATTTTAAAAGTCTATTCTCTGAGATACAGGGAGCCAGTGTAAGGACTTTAGAACTGGGGTGATGTGCTTTTCTTAGTTTTAGTGAGGACATTGGCAGCAGCATTCTGGATCAGCTGCAGCTGTCTGAACCACTTTTTAGGCAGACCTGTGAAAACACCGTTTCAGTAATCAATTCGACTAAAAATAAACGCATGGATTAGTTTTCCAGATCATGCTGAGACATTAGTCCTTTAATCCTGGAAATGTTAAGCGATCTATCTTCATGCATCACTCGACAAATATCACCAAGACTTCTATAATGCGGTTTTACTGGCTTTGGTTATTAACACGGACGTGACTGCTGCCGCTTAACGTTAACACCACTCACCACATCAGCAGGGTTGTCAGGTGTCACTGACTCACGTTTTCCAGCCCAAAAGATTTTCACAAACCGCCCAGATATATGAAATCTCACCCAATTTGAACCAAAGTCTATTGATCTCTTAGGCCATAAATCTAAAGAAAAATTTTTTTTACCCATAGACGGCCATCCTAAACTGCCAGATTGGGAAACATCCCAACCTGGCAACAATGCACGTAAGACGGGAAACTTCTTTAGATGCAAAACCCCATCATGCACCGCAACATATTTTTGCAAAATATTCAAACATAAATTCGCCAATTATAAGAGGACCATCGTAGTTTGGTTTAAAGAAAGCATTTTAGTTTGATTATAATTTAGTTTGTTGCAAGGATTTTACAGTTTGAATAAATAGGATTATAGAGGCAAGGATGCATTTTTGTCCTGTCTTTAAGGGTAGGGTGCATATTTTAGAGGTATGCATGGGCATGTGTGGGTGGAGCTATAAGTGGGTGTTGGCATGTGTCTGGAGCTGAATGAAATGAATGTAACTCTATTTAAAGAGGAAATGAAATGCTCAGCCAAACGAACATGAGATTGCTGTAAAATCGCTTGAGTTTCCTTTCAGCTGCGTCTTCCATCCAGGGGCGGATTTAGGAAATGTGGGGCCCTAGGCAAAGACAGGCAGGGGGCCCTCTGAATGGAGAAGACAGCACATAGAACAGCCCCATTCTCTAGATAGAGAAATGTTAATAGAATAGACATACATTATCTGTTCTAGGTTGTGTCCCTCTCTTCTTGTCCCTTTTCTTCTTGTTTTCCTCTCTATGTTTTGTACTCAGCTGACTTTTCATGCTGTCTCTAAAGGAATGAAAGATTTTTTCCAAGCACTAAGCTCACTTAGCTGATTGCTCCTTCCTGTGTTTCCAAAAAGGCCAAAGTAAATAACCCAGTCCTTCTTTTCACTGTAGACAAGCCATGATCTGCTTCTCTGTTCTCCATTTTTTATTTGGATGAAATAATAGCTGCATGAATCATGACAGCAGACAAGACAGAGGAGAGCAGGAGGCGGGGTTACCAATCTACTTGCTCTGGAGAGCAGAGTTAGCTGCTTTTAGATGTTGTCTCCAAAAGTCTCCAGTAGCAGAAAAAAGTCTCTAGATTTGGCTAGGAGCTTTTTAGAAATCAAAGTGCTAGAGGGGTCTAAAAAGTGGCTAAATATAGCGACTAAAGCGCTAATTAGCAACACTTCTTTGCATGGTTTGTTTTCAAATGGTTTGCTGCTGTCTGTTTGGACCTTTCTGGAACATGTGCAGCAGCAAATGGACTGATCCAATATGGTGGACACTGATGGCGGGGGCTGAGACAGACTTAATATTATCGAGATGTTCATATGGCATTTTTAGCCAAAGGATTTTTTATCAAAAACATAATTAATGTGCACAAATAAGAAATAGTTGTATTAAACATACATTTTAACAGAGAGTTTTATGGGGCCCCCAGGAACTTAGGGCCCTAGGCAACTGCCTGTATTGCCTAATGGTAAATCCCCCTGCTTCCATCATACCAAATGTTTTAAGTATTTTATGTTTGTGATCTATCGCTGGTATATCCAATGTATTTAAACCCCAACTGAAGCATCAACAAACCCCGTGACATCACCGTTTGGAGTACATGGAGTACATGGCGGAACCTTTACTCCATGTACTTGGCGACCTTACCAAAATACTATAAAACAATGCTCCTTTTTTTTCTTTTAACTTTATATTTTTAACATTTGTAATATAATTATTGATAATAGTAAGACACACTCTCATTAAATAATTTAACTTGGTTAACTTTTTAATTTCCACTTTAATGTTGAAATATACTCCTTAAATTACATTTAATGAATTATTTTAAAGATTTTTTAATTAATGCATTTTAGGGATTTAATTGTACATTTAATATTTTAGATAATATTCAGTAACTAAATGCCATTAAAACATAGATAAAAAGGAAATATAATTACTACACCGTATAGGCATAAATGAACAGTAGTTATTAGTATTTTTAGGGACTCTCCAGTCTGTTGCATTGTTATTTTTGGGGTCAGAGGCTGAAATGTTAGAGAATCACTGAAGGAAGACCTCTGAGATTTTTTTTTGAAAGGATTAAAATTTGAAAATGATTAATGCACAATTAGAGACGAGGCCTGACAGAAGATCTGATTGGTCCATGGAGCTGCTGCAGATAGAAACCCGTTATTTTTGACCAGGCAAAGAGATCTTATGACTCTAAACCTGACCCCGCTGATCAGATTCTTGATGTGGTTCTAATAAATCAGTGAGTTCTGTTGCGAAGGTTTCTCCTCCTACTGATTTCCAGGTCGTCATGCAGAGGATATCTTTGGTGAGCTCTTCATGGAGGCCAATAGCTTCTACCTGAGGATGAACAGCCTCCAGGAGAGAGTGGACCAGCTGGCCATGAAGGTGACTCAGCTGGACTCCACCGTGGAGGAAGGTGAGTCAACCTCCACCCAGTCACCCAGACTCCCCCTGCTGTTTCATCTCAATATCTACTGGCTGTTTGTACATCATCTCAAACATCTTTGTGATGTTTGCGGCGCAGTATCCCTGCAGGACATCAACATGCGGAAAGCTTTCAGAAGCAGTACCATCCAGGACCAGCAGGTGGTGTCCCGGAGCTCTATCCTCAACCCGGTGTTGGAGATGTACCACCGGTGTGATAAACCACCCCCCCTCAACATCCTCACACCTTACAGGTTAGTTTTAGCCCCACCCCTCAACACCTTGCTGGTCAGTTTCAAGTTGCACCATCGCCATGCCAACAAGAGGTTTATGGTCTGTTTTTTTTCAGGGATGATAAAAAGGATGCTCTGAAATTCTACACCGACTCGTCTTACTTCTTCAGCCTGTGGAAGGAGAAGATGCTGCAGGCAACAGAGAACAAACGCAAGGAGAAGAGAAGACACAAGGTTCATCCATCCATCCATCCATTCATCCATCCACCCGTCCGTTCGTCCATCCATCCATCTATCCATCTGTCCGTCCATCCATCCGGCCATCCGTCCATCCATTCATCCATCCACCCGTCCGTACGTCCATCCATCTGGCTGTCCATCTGTCCATCCATCCATCTATCCATCTGTCTGTCCATCCATCCAGCCGGCCGTACATCCTTCCATCCGTCAGTCCGTCCATCAATCCACCCATTCGTCCATCCAGCCATCTATCCATCCATTTGTCCTTTCATCCATCCTTCCGTCCATTCGTCTGTCCATCCATCCACCCATCTGTCCGACCATCCATCCAACCGTCCGTCCGTCCATAAATCCACCAATCCATCCGTCCGTCCATCTACCCATTGTCAGTCCATCCATCAATCCACCCATTTGTCCGTCCATCCATCCATCCATCCATCCATCCACCTGTCCATCCATCTGTCCTTCTGTCCATTCGTCTGTCCATCCATCCATCCATCCGTCAGACCGTCCATCAATCCACCCTTTCGTCCGTCCATCCATCTATCCATCCATTTGTCCTTTCATCCATCCATCCGTCCATCCATCGATCCTTCCGTCCATTCGTCTGTCCATTCATCCACCCATCTGTCCGTCCATCCATCCAACCGTCCGTCCATCCATTAATCCACCAATCCATCCGTCCGTCCATCCGTCCATCCGTACATCTGTCTGTCTGTCCGTCCGTGCATCATTCCATCCATCCGATCCCATCCGTCCGTCCGTCCATCCATCATCCATCCATCTCTTCCGCCTATTCCTCTGTCCATCCATCCACCCATCCATCCATCCGCTCGTTCCGTCCAGTTCAGCTCCGTCCGTCTCCGTCTGTCCATCCATCCATCCATCCATCCATCCATCCATCCATCCATCCATCCATCCATCTATCCATCCATCCTGTCCATCCATCCATGCCAAAACCTTTTTTTTCACATCTGGTTTCTCCTTTTAGGAGCAGAAGCAGGTGGAGGAGTCTTCAGGACGGGAAGTGAAGAAGGTAATTGTCTAGCTCTAATCCGTCCGCCGGCCCATTTAAGAACTCTATCGGCGTAATTTTCTGCTTTCTTTCCACGAAGGTCCGCAAAGCTCGGAACCGACGGCAGGAGTGGAACCTGATGGCGTATGATAAGGAGCTCCGTCCAGATGCTCGACTGACACCATCACCTTACCACACCTCCGATGGCTCCGTGTCACCTGACAGGTAACCATGGCCCACAATGGAGCGAAATGCCCACCATCTACACGTATCTCACAGGTAGACTTCATACACGCAGGTCGAGAATGTCCGATGACCCCTCCAGCCCTTGTCATGAGGGGAAGGACCCTGTTTCCATGGTGACAAACAGCAGCGGCCAAACTCAGTCGCTTGATCGTGCCCTGCGGCCCACAGCAGCATCCTCGGCAGCTGCTGCCACCTCCGTCCGGCAGCACTCCCTGGGACGCAACCAGCCACATCATCACCACCAGGTGCCGCCCGCCAGTTCAGCCACTCAGAAAGGAGCATGGGTCAACATGGCAAGGGATTCCAGGTACAGAAAGGCACACAGGCAGAACATCAGCATGAATTTGACCGGATTACCTAGTAAGCTGACTTTTTTCTCTATAGTGACCATCAGATCCCGCCAGCACCACCACCTCCCCCTCCTCCAATGCCATCAGCGGGACAAAAAGTGTTTTCCAGCATCTCCACCCACAGCGCTGCCGTGGCAACCCAAAAGCATCCTGCAGTGGCTGCTGGTAATCAAGGTAACAGTCTTCTATGGAGAGATGTTTTGTTCCATTGTTACTGAAAGCAGAAAACATGTTTCAAAAAAGGAAATTTAAAAAATCTAAATAAAATAAATAAAGAAAGATTGTGAGAAGAATTTATGAAGTGTATTGCAAAAGTTCAGATTTTTCATTTCAGATTTGATTTTTTTCAGATTTGATCTTTTCAGACTTAGTTTGATTTTTTTTTTCAAATTTTACTTTGGAAGTGTTTTGATTTAGATTTTTTTTCAAATTTTATTTTCACATTATATTTATAAAAAAAAACATTCTTATTTTCATTTTTTTTTTTCAGATTTAATGTGCTTATATGTTTCGAGAGACAGATTTATATGAATTGTATTATTTTTAAATCTGCTTTTACACACTCCCCCCTCCACACTTCTAGGTGGTCTGTGCGTGGACCAATAGAAAGCGGCCTTCTCTGCGTGAGCAGCAACAGCATTTTTTATTGGTCCACACACAGACCACCTAGAAGTGTAGAGGCTGAAACCTGTAACACAGGATTTGGAAAGAGGGCAATTATTAAAAAGCATTCTACAAAAAAATTGGAAAGATAACATCTGAAATACTTTGAGAAAAAAAGGTCTAAATAGGTCTAAAAATTTAAAATCTGAAAAAAATTGTAATCTGAAAATATGGTTTACATTTTTTCCATAGATATTTTAAAGTTAACTTCCGAAACACATTTTCTTAATCGCTTCTATAAAAAATATCTTTGCTTAACAAAACAAAAAAAGGCAGTAACAGCCGAAACCTCCTACTTGGCAGAAATCAACCAGTAAAACTTTTCCATATTTCATTTACCTGCAGGTGGCACTGGTTCAAGTTCCCGCCCTTACAGCCCCTCTCCTCCCCCTCCTCCTCCTGCCAACTATGTCCCCTCCCCAGCCCACCCTGGGGGCCAAGCAACAGCCTCAGCTGCTGCGCCCCCACTGCCTCAAGCCACTGAAAACAGGAAGCCGTCGAGCATCCTGAACATCCCGATGAACGACGCCCGGAGTGACCTGCTGGCTGCAATCCGCCGAGGTGAAGTCTGGCCGCTAATTTGTCTGTTTTCCCTGGTAATTTTAGGAACACTACAGGGGGCCTTTCAGGTATTTGTCTTTTCCACTGTCCCATGTCTGGCACGAGGATCGAATCAGACTGAAAGAGGTAAAAATGGCAGAGAGGGAGGACTTTTTGGACGAAGCTTTAACTAAATTTGAAGCATCATGCTGGGAGGATCTAGATAATTGTCATTGGTTAAATATCTCCATAATGGAATCCTTTGCAGGTCAAATTTTCTGTTAATGATCCAACAGGAAATCTGGGTAGCAAAAAGGAAATACATAGAAGAAAACATTGTTACACGCAAGATCAAATTAAATAAAAAAACATCAGAAGTCAGTAGTGCAGCGGAATAATAATACAGAAAAGTTATTATTTAAAAACAAGCATATTTAGGTAAAAATGAGAAACACTCTAGTATAGAAGCATAAAGGGAGATGGTTTACAGGGAAAAATTGGGATTATAAAGTTTGCTAAAAAAATTGTTTTTACAACGTCATAGCCATAGAGATCAGTGGTCATAACTTGGAACCACCGTAGAGCGGTGCCAGGCAAACAAAGTGGTGGGTGTGTCTCGGAATATGGATCCCAAAGGGAAAAAAGGAAGGTTGCTGATGAGAAAAGAGGATTCAAATAGACCGAATCATTTGCTTTCATAATCAATGCAGAAGGATTTCCTGCGTTTTTGCTTTGTAATGAGAGGGTGTCAAAAAATAAAAATAAAAATTTGGAAAGGTATTTCCAGGGACAATGATCTTATCAGTATTTAACATTAAATCAGGGAAGTTTGAGTACCGGTATAAACACTGACAGTAAAGGCTGAATGACATAAAATAACAAACATGCCTGGTTTTTTAGCACTTTACAATTTAGATATGGGAAAGTTGAAGGTAATTATTCAAAGGAATTAAAGTTATTGAATTGGCCTGGAACTTATCAATAAATGAGACTGAAAGATCATTGCTTCTTCTTCACAATCAATGAGCATATTTGAGAAAGAAAAAATTCAAATAACAATTGCTGACTAATGTATGCTAGCATAATCCTCTTGCCAGAGCCAGGTTTCTGTGAGACAAAATAAATAATTTACTTAAAACAAATCAATTTGTAAGGTTTGCACTACAGATGCAGAAACCTTGTTGACTTAAGATGGCCAATGAGGCCCAGATGGACGACTATTTCTTATATATATATATATAGTATATATGAGCAGTATATATATATATATATATATATATATATATTAGGAATTTGTTCACGATACTAAACTTTTTCAACAACTCGATACCGATACTAAGGAAAATATTAGATACTTTGTTGACCATTTTCGATCGATACCACAAGAATAAAACAAAGACTCTAAAATTCAACAGAAATATTTTCATTACTAAAAATACAAGAAATAAAAAAAAAAAAAAACAATAAGAAGTCTATTGTCTGAATACTGAAAAAATGCACAGAATTATTCAATCACATTAGTAGTGTCCAGAAAGTGCATTTTCACTCTATTCATGCACTTTTCAGATGTCTGTACATCTATACTTTTGAGAAAATGAGTATGTAACTTGATACACAACGTTTCAGAGGTATGCTATACTTTTTTTGAGTATCTATACTTGACAACTAATATATATAACATATATATAACATAGTAGTATATATAGTAACCTTATGCTCAACAACAACAACAACCAACCTTATATATATGTATATATATATATATATATATACTAACTACTATATATATATATATATATATATATATATGCAAAAAAAAGGAAAAACTTCTTACATTTCAAAGCAGAGAGGCAAGGATTCCACTTCTCTTCAATCACAGCAGAAAAAAAAAAAAAAACGAGAGAAGAAAACACACCCACATTTAAAAAATTTAACATTTACATTTTCTGTTTGGGAAGAAGTGAACTAAATTAAACCTCTAGAGGAAAAACAATGAATGAATAACACAGCTTTACAATTAACTTAAACAAATTGAAGCTAAACAATACTTCAAGTCCTAACAAAACCCAAAACATCTCCCCTCCTTCTCAGTCAGTATGGATTTCCCTTATGAGGCTGATTGGATACACAGGTCCTTGTCAGCACTGCTCATGGGCGTGCTTCCATGGCAACACCTGACCAGGCAACCTCAAAGAAAAACAGAGTAATGAGAACCAAAAATATATATACAAGTTACACCAAAAAAGACAAAAACGTAAACCTTCCCCCAACAACACAATTTTTCTGAAAGACAGGAAATGCCTGCTTACAAAACCAATTAGCCAATTCAATTCAATTCAGTTTATTATATATATACGCCAAATTCACAACACATGTCATCTCAAGGCACTTTTACAGTTCAACCAGATCATACAATCAAATTGATACAAAGTTTTCTATGTAAGGAAAACCAGTTGATTGCATCGACTATTGACTCAAATACAATCCCTCACACTAAAGCATGCTTTTGTAGCGACAGTGGAGAGTGAAAAACTCCCCTTTTTAACAGGAAGAAACCTCCAGCACAACCAGGCTCAGTGTGAGGTCGACTGGGGTTCAGTAAGGGGGTAAATCCCTCACACAATTAATAAACTAAAAAAAGGATATAAATAGATAGATCTAATGTTTAGTAAATCACATTCAGTTGTTTTAATTTCCTCTTAAGTTGGAACTTAAATCCGTTATATGAGTTTTTCAGGACTATGGTTGGTTGTAGATTTTATTTTATACGTTTTTAGCCGTTAAAAAGACAATGACTGAATAGAGTAATGGGTGTGTAGCGTAGCAGAGAAGCTACAGAGAGGTCTGTGAAACTAAAAATACAGCTGTAGAGGTAAGTGGAGATATGTTCTCAGGTTGCACCCAAAGGGGGAGCAGCTCAGTTTCAGACGGATGTAATGTATATAAAAAAAAACATACATTTTCTGGTGTCTTCTGGTCTGTAGGGATCCAGTTGAGGAAGGTTCAGGAGCAGCGTGAGCAGGAAGAGGCCAAGAAAAGAGAACCTTCAGGAAACGATGTGGCTACGATATTGTCACGCCGCATCGCTGTGGAGTACAGCGAATCAGAGGAGGAGTCTGAACCGGAGGACCAGGAGTGGTCCGACTAAGGTGGCGCTAACCCACCGAATAATCCTAGCACTAGACTACTACAGGAACTGAAACAGTTACCTCTACTGACATAAACCACACCTGAAATAGTTTCATTCTTCTTTTATTTCATTAGTTGGTTAACCTTGTTGTTAACTGAGCTGGTTAGTTGTTATGCTCTACCCAAAGCAGGCCCAATGCAGTTCCACAACCTCTAAACTGAATTGCTGCCCTCATGTCAGAGGTGTAATAAACATAACTGCCTGCAGAGGCCTCACACCTGTTCAGGTATTTCGTGTTTGGGGGTCATTAAGTGGGGACTTGATTTTACTTGTGGTCCAGGAGGTGCTGTTCCTTTCAGACTGGAATAAAATAGTTAAAGTGTAACTCACCATGATTTATATGCATAACCCCGCCCCCAGACAAATAAAAAAAAAAAAAAAAAGCCACCCAAGTGGTAAGTGCCAAAACCCGCTGGGGGGCAGGGCTTATTGTAGGAATGAGCAGTAGGTTAATGAAGGGTGGTCAGGATGAGGTAAAGTAGCATCTGACTCAGTTTAAATTATTGCAGGAGAGTTAGCAGAGGAATGCTGGTAGTCACACCACAAATGGATATTTTAAGGGGGATGATTTTCACTCCCACCACCAAAGGAGGTCAGGAGAGGCTTTTGACCTGTAAAACCTTCGTTCTAATTCATTTATTCTAATTATAAGAACTGGTTACTGAAGGGCCGGTCCAGTTGACCAGGGCCTTATCAGTTTGAACCGTTGTTCAAGTCACTAACTCAGCAATGCCTGATGTTTGTGCTGCTTTGGTAGTGGAGGACAGGATGATGCACTACGGGGGCGTCTGTTTGAGTAAGATGCTTTTGAACCCGAACACTGGATATGATGATGTAAGATTGTACAGTTTGACTGGATAGTCAAATTCAGCTGCAATAGCCCTAAGAGATCAGCACTAAGATATTTTAAGTTGAATATTGTGGAATTAAAGAGGTTTACATGAAAATGAGAAAAAATAAACAGTGATATAATACCACCCCACAGACCAAGTTAATACAGTTTATTTGGGGGAAAAAAGTAGATTTTGGGGTGAGTTACACTTCAGACAGCTGTGAATAAAGGTTTCTGTTAATCTGTTCTCATTCAGTGACTCAGTAAAGTCTAAAATGTACAAAATAGAAAGTTATAAAACTTACTTTTGATTTCATATAATTTATTTTAAGGATAAAAACGTATTACTTGTTTCATTTGTAATCTCTCTATCAAATTCTTGTTGGTTAATTTATTATTCTGTCTCTTTCAGCAGCTGCTGCATTGCTTAGTAACTATTAGTGGTTGCTAAGGTAACCAGATGAATCTCTTCTTCTTTTAGCTTGCTGTTGTGCTTTGTGCGCTGACATCATTTATTTGATGACATTGTCCATGAGTCATTTAGTAACTTCCTGTGATCATCCAGATGTCAGCTTGTTACTTTCTAAAAAAATAGTCCAGGAGACTTTGATGACATCATCTAGGAGTTGGTGTGTTACTTGTGTAAATATATAATTCAGCTCTCAGATTATCCATTCATTATTACCTGCAATGACATCATCCAGGAGTCTGACCGTTACTTCACTTTAATGACATCGTCCAAGAGTCAGAGCATTACTTTCAGTAATGACATCGTCAATGAGTCTGTTACTTCCTGTAATGACACCATCCAGGAGTAAGAGTGTTACTTCCTGTAATGACATCATCCAGGAGTAAGAGTGTTACTTCCTGTAATGACATCATCAAGGAGTAAGAATGTTACTTCCTGTAATGACAGTAAGAGTGTTACTTCCTGTAATGACATCATCAAGGAGTAAGAATGTTACTTCCTGTAATGACATCATCCAGACATCATCCAGAGTAAGAATGTTACTTCCTGTAATGACATCATCCAGGAGTGTGAGTGTTACTTCCTGTAATGACATCATCCAGGAGTCTGACTAATATTTCCTGTATTGACATCATCCAGGAGTAAGAGTGTTACTTCCTGTAATGACATCATCCAGGAGTAAGAGTGTTACTTCCTGTAATGACATCATGCAGGAGTAAGAATGTGACTTCCTGAAATGACATCATCCAGAAGTAAGAATGTTACTTCCTCTAATGACATCATCCAGGAGTAAGAGTGTTACTTCCTGTAATGACATCATCCAGGAGTCTGACTAATATTTCCTGTATTGACATCATCTAGGAGTCTGTTACTTCCTGTAATGACATCATCCAGGAGTTATGATTTCATAACTCAGTGTGTCCTTTCTTTGCTGTGATTATTGTTTTATTGTGTTGCTTCCTATCATATATGTGACTCATGGTTAACAACAGAGGGAGTTTGTCATGAATTTGTTGCAGTTACTTATTTTTCTAGGTTTGAACCGAATGCAATCTTTGTTTTTGTCTTCTACTAAAAAGGAAACAGCTGAACTCCTGAAATGCTTTCTCACCTCAGTTCATTATTGAATGTGCTTCTGTAATGTTTCTTAAATGTCTGCTGTTTCCCTGTGAGAACCTTTACCGGTACCATTAAACCATGCTGGGACCACACAGGGATTGGAGCTGCTCCCCGATTTTTGTTCTGTGATAGCTGGAAATTAAAAATCCTTCTTTCAGCTTTAAGTTTTGTTTTATTGATCCAATGAAAGAACAGCAAGAACCACTGGGAATAAACATCTGGACTCAGTAGTCTCCATAAGGAGCTCCTTGCTTCGGGAAAATGGAGGTTAGAAGTTCCTCTATAATACTGGAACTTAACACAAAACGAGAGGTCTTTTTTTGGGGAGACATAAACAGAAGAATAATGTTTATTTTATTTCGATTATTTGAGAGCTTTTCGGCTTGAACTGATTTTTGGGATAGGATCTTGTATTTCATGTCGCTTTATGATCGCTAGAGTCCGTTTAGTGGACGTAATGTTCCCATGAAGGTCTGGGCCTCACAGTGATACAGAAAGTTTAAATTTTAAATAAATAGTGGTTGTGTTCGATACTGGCAGCTTCGTCCTCCGACATTGATTTTGCTCATAAAGCAGGGAGAATGGCGTTAGGCTTAACAGCACCGTGACGTCACTGCTGGAAGATGTCAGGAGTGAGGTGTTACTATATTTTGGCAAAAACGGTCGCTCCAAGACTCAGTAATTGCAAATACTTAGTCTTTTTTACTGATTAACATTAAATTCATTAGCACACCGTGAATGTATTAGTTTTAGATAGAGATAATTGGTTATTCCTTTCTGACCAGACTTTTCCTTTAAAGTTCATTCAGACCGAGCGGGGTGTCAGAGGTCAGATGTCTGTGAGCATCGTGATACTCTGTACTGAAAGCACTGCAGTGTTTTCATCACTAAGTAAGTCAAAATATAGGTGGAGCTTGAGCTGCGTGAACCTGGCGCCCCATCCACGTGGAAAAACTCAGACTAAATGGTTGCTTTGTTAATGTAGGTGAGACCATTTGTGCTCCTTTTGTACAGATATATAAAAAAATATCTAGAGGTCAACCATCCTTCCCATTAAACTAGAATAGGATAGAAGAGTAACATTCACCTTTATTGTGATTACATTGTCACAAATACAAAGCAACAAAATTCACTCCCTGCATTTGGGGAGTGTTGGCCTAGAGGTTAGAGCAGTGCACTTGTGCTCTGAGAAGGTTGCAAGTATCCGGTTCAATCCCCATAGCCTGTTATCTGGGTCCCTGAACAAGACGCCGAACGCCCACACTGCTCCCTGGTTCGCCACACAATGGCAGCCCGCTGCTTCCCAAGGGTCAAATGCAGAGAGTGAATTTCCCCTTTGTGTGACAATAAAGGGATTTAAATTCAAGAAATCCTTTCGGTGAGCAGTGGGCTGCCATTATGTGGCGCCCTAACCACCATATATCAGTAAATCCCTGTAATTCTTACAAACTAAATCTTTAAAAACTTTTTTTTTTTTTTTTAAGCAAACGTTTAACATCTTTTTACCTACCCTGATGTTTTGGTCCACATCAGGGTAGGTAAACACTATAAAGCCTTAAACTCAATGCTAAATCTGTTTTTTATTTGAAAAAGTATTCTGGGTGGGAAGCAAAACATCTGCAAGCTTGGAACTTGGAGACAAAGTCCAGTGGATTGTTTTTTACGGTTTTGGAATGACTTTGACCTGGATAACTGATAACCTTCACCAGAAAATAAAGTTAACATAGAAAATAAACAAATGTTTAAAATCTCAGATTATAACACTACAACAAAAATGATCAAAGTTTGTCTAAAGAAGTTTATAACTGAGAAAGCTGAAAACATCCCTTGCTTTTCAGCGTTAATCAGTACACAAAATTATTTTTCTGAAAGTATATTATACATTTAATTGATGTACAGCAACTTTTATATCAAGTTCAAATGGGTTTTAGTTTTATATTTATTTGGGTGCCAGCACATACACTACCGTTCAAAAATTTGGGGTCACATTGAAATGTCCTTATTTTTGAAGGAATAGCACTGTACTTTTCAATGAAGATAACTTTAAACTAGTCTTAACTTTAAAGAAATACACTCTATACATTGCTAATGTGGTAAATGACTATTCTAGCTGCAAATGTCTGTTTTTTTGGTGCAATATCTACATACAGTAGGTGTTTAGAGGCCCATTTCCAGCGACTATCACTCCAGTGTTCTAATGGTACAATGTGTTTGCTCATTGGCTCAGAAGGCTAATTGATGATTAGAAAACCCTTGTGCAATCATGTTCACACATCTGAAAACAGTTTAGCTCGTTACAGAAGCTACTAAACTGACCTTCCTTTGAGCGGATTGAGTTTGTGGAGCATCACATTTGTGGGGTCAATTAAATGTTAGAATGGCCAGAAAAAGAGAACTTTCATCTGAAACTCGACGGTTTATTCTTGTTCTTAGAAATGAAGGCTATTCCATGCAAGAAATTGCTAAGAAATTGAAGATTTCCTACAGCTGTACTACTCCCTTCAGAGGACAGCACAAACAGGCTACTGCGGGTACTATTTAATGAAGATGCCAGTTGGGGACCTGTGAGGTGTCTGTTTCTCAAACTAGAGACTCTCATGTACTTATCTTCTTCCTCAGTTGTGCAACGCGGCCTCCCACTTCTTTTTCTAGCCTGTTTGTGCTGTCCTCTGAAGGGAGTAGTGTTTATGACAGATGCTGGTCATAAAATTAGAATATCATGAAAAAGTAGATTGATTTCAG
>JAGKQL010000001.1:6141828-6175349 GCA_018398635.1 Cyprinodon brontotheroides | reverse complement strand
CTGAAATCAATCTACTTTTTCATGATATTCTAATTTTATGACCAGCACCTGTAGACTGTCGAGTTTCAGGTGAAAGTTCTCTTTTTCTGGCCATTTTTAGCATTTAATTGATGTGATGCTCCAGAAACTCAATCTGCTCAAAGGAAGGTCAGTTTTGTAGCTTCTGTAGTGAAAGTGAAAAGCCCTTTGGGAAACTTCTCCAACTCCCATTGTCATTGTGACACAGCAAACACAAGTGAACACTGTACACCATGAAATTGCATTTATGCCTCACCCGTGGGAGCAGTGTGGCGGGACGGTACCATGCTCAGGGTACCTCAGTCATGGAGGAGGATGGGGGAGAGCGCTGGTTAATTACTCCCCCCACCCTCGGGAGTCGAACCGGTAACCTTTGGGATCCAAGTCTGACACCCTAACCGCTCACCCACGACTGCCGGTCTGTAACGACCTAAACTGCTTTCAGATGTGTGAACATGATTGCACAAGTGTTTTCTAATCATCAATTAGCCTTCTGAGCCAATGAGCAAACACATTGTACCATTAGAACACTGGAGTGATAGTTGCTGGAAATGGGCCTCTATACACCTATGTAGATATTGCACCAAAAAAACAGACATTTGCAGCTAGAATAGTCATTTACCACATTAGCAATGTATAGAGTGTATTTCTTTAACAGTAAGACTAGTTTAAAGTTATCTTCATTGAAAAGTACAGTGCTTTTCCTTCAAAAATAAGGACATTTCAATGTGACCCCAAACTTTTGAACGGTAGTGTATAGGGATTAAAGGAAATGAAATTGCAGCTAAGATTGTAAGGAAATATCAAAAAATAAAACCACTGATATGACGATTAACTTAAGCAAGACAGAAATTAAAAGAATCATTAAACAAAGGAAGAAAGAAAAGGTGGCAAAAACAATGGGAAGAAGAAAGGAGAGGAAGATGTTTTTATAAGATTCAGCAGAAAGTCGGAGAAATGAGGATAGCAGAAGGAAGCACAAGAGAGGAAACAATTATTTCAAGACTTAGATTTGGGCATGCAGGATTAAATAATACACTATTCAAAATAGAGAAACATGTGTCTGGCAAATGTGAATATTATGGACAAGCTGAAGCAGTAGATGTGGTGATGTGTTGTAAGAAGCAGGAAGAAGAAATTTGGTTAGAGACATAAATAAGGAGAAAGGTAAATTTGATTTGATAGATATTCTGCAAAAATTTTGTTATCAATATTTATTTAAATATTTAATAATAGGAATAATTAGGAGGATTAATTATTGTAAAGTAATATTATAGAAATAGATATATAGATAAATAAATATAAGTATCTGTATGAATACGGCCATTCTGATTAACACTCCTCACCAGTTGGTAGCTGTAATGCACACCAGAAAAGTTGTTTGCCAACAGCCATTAAACGCAACAAGACAAGACCAGCCCTAATATTATTGGCTTTACAATGAGTAGAAGACATAAAACCATTAAAAACAGTAATTAGATTCAAGCTCTGCATTATTAGGTTTAAAATATAACCAGTCAGATAGTAGGATGGACATTCTATTAGAAATATTTCATACATTATTTAGAATAAAGAATATGGGTTTGATAGTTGTATCTGTGTGGGTTCCAGCACATATTGGAGTAGAAGGAAACCAGAGGGCAGATAAAATGGCAAAGAGGGCAATTCGAAATCCTATTAGTTTTACAGTTAAAACAAGTAAATCGGAGGGAAAGAGTATTATTATTAAAGAAATTCAGAAGATAGTAGGAAAAGAAGAAATGGAAGATGAAATAGAAAGGAGGAGAGAGAGATAACAAGGTTAAGATTCGGGCAAACAGGACTTAATTATAAACTTTTGCAAATTCACTACTGGCAAATGTGATTACTGTGGAAAATATGAAACAATAGAACATTTTATACTGGAATGTCATAAATATGAAAGTGAGAGAAGATATATGAGGACAGAGTTTGAATGTATTAAGGAAAAGATTATTTTATTAGATATTTTAGGGAAGAATTTGGGGAGTAAACATATACAAATAATTATTCGATTTTTAAAGAAAACTAAATTATTTTATAGAATTTGATCATAGAGAGGGTGAATGTGTGTATGATATAGATGGGTAGAGTACAAAGTTATGTATAAGTGTGTCGGGTTTTTTTTTCTTTATTTATTTTCCTTAGAAATTATATATATGTTTATTAGTAGATAGTCCATCACGAACCACACTCCATACCAGTAAGTGGCGGTAATGCTACTAAAAGTTTGTTGCCAACCGCCAACAAAAATGGCTTCCACCACAGAGAAAGCGGTTCCTCGCTTTGACCAGCAGGGGGCGACTCCGTTCTGCTGATCCAGCAACTCGGGTCCAGAAGAAGACCCGCTGAAAGAAGCTATGCAGAATTACACGGTTTGAACCTAAAGTTTCGTATTGGGTTCTTCCTCCGCGTTGTTTTGGAGCTGGTTTGGAACCATTCGTGGGAAGTCTGGGCCAGGTGAGTTATTATAAGTGTTCGGAACCAGTCCAGGTGTTCCGCAGCATCTCAGGTTGGTTGATCTTGAACCTACAGGCGGTTCTGGTGGATCGATTCTGTTCCTAATTTAATGCATGTTCTAAATTAACCCAATCTGGACCCATCTGAGTGTAAAACACCTGAAAACGAAACCAGATTGTTTTTGTTTGTTTGTTTGTTTGTTTGTTTTTTTACAAAACCTTTACTTTAAAAAAATGGTTTCGATGATAAATAATAAGTCCTAAAAATGTTCTGAAGCTGTCATTTTACAATTTTTTAAAGTGTTAAGTAAAAGGCGTCTTCGGGGACAGATGGATGGTCATAAAGTATCGGTCCTAAAACTGGGTAAAGATCAGCCGATACATTATTCCATAGAGGATCATTTTGACATCAGTTTAGGGAAAATCAGCCTATTTTAGACTTAGAATGGCTTCATGGATTCTGACTCATAGACCATTATTGGTAGAATCTCCTATGAATTGGAGGAGTCAGCCTTCACATTCAATTCATGTACAATAAACATATTTTTAATGTTTCTTTTAGATGTTATAAAATCTCTATAAATGGCGGTATGATTTAAAAAGAACAGCAACAGAATTCAATTCAATTCAGTTTATTTCTATAGCGCCAATTCACAAGACGTGTCATCTAAATGCACTTTACAGATCACCAGATCATCAAGTCAGATTGATTCAAATCTAAGGAAAACCAGTTGATTGCATCGACTCATTGACTCGAATGCAATCCCACTCACACTAACTGCAGCTTGCTTAGCGACAGTGGAGAGGAAAAAGCTCCCTTTTAACAGGAAAGAAACCTCCAACAGAACCAGACTCAGTGTGAGTGGCCATCTGCAGAGGCCGACTGGGGAATTAAGAGGGGTTAAGAATGAAATAACAGTTCAAACTTGGCCCAGCTCCACTAGTAAGTTCTGCTGTTTTCAGAGGATGCAGAGGGGAGGCACCAGTGTGGCCCCTGAGGGCCCCTTGGTGCTCTGCCATTGCACCTGTGACCCTCTAACTGATCCCCAGTAACGACTCTTTGGGCTGATATTACTTTTTTTTTCCATGTGATTCTAAAAATGACGCATTGATAAGAAAAATTGCCATCTAAATCTGAAGTTTAAACAACAGGAAACATTTATTGACAAACCAAACACTAACATGTATGGAGTGAATTATGTTCCAACATTGTGGCAAGCACAGATATCAAGTTTAGTAAAAAATCTATTTTGTAAATTGAAGCTGAAAAAATGCAATCTACATATGAAAATAAAAAAAGCATAAAAAAATCAGGTTTTGAGAGTAACTTTAGTGGTTTCTTAGATTTTTTTCAAATGAATTTTCCACATTCTATTATTTCAAAAATGTGTTTTTACAGCTTTCATATTTCAATTTTTTTTATTTTCTTCACTTTTATGTCAAATAAAATTTTTACACATGAAGTTTTAGAAATTGCTAGTGTAGAATGTAGATATTAAATAGGACGGACCCTAAGGTGGACCCTTGGGGATCGCCACATGTGAGTTAAAATCTGTTAAGATTCCAAAATAGGAAAAACCTGCAGAGGCAGAACCAGATCAACCTGGAATTAGTCAGGAAGATGGGGATGGGTCAGCTGAAGTGTGACATCTTAGACCTACCCTGATGCTCCTCTGCAGGCATGTCCACCCAGCTGTGGTGCTTGTCGTTCCGGATGCCATACGCCGGTCTGGTTCTGGATGGAATAAAGACTGTTGAGAGCCGCTGGCGACCTCTGCTGGCACCTCTGGAGAACCAGACTCTTGCGATCCACATCGCCTGGCGGGACTGGGAGGGAGATGACTGGCGGGCAGTGCTGAGTGGGGTGTTGGGGATGAGTGACGCTCGGATTCAGGAGCTGCTGGACTCCGGGGAGCGGTTTGGTCGTGGTGTGGTGGCAGGTAGGTGATGAACTCAAACTTGGTTGAAGCTTACACAGTGCCCCTCATCCCTGTTTCAGGAAGCTGGCACAACATACTCTGACATGCCTCATATTATTTAAACCATAGAAGAAGCTGCAACACTAAAACATGTCAGAACCAACCAGGAGAAACAGGAAAGATATGGAGTCAATTTTGTTCCAGTATTGTTGCAAACAGAACCGGTAACTTTAACCGGTAACAATACAGAAATTAAACTTAGAAAACTTTTAATCATCATGAAATTATCAGTTTATTTGATAAAATATTATTTAAACTGTACTACTGTTGATCCATTATTTATTTCTAATCCAGAATGGATTTAAAACCACACATATAAAGCCTTAAATAACCAAGCTCCATCCTATATCAGGGATGCAATTGTTCCTAACATAGTACATTTACTGGAGTTTTACTAGGTGGTTCCTAGAATTTCTAAAAGTAAGACGGGGAGGCAGATCTTTTAGTTGTCAGGACTTCGCTCATGTGGAACCAACTACTAGTTTTTAGTCCGTGAGGCAGACACCCTGTCTACTTTTAAGGCTAGGCTTACAACTTTCCTTTTTGATAAAAGCTTATAGTTAGAGTGGGCCAGGTTAAATAGCTTTTCTCTGTATGCTGCTATAGGCTTGGAATATTATTGCTGGAGGACATAGGGCATTCTGCTTCATTCTGTCTTTATTCTCCCATTCTGCAGAATCTGTTAGTTCAATCTCTAACTTTATTTTATCTGCTTTTTCTCATCATAGTAGCTTCATCTGGGCTGTTCCTGTTTGGCTGTGACTCCATCCTGGAGTGAAATATCAGCTTGGCTGCTGTAATCAATTATTAATTATAGATTAAAGTTTCGGGCCTACTTGAACAGATTTTAAAATGTAATACGAGATAAAACCATCTCCTTTATTTAGTATGACTGCATGACTAGCAGGGGAAAATCTCCACTTACATGAAAACCAGACCTCACCAAGCTGTGAACGACCAGAAGATTGCGAAGGAGCTCACTTTGCACCTCTACTATAACTAACTGGCTAAATGCTCCAGTAGCATCCCCATGACATTCGGCATACTTCTTTGAAACACAAAGTGCTGTTGTATCATAAGATTGATGTTCTGGGTGAGAATGTCTGACATAAATTGACTGTAGAGAAAAATTGTAATGCTTAAGGAGGTAGAACAAACGCAGAGTTAGCTCAAACAATCCTACTCAAGATAACTGAAACCCGGCTCTCTGCAAGCGGATACCCAGGATGTCCGGTTTTCAATTAAATTTACATTTCTAAAATTAGGCCCTGAATGCATCACCTGTTTTTGTTTTTTTCTGTTTTTGTAAGGACTGGTGGATGTGGGCGAGACCTGGGTGTGTCCTGCTTCCTTGCCAGAGGCGGAGCTACAGGATCTTGAGCGGTCTGCCGTTCTAATTGGTCTACAGGAGAAACACCTGACGCAGCTGTCTAATCCCCGCTGGCTGAAGGGGCCTTTGAAAACTCGAGGGAATCGTGACCTCTGGACCGTGGAAATCCCCAATGAGCTGTTACCATGACAACTCGGTTCATGGAGGCCAGGTTTCCTGTCAAAGCTCCGCCGCAGGAACAAATGGTTCTTAAGGAAGTGGACCTGACCGGACTGCACTTTGGACACAGATGGGGTTAGGTAAACCCTGGAAGATTTATTCTGCAGACTGGTTTAAAACTTTCGAGCCTAGAAGCTTCATCCTTACCATCTCTGCGACATGTTCTAATCTAATGTGTATTTTAAATGAAATGCGTTTTTGTTCTTTTAATATTGTATACAACTTCTATTTTCTAAGAAATGTAAATAGTCAACTGGTTGTAATAAATTGTAGTTGTGGACACTGGAATCATTTCTACACATGAGAAAGCTGCTTGACATGTCCTTCAAGGACTAGTTTGACGCTCCAGATTAGAGGCCAGGTTAGTGGCAGCTGGCCAATAGAGGGCGCTACGGAGACAACCCACCCACCCAAACTTAAGACATAAAAAAAAATTTAAAGTTAAAATATTTCGAAATATATTGATACATATTTTTAGATGTGCAAGACTAATGTTTAATCTTTAATTGCAAGTAAAGCTGTTTAGTTTTTCGATAGATTGGTGACGTATTTCCAGACTAGGTAGCAGAAATCTTTGGCCATAGACCCTCATTAAAGTTGTACATGCACAGTGGCTCCTTTGCAATACAGAAGTATGAGAGGGCTGGGGGCGCAGGAGAGCTGCAGCCCGAGCTAGAAGGAACTGTCCTCACATTCGTAGTGCGGGTGATTGACAGGTCCAGTCGTGGAAGTGAAATCCCTTAAATCAAACTTACCAAGAGAAGCTGGAGTTGAAATTGCTCGGACCTGATCAGCCGGACATCAAAATTAATCAGCAGTCCAAAAACAGTTTAAGACAATACACCATCTTTAGCTACAAGGCTTGGCTAACTGCATGCAGCAAGGCTAACGCTTTATTCTGCTGCCTTGACTGCCTGTCATCTTTTTCAAACGTTCAGGATCTGACCCAGGATGGATAAAGACAGGTAGGACTGATTTAAAGCACTTTTTAGAAAAGACAAAGAATGAACAATCTGGCATTCACATGGAAAATAAGTGTACCTTTTCTAGTTTGGTAATTTGTGTAGATGCTCTTAAACACATTCTCAAAATATAAGGCTGACTAACAGCTGGTTTTTAAATAAAGTGTATAATGTTTTGTTTTTGCCATTCATAAAAATGTCCTGGTCTGATAACTTAGTATACATTTGTTTTTTTTTGTATGTCTATTTAAAAATTATAGCTGCCACTGGGCCAAGTGTTACTGAACCAACCTCTACACCCTCTCCTGGTAGGTCAGGGTTTGGACTTCTCTGCAATAACCAGAGGGATGTTTCATAAAACTAACTTAGTCTATAAACCTGGCTTAGTTGGACCTCATCTTTCAAACAGAACAGCTCCCATCATGCCCCAACTGTTCCCCGATCAATCTTCATAGTCCCGCCCATTTTTTTCCATTAGAGTCGTCAGGCAGTCCTCCCCCCAATCTTTGCTACATCATGTTTTGTGCAGCTCCGGTTCAATTTATATAAAAGAGTAAGCATATAAAAACCTGGCCCAGATCAGAGCTTTCTGTACTTAGTTTACACCTGTTACCAGGCAAATATCACAACACTGTTTACTGAAAGTCTCAAATGCCGGAAAATTGGTTGATATAATGGACCACCATGTGTCTTGTTGTAAAACGGAGTTTATACAGGAATGAGCAACTCTAATTTAATGCTTTTTAATGCTCTTAAAAATAATTTTAATGCAACAAGTATCCATGACTCTCATATATACACAGCAAATTCCTTCATCTTTTACTGTCAGCAGGCTGCAATTCCTCGCTTTCCAGCCACTTTTGTTGAAATAAGCATTTCCCCCCCATTCTACAGCTTTTTCTCTGCCTCAAGCTTCTTTTACCGAACATACGCATTGACGATCAGCAAGAAGCAGTTCCGCGCAAATATATTGCGATATATCTGATTAAATATATCGTTTTTCTATAAACTTTTTTTTAAAATAAAGCATTTCAAATGCCAAAATAATGACATTTAATGAATTATGCCAATTCAGGCCTTAATTTAAAAAATTATTTAATGACCCACGGGAAACCCTAGTTTAAGCTTAAGGTTTATTCAATTCTGACTAAATATGAATTAAAAGCAGTTATTGTGACTAAAACTAAGATTTCCTTAAGACTGAAACTAGACTAACATGTGACTATTTTCACAAAAATATTAACATTTTGCAAAGGACTTTCAAATAACATTGAAAATTTTGAAATTTACAGTTTAATATTACATTAAGATATATTGCTAGAAAATTGTTAAAAAGATGTGGATTCCTGCATTTTATGTTTCAAAGACCTGCCCACCCCTTTCCTGATGTCAGGGACCGACCTAAGATTATTAAGGCGCAGAAGTCATCGTCCAGCAGCTCAATCGACTTCAGGATAAATTCTAGTAATAAGGTCCCAGAATTGATCACAGAAACCACTCAAAAAAAGATGATCTGCTGGTGGAACAAATTTTATTAACCCAAATAATTAGACACCAATTTGATGAAAACACAAAGAGACCCCTTGATAAAGTTAAGGGACTAGCCACAGCCTACATTGTCCCCACCTCCCACACTCTGACTGGCTGAAGATCAGAACAAAGTATTAACTTCTCCTTCGAAACAAAACCCAACAACCTTGCAACTATAACTCAATTTTCTAAGAGTGACTATTATAAACAGGAAGTGACTGAGGCAGACATTTTGGAGGTGAACAAGTGCCTGAAACAGAAAACATGCTATTAGTTAGCCCTGGAATAACTGGCATTCTTTTAGCAACTTTTATATAAATCTTATTCAAGTTATTTTTAACAAGTGAAAACATCTAATAAGCAGGAATGCTCTGTCATGTTAGCTGCATGCTAACAGCTAACCATGGCAGCATTTGAATCTGATGCCAACATGTCAGCGCTGCACATATTTTTCAAAATAACATTTTCAGGACTTTGTGAAAATTGCCTCATGGGCAGAAAATATGAGGACATGGCCTCACTGACTGTAACTGGTGCTGTTTGCCACAAGCTCTTTACATGGTGGGGGGGATGTAGTGCGTTGGTGTGTGCGGCGCAGTGATGTAACCAACCACATGAGTAGGATTGGGGGCCGGGCAGTAGACCCGCGGGGCGTGGCCTGATGTCGGGAGTGTTCCCCAGTGGGCTGAAGTGGGAAGACAAGGATGGTACGGGGGATGATGGGGCGGGTGATGGAGGGGAGGGTGAGGAGCTGCAGGTAAGTAGCCAGCAGGGGGCGGCGCTTCGAAAGGGATATGCAGCAGTGTAGGGGGAGGGAGCGTCTGATCTGGGTAGAGTCCTGAAGGTGTGGAGCCTGGAGAGGCCGGGTTCATGGAAGGTCCTTCCACTGAGGGAGCGGGTCCTGAGGAGAGAGACCAATGTGTTTCAGGTTCATCATTCTCATTTTATCGTCTCTAACCAAATAAAGAGTCTCTACTTTTCTGAATTCAGCACAAGTGAAATGGCCACATTGCGTTCAGATAGGTTGAGTAGTTGGTACTGACCGTTGCCATGACCCTCCAGCGGTCCGTCTGCTGCCCTAGAGGAGTCTGGGTAGGAGGATGGGGGTTGGTGGGCTCCACGGCCAGACTCAGAGAAAGATGGTGGCACAACTGGGGGCATAAGATGTACAAGAAGGGATTATCGGGTCTCAACTTCTATAACAGTAAAAAACTTTAGGCTTCTAGTTCCAGAAGATCAACTTCTACATTGTCCAAAGTGCTAATCTTTGATGTGATCTCTTGATGGCGGTGCACAATTAGTGTTAGCCCTGCTGATCTCAGTGTACACTTAAAATGGCTGAAAGTCGTTAAGAGTCTTCAAAGCGATGGTGGAAGAGCTGCTAGGATGCTCAGTTATTCAAAATTCTGGTCAATCAGGTGATTTTAAGACCTAAGATTCCCCACATGGGCATAAAAAAAAACTTTAGATATAAACAGGTGTGGTCCGGAAGTGTGTACCGTATAGCCACACCGACAGATCTCGTTCAGGAACATTTAGAGGTCAGTCATGGATATTGCATAAAACTTCAAGATTAAAGGTCAGAGTAAATAAATGTTGCAAACAAGAAAGCAGCAATGGAGACAGAACAGGTTCTATAAATAGAAAGACAGTGGGCGCAGAAGATCGACTTGCCAAGCTGGTCAATTGTTTGCAACCTCAGGAAATGCTTTTTGATTGGTTACACACAGAGGTGGGTAACAACTAGTTACATTTACTCAATTAACTTCAGTAAGTTTTTGAAAAAAAAAAAAGTACTTTAAGGAGTAGTTTTAGAGCACTGTAGTTTTTACTTTTACTTGAGGAAAAATGTCACAAAGAATCACTTCTATTTCTTGAGGCTGCTTTCTACATTGTGGGTAAATTTACTTAAAGAAAAAAGATTGCTTTTAACAAATATGCAACAGTGACAAACATTTTTTTCTTGTGCTAATTTGTGCTTAACGGTGAAATGCCATTTTCCATCTGCTCAGTCTGCTGTGTCATTTGGAGGTTGAGTAGAAATAGAGTAAACAGTATTTATTTATACATATTAACATATTCCCATGTACTCCAAACCACCTGATTTATGTTTTATAACTCACATTTATTTTTATCTACGCTAATTTTTTTATTGTGCAATTACTGTATTTTATATGCTTATTTCAAATGCTCATTCTTTGAATCTACCAGAATTTTAATATTAAAATCTTTTGGTAATTTTTACATCATTTTGTAAAAACATTAAATCAGTAAGTGTCAGCGCTACTTAGTACTTGAGTAGCTTTTTACTAAATACTTTTTCACTCTTCCTTGAGTCATTTCTTTTAAATAAAAATTGTGTTCTCATTCACCCCTCACTGAACAGTGGCATTATTGACAATATTTACTTATTTACAGAACAATATCTATAGATATGAAATAATAATTTCCATCTATAGAACAGTATTAATGCAAGTGGTTCAGCACTCCATCAGAATCAGGAGTTTTTCTGCTGTTACTGGATCATTTTAAACCATCTGATTTTTCTCTTTGGATCAGAACAATCAGTAAACATTGTTCCTTCTTTCTTCTAAGGTAAATCCCATCCTCTAGAAGCCTTCACCATGGGGAGGGGGCTTCGGCGTGCTCAGGTAGGGGCAGGTAGTGCTGGTAGCGGATAAGACGGGTCTGGTGAGGTGGGGGCATACACCTGCTGCTGTTGCTGTTGCCTTCCATGCTCTGATGGTACCACTGAAAGAAAGCCGACGTTCAGAGTGAGGCTGAAACTGGACAATCCTTACCCAAACATTTGCTCAGTGGTGCAGCGGTACCTGAACTCCTGCTGTTGTAGTAGTACTGGAGCAACTCGTGCAGTCTGAAAACAAACATCAGATCTCAAACTGACCAGCATGCATTCTTCGCGCACTTTTTAGCAACCCGGCCTCATGACGCATCTCTAACCTCGGGGTAAATCCAACTGCCGTTTGGGTCGCCCGGAGTAAGATGGCTGAGTCACCACAGAGCAGACAGGCGGTTCCCGCCCCAACCTGCGTTGAACTGGCAATCTGTCCAGGAGAGCCAGCACCGCAGCCGCATCGTCATGGAAACTAAGCGACAAAACAACCGGTCAGAGTTTACGTACCTGATGTTCTTGTTTCTCCACAGATCATGAGTTCTACCCTCTGGCGTGTCTGAGCCGTGGAGCAGCTGGTGGCAGGTGAGGAGCAACAGGGACCCGAGACGGCGACGGTGGTAGAGAGGGAGCGTAGGGAGGAAGAGGAGGAAGGAGAGGAACAGATGACCGGCAGCGGCTTCACAACCTGAAACAAACGCATCTAAGGAGGTTCCTCTGGAAAACGGAGTATAAAACGTTTCCTCAGACAAGAACCTGAGAGTTAACATGACAGATGCCATCCCTGAACTTGCAAACGAGGCAAAATGATGTACCCAAAGCAGCCAACAGGGGGCAGAGTGGGCATTTACCTGTGGCGGGTAACAGTAGGCTATGGCTATATCCGACTACCAGCAGAGAGTCACCATTTGCGGGCGCACGCCCAGCTGCGCGTCGCGCAGACAGACAAATTTGTACCCTCGAGCACTTCCATTATCACCAGCTGGTATTTCCACTGGACATATGGAGTTAATAACCTAGTACTAAAGGACAACATTTGCCTTAAAAAATAAATAAATAAGAAACAAAAGCAAGTTTTTGCGTAAATGAATTTTTGAAAGAAATGCTAGACATAACCTCGGAAGTGGCCATATGATGAGAACCGACTGAGAACACTGAGGAACTCAGTTCTACGTTATCAGATCAGGGATGTTAGCAGATGCTGCATTACGACTGTCAGCTTCAGGAGAAACAAAATGTTTTACATGAAAAAGATGAAGTTATTTTGCAGTTTGCAGACTGTTCCATACAAAAAGGTATCCAAAGTGCCAATACTGTCATATCAAAAGAAAGATAAATGAAACATAAGATATTAAATAACATGCATTAAAATTTAACACTCTAATCTCTGAATTAACAGATTCAGCGACAATCAGTTCAGGCTCTGCTGATCTAAAGGTGCAGTAAATGATAATTTTGTCAGTCCAGATTTAAAGGAACCAACAGGTTCTTAACATCATAAACTTTTTTTTACAGAACAGAGTAAACGCCATAAAGGATTATAATTTTCTGGCATTGGTCAGGACTCTGGCAGCAGCATTTAGGATGAGCTTCAGCTGCCTGCAGAACTTTTTCAAAGACCAAAAGCTGGCTCCAGTTAAGGACAACCAGTCCTGGCACCGTTTTTAAAAGTCTACTAAACTGATTTAGTAACACATAAAGGTCCCAAGCAGAACCCTGGTTTCTCACATGCTTTGTGGTCTTTAATCACACCGTGTTTGGTGCGGAGCGCTGAGGCTGAACTTTAAATTGACTATCCCTGTTCTTTCTGCATTAAAACGGGAGGAAAATATCACATACACATGACATTTTGATTTGAGTGACTAGATGCCCCGTCAGACATTTTCGACTGGCATGTCTACAAGACATTTTTAACCTGATCAGCTGTTTATGTTAATTACTTGTGTCCATGTAAACAATTTCAATCCAGCTGATGTTTTTGTATTTAGAGTAGGAACACATGTATATTGAGTTGGTACAAAATGTTGCATAGTGAACACATCTAACAGGTGATTTTGACGGTATCACTACATTTGATTAAAAAAAATAACTGGAATAAGGTTAGAGCTGATGAATTTAAAAAGAGGTATTCAATATAAAGCCTATATTCTTGATAATATGAGTATACATTTATATTCATAATACTTGGATATTTAAAGGGAAGGTGAGATGGTTTAGACAATGTTGCGGCCTTGAACCTCACTCAGAAAAAGTGTTGCAAAAGGGTAGCCTGGTAGAAGCTGGACTAAATGGGAGTTAAAATGTGTAATTTAAGTCTGGCCCGATGGATGAACGCGTAAGGAGATTTGCTGGACGGCGTACTTTTATTTTCAAATGCCTGTATTTTATTGGTAGTAGCTCCTGGCCGGCGCCGGCCCCAGGCTGTGACCGTATTGGCGCCAACCGGCGGTGGGAAAGTGTAAACAAACAGACTGTTATTTGGTAAAAGCGGCGAACTCGATCCTTCTTAAAGTGTGAAAAATTACCAAGGCACCTTTCCGGTAAATCCCAAAGCGGATTCCAAAACAGGGGTAAAATGAGATCAGAGCCCGGTCCCACTTCACATGTATGCCCCGAGGAGGAGGCGTTTGCGGAAGAACCTGCGGTTGGCCCTTTGGCTGCGGAATTACAGCCCTCGGAGGTCCGCTGGTTTACTGCCCGTGAATTCTCGGCCAGGTATTTTTCCTTAATTCACGCATTAAAATCAATAAATGGACCCTAACCTTGGTGATGCGTTGCCGGTATGATATTCTACATACACAAATGATCTCAAAAACTTACTTTTATTGAACAGCAACAGAAAGAGAACTTTTAACTTTCAATGGAGTGCTCCATTGAAAGCTGCTGCTCCTGCAGTGCATGCTACTGTTGTGCTCTCTCCAGTGTCGTGCAGCCTGTCATCACGCCCTAAAACCCCGCCCGCTCTGCATCCAGACATTCAAAACACATCTCTGCTTTGTGATTGGTCCGCCAGATTTAGGGCTTCGGGCATTGATTGAGGCTAGACCAACTCGAAGGCAAAAATGATTTTGGCCACTGGCGGGTGGGGCTAGTTTACTAGGCTAGCAAAAGGGTTTATTCTCATAACCTCACGAAGGCTTCAAGTGATCTCCAAATGGAAAACCTCAAAATAAAGGACTTTCGAAGTTGAGTGTTTTTATGGCTATTTTAAACAACTCTTCAGGACTTAAAGTTAATTCAATTTAAAAACTCTCCAGGGTTTCAAGGATCCATGGGAAACCTGTGCTTGATTTGTTTTGCTTTCACCATAGTGGTGCTGGATCCACAGTGCCCCCTGCTGACCAACTAGGGCTGTAACATGATGAGGAATGAAAAGCCAGATGTCACCTTGGTTACCTGGTTGGAGGAGGCCTCAGCAGCTGTGTAAACACTTGACGTTTGGTAGCGCTGATCTAAAAGAGATCAACTTAGTGTCACTTCCGGTTTTAGCAGGAAAAATAGCAGCACAATGACCATGTTCTAGTGGTACTTACCCTGAGCGCCGTATACATACTCCTCTGTGTACTCAGCTGACAAAATAAGAGTACATATCATTAAGCACAATCTGTATCCAGCTCCAATTAAGGATTTTTTCTCCCTTTTGTTTCTTTTCCAAGTTCAGTAAGTTACTTACTCTGGTCCTCCAATGTGCTCACATCCTCCTGGTCCTCCTCAGAGGAGCATAAAAGGGTGTTTCCAGGGGGGGATGTTGGGTGAAGGGCCCCTGAGGCCCTCTGAACTCTATAGGAAGAGCCAATGGGAGGAGATGACTCTCCAATGGTGTTAGGAGGAGCTACAGCATTGCCCTGCAGAGAAGAGGGGGGACACCGAGGAGTTTAAGAGCCATTAAAAACAGTAGGTCAAACTCAGCAGGTTCTAAGAACGTCTGGTTTCTGTCAGGTTTACCACTTTTGGTTCCAAAGTGTCTACCAAATGATGCAGGTAATATGGCTGCCAACAACAGGAAGGTGCCAGTTCTGGTTGAAGAGCGATGTAGGAAGTGCTATCAGACTGCAGTGACAATCAGCCATAAGGTGAATTAGATCGATGCAGGTACTGGATCGAGTAATTTCCATGTTTTCTGTATAGACAATGCGACTAAGTCGTTGGCAATGCTAAGGATGAGTTTCAAGATATATGAATGGCATGTATCAGGCGATTGATGAGAAACTGCATAGGGATTGGTCCTGTGGACACTTTGATAGAGCATGGTGTAATTTAAAAAGGTTGAAAAAACTGTCAATTTGTCTCCCTTAAACAATCAGGGACAGCATGCGTTTATGAAATAGGATTAAAGAGCACAGCTGAGACTAAGCTTTTCCAGTCAAAAACTCCCTGAAGACTAATTTATAGCAGTATTGCAGGTCCTGGAAATACAGCTAGAAGCACATTCAGCCATAGACCAAAGTTCAAGCCAGTGTCAGCGGTGTCCATGCAGATTATATGATGGAGGCAGAATGCAAAGCAACCAACGAACATTTTTCGTGTTTACGGTGAATGTAACTTTAGGGGTATGACTGGGATGGAAATCTTGAATTGGTGAGTTAGACGTGTGGACATTACACAAATTCCAGGGTAAGTATATAATAACCAGATGGAAGACCACACTCCTTAAACACCAGTCAAGGCTCTACCTTGACACAGCTGATGTGAGGAAAAATCTTAGGAGAGTCAACTCAAGAAAGGCCCCAGCCCCGATAACATACCGGCGGGTGTTCCAAGGAGTATGCAGCTCAGCGGGCAGGTGCCCTCTAGGGCTGGAGTACTTGAACTTGATTGCCTTTATGGTACCGACGAAAATGCCGGTTCATACAAGAGTATCCCGAAACATGCCTCGTCTTTTCGGTACCAAGTTTCGGTGATTGGCTGTAACACTTAACGTGATTGCGTCATCCAGGAAAAATACACAGGTGGTCCACGCCTACAGCCAGGGTTCATGTGAACTGGTTGTGGCCGCCGTCGTGAACCCTCTTTAAAATGCCCCAGGTCAAGCGTGCGCGCTTCACTTTAATGAACTGATGCTAATAGTGCGCAATGCAATACGTCGTGCACGGAAATAATTTAAGAGCAGAAAGTCGCCGCCGGTGTTTGACTGCAAGAAGCGGACGACCGCAGCCAGCGCGACCATCCATCCTCCTCTCAGCAGCCCGTGGGCGGAAGCAAAGCCAGAGCGGAGTGAATAATCGCGAGACACTCATGGAGAATGCTGCTTTCAAACTGGACGCAGCAGGAGCTGGCTTCAAATCTCTGCGTCTGCTGCTTCTTTTTTGCTGCTTGTACCAGCTTCTGACGCGCGGCTGAAGAAGCTTTGCTGCTCTGGCTGCGCGGTCGAAAAGTGGGTCTGACGCGCGTTGGGCGGAACTACTCTATCCTTTATTTGCCTTGCAGCTATATTTGCTGTGATCAGTGGAAATAAAGTAGTTTTTAATATGTTTTAAGTGGGAAAATCCACCTGAAAAACTGCAGTCAGTTCATCCGGCCTTCCAATATTTCTGTGGGAGCCACTCACACCCCCTACACACATACCAGCGGTGCGCTGTCAGTAGGATCCCATTCAGCGGGCTTGTTTGTCAGACATGGTCATTTTCTAAAAGGAAAACTGCTAAGTAAAAAGGATCCTCACAAATGTAACATTGAATATTAGACACTGAATTTTTTTTTTTTTATGTAAGAGGAAAAATGTAAATTGAAAAATCAGAGCTTAAAATAAAAACTCAAGATTTGTACTTTTATGTTGTGTAATTTTCTTTTTTTTCGAATTGATATTATAAAACTGGTATCGAAAAAAGTATCGTTCAGGAACCGGTATCGAAGTGAAGGTATCGGTATTGGTATTTTTGAACAATACCCAGCCCTAGTGCCCTCACAAAGATTTCTAACACCTCACTGGACCAAGCGATAGTTCCAGCAAGCTTCAAGTCTGCCTCGATCATTCCGGTCCCAAAGAAGTCTCACGTCACCTCATTTAATGACCACCGGCCTTTTGCACCTACTCCCATTGAGATCAAGTGCTTCGAAATGCTGGTTAAAGAACACATTGTCTCCAGTCTCACCTAGCATTTGACCCGTTCCAGTTTGCCTCCTGACACCACTGCACTTAAGATGTCATCTCCTCTGCTCTTCACCTCAGCCTGGCACACTTGGGAGAGAAGAACACCCACGTGCAGATGCTGTTCCTGGACTTCAGTTCAGCTTTCAACACTATCATCCCACTGCATTTGATAGGTAAACTGGATCATCTCAGCTTTAACATGCACCTTTGCAATTGGCTGCTAGACTTCCTCACAAACAGACCTCAGTCAGTCTAGGTTGGACAAAACACCTCTCATGTCATCACCCTGATCACAGGCCCCCTCACGGCTGTGTCCTGAGCACAGTCCTGTTCACTCTGACACACGACTGCGTCCCCTGGTTAACCACCAATCACATCGTGAAGTTTCCACTGCTCATCAACAGCTTAGCTGTAGAGCTGGTCAGCAGCACCAAATCCCTGGGGGTGCACATCACAGAAAACCTCCTCACTCACACCACCTCACAGGTCAAAAGGGCACAGAAGTGCTTGTTCTTCCTGCGGAGGATGAGGAGAGCCCACCTGCCCTCGCCCATCCTCACCACCTTCTACAGAAGCACCATAGAGGGCATTCTCACTTGTTGCCTCAGTGACGCAGACCGGAAGAATGTGAGAAGAGTAGTGAGAACAGCAGGGAGAATCATCAGGGCTCCTCTTCCCTCCATTAAAGAAATGTAATCCCAGAGCCCGTAACATCATCAGCGACCCCTTACACCCCCACCATGGACTGTTCTCCCTGCTGCCCTCTGAGAAGAGGCATCCACTGCAGGTCCAGTAACAGCTTTTCCCCACTGCTGAACTGCTGGAAAAAAATAAAAAAAGAACAAAAAAAACTTAAGTCACAAATCAAGACTCTGCATCACACTGACATAAATAGAACTCAAAAATGTTTTTTTATTGCATGTTTTCCCCATATATATTTGTTTTTGCACTGCTCTGAACTTCCACATCAATGCCCTTTGCACCATATTCTTCTTCCGTTTTCATTTGATCATTGCTACACTTTATGAAATGGAAATGTTAATTTCACTGCTAAGCTGCCGCTAATTCACTTTCTGAAAGCTGTGCAAAACTAAATTTAGTTCTGTATACACTCTTTGTATACATAATGACAATTAGGTTGTCCAAGTCTAAATAAAAAAACATGCATTAGCAGAAAGGGAGGCCAAATGTTTATTATATCATCACACCTGCAGCATTACCTCTAAGTGGAGAGTCAGATCCGATGTGGAGGTGGGCTCAGCGTCTTGTAGATTATCGATCACACAGATTTTAAATCATTTTCTCATCCTGCCCTACATGTTTAATTGGGCCACTATCAAGACTTACTTCAAGCTGAAGAAGACCACCTTCAGGTCTTGGCTAGTTCTATGACCCAGGTCGTCAGATCCCAAAGGAACACACTGGATCCAGGAGTGGAGGAGATTTGCTGCTTCACTCATGTGGAGTGATGGACAAAGGTGATTGCTAAACTATTTTATTGCCCAACTACATAAGAACTCCCCCATCACCACCTTTCTTGGGGAAGCTGGTTCTGTTGAGGACTTTGTGTCTTCAAGAGAAAACCAACACGGCAGCTTCGACATCAACCAATCAATGGTTCTAGGATGGAAAGCAACCTGTTTAGAAGTGTCAATTATTTCTGGTTCCTCACCGACAAGGCAGGGAAGACTCCTTCATTGGAATCTTCCAGCTGGTAGTAAGCAACAGGGGGGTCCATATCAGCCGATTCGTCCACTGCCTCAGCTGGAAACCCAAACTGGCATTCCTTATTGACAGCCACCAAGTGGCGCCGACTGCGACTGTATAAACGTTAGAAGTCATTAAACAATCTGTTCTGCAGAACAGTTCTTGTTCCAAACAGCAGGTCAAGATCAAACAACTGTTCAAACTGGAGGAGAACATTAACATTAAAGATTGGTTGTGTCTGTTTACCGGGACCTGAAGGCATAGTTATCATAGTCATGGTAATATCTCCTGGTTGGGTGATAATATGACAGCTGGGGACCAATCAGTTGTCGGTTCAGGAAACGTGCAGAACTTCAAACCCAACCAACAAGTCAGGTGGCCGAAGAAACACAAAAGCACAAAAACGTAAAGCAATCAGCAGGATCATCCTTGATGAAATGAAGTGTGTGCCGGACGACATCAGACTTACCTTGACACTCCATAGCGTGAGGCTCTTGCCCCTGGAGGGTGGTGGTGTGGGGGGGCATAGGGGTCAAATGTTACAGCCCCTGGTGAGGGAGGAAGAGGTGGACGTGGGTGACCTGCAGGCTGGAAGCGGGGGGGCAGAGAGGAGGGGACAGCGCCTCCATAAGAGACCGGTGGTGGCATTAGTAACTCTGCCCCCTTCATGCCATTGCTGCCTCGAGACTTTCTAAAGTATCGATGGCGTTGATGTCGCTGACCTCGAGACTCTGGGTCTAGTAGAGAGAGGATGATGTCAACAGGCCGGGATGGGTCAGAAAATAGCCAAACACTTTGAGAACCTCAAGCTTACCCAGCTCTCCCTTCCTAACAGGAGCTGCCACGTTCCACGCAGGAACTGGGTTTACTGGTTTGAGATCCGTCAGTGGAACTAGGTGTCTGCAAACAATTACCACAACCAAGAACTTAAATTCTGGAGCCAAGAGCATGATATGGAACCGGTGTCTGGGTTCATATCCAACTAATTCTTACTTTTCTCCTAGCTCCTCGATGAACACAGTAACTGCTGCTGAGTGCGTTCCTACTTCCTGGATGAAGGCGTTGTAGTACTTTCCCTTTGGTTCCAAACGGACCTGAAACCCATTAGATTGAAGCTTGATGTACAGTCTGTTTTGGTTCATTCAGAACCTTTATTGAAAAGCCAAACTTTCAGGAAAAGAAACTAAGATAGTGTATCCCGGACAAGCCCCCAATACAGAGTCTATAGATTTGTCATTTATTCCTTGTCCATTCATTTTTCTTCCTAAGACCCAGTCCACTTGTCTGTAAAACTCGTCTTGATCAGATTCTTCTTTGAAGTAACTAACTGTACTCAAACGGAAATTAAACTGCTTTGTTGTTCAGTTTTAGCGCAAACCATTTTAAGAATCCTCCAGGAAGCCAGAAAAACTGTTGATACAGCACCATATTAATGATTAAGTCTAGGCTGACCAAATCAAAACTTGAGTTAAAGTTTATGACATGGTTGTCATGATACCAGATTTTAAATTTGATACCAAAAATCAAGTCTACAATTACTTAAAAACTAACTAATAAAAGCTCTTTTACTGGAGGGACCTTCAGGTATTTATCCGGGCAATTAAAATGGCTCATTTTGCCAAAACTGTATTCAAAGAACAATTTCCTTACATCAAAATATACATTTTTATAATCCCATCATCAGATCTTTTTTTGTCTTGTGGAAATTACCCGGGGCTGCATTGCAGAGGGGATCTGTGACTGAAAGAAAGTTGTCTGATGATCTACAGCCAAAAAACAAACTCAATTCTAAGACCCACAGGAAATGAGGCATTACCTGGCACTTGTCTCCCAGGAAGTACTGCCGTCCCGCAAACACCATGTAGTCTGTCTTCTGCATCTCTGTCACAGCAAAGTAATTGGATTACAATTGTTGTTCACTCCTACCCGACATCCTAACAATCTGGAGCATTTCTGAGTCCGTTATATCTAGTTCCAGTCTTGCATGAACTATTCTGTTTCCATGTTTATGAGGGACATGACTGTGTTCACTAGGAGGAGGTTCAAACTAAGATCCATAAGTAGACAGAAGTCCTCAATAATCAATCACCAACCAAACTAGGGTTTGTTTTCAGAAGTCATGCAACTTCCTGTTACCTTTGCAGGTGTCCTGCCACACGTCAAACTCTAGGTTCCTGTAAACGTCTCCATCAAGAGACTTCAGAACCTTGTAGGGCAAAGACAATCTGCAGGTGGGAGGAGCCTCAGCGGCCAACTAAAAAAACAACAGAAATGACATCAACTTTAGGGTATTAAAGGATTAATATCACAGTGATGGGCCAAGGGTCTGCAATTTACGATCCAAAAAATTATTGTTGCCCTCAGTCCAATTAAAATTCTTTGCAGCCACAAATGTTATAAATATTTAAGAAATTACATAAAAAAAATAAAATAAATATCTACTTGACATTATTTTTTAGCCACTAGGGTCGCTAGACCTGTAACTTCCAGGTTTAGTATCTTCTGCAAGCAAATTAAGTTCAGGCAGATCTTTGCTGTCCCAGTTTGATGGTCCATATTCAGACGACTTCCAGCTGCTTTCTTTTAAAAATATTCACCAAAGGCTGAATATATATATGTACTTCCAGTCATGGAAACCGGTATAACTACGTAGAGAACAAGCATCAACATAACTTCACAGGAAAGGTTTGAGCCCTTTAAAGAGAACTCAATCAGCTGATCTCTGCTAATGCTTCCTGCGGCCAGAGCCCATTGCCGGCCAATTCTTACCTTGCCCTCCTCTGCCGCTCCCCCCGCCTCCACGTCCTCTCTGCAGGTAAAACCAACACATGCTGAAATCACATAACCACAGGGATCCAGTCAGAAAGCCGGAGGTGTAATGTATCGTCACCTGTGTGCCCGGTCCTCCGGTGCGTCGTAGCCTACATCAACGTCACTGCAGACAGATGGGCTGTTTCTATAGCGACGCCCTCCTGCCCTAAAGGCCTCCATGGCCTGGCAGAGCTCCGCCCCCTCCACACCAAATACCCGAGTGTAGAGGAGCTCGTAGAGTAGAGCTGCACACAGACACACACCTGAGCAGGTAGATACACCCCCGGAATCATCTCTGACTCACCCCCCTGCCACACCCACTCACACTGGCAGAGTGCTGCTGAAGCTGGGTAGCTCCTCCCATAGATTATATCATAGTGACCATTGATGGAGCAGCACAGGGTTACCTAGGCAACACAGGAAACTGGTGTCAACGGCAGCCAATTAGTGGCCAGTCTGAAAGCGTTTCCTCAGCGCTCTCACCTTATCCACAAAGTCGTTCTCCGAGATGACCGTAGCTGGTTTCCCAGGGTAACGGTAGATCAGGAAGCACCGCCTGGAGGTCAAAGACAAAAGGTTACCTTGAATAGGCTGGAATCACGTGATTTGCTTTAGTCATGAGACTGGTCCTCACCTGTAGAGCTGAGAGAGAGCCTTGATCTCCACCTGACCCACCGTCTCCTGCAAACACAAACCCCCCCACACACACTGAGCTCATCTAATCCAGGGTTTACGTGTAACAGAGGCCTGGGGACTCACCTTTGGATCTTCCAAACGTTCCAAGTACTTCTCAAAGGACCCTTCCACAAACTGCAGCGAGAACAGATTTAGACAGACCGAAAGATAAGACATCTGGCAGTGTTCTCTAGCAGTCCTGAGTGGGTAGCGTCCATAATTTACTCGAAAGCGAGAGTCATTTAGAATGTTAGAGCATAAACAGTAGTGTATAGGATTTTCCTAAAGAAGCAGCGCCTGCACGCTCACGCACGCCTACGGAAACCGCGGCAGACCAAACCAGATGAAAGTGCGCATTCAGCGCCTGCTCTGCCGATAATGCAAGCGTAGAAGAAGAAATGTGCTGTTTACCTGTGCAAAGAAAGAAACAACGAAAGAAAAATGTCTGAGGACTTTAGTGTTGAGGAAGAGCATGAGTTCTTTGCCGAGCTGAATGCGCACTTTCGTCTGGTTTGGTCTGCAGCGGTTCCTCGTAGGACTCATGAACGCGCTTTTAGGAAAATCCTATATACACTACTGTTTATGCTCTAAAAAACATTCTAAACTGACTTCGTTTCGAGTAAATTATGGGCGCTTACCCACTCAGGATACTTGGAATACATTGGGCGAGCAGTATGGAGGAATATCGACATTGCGTTTTTTGTGGACTTTTATGGACCTTTCTGCCTCGGGCACCATAGACCTCCATTATTTGAATGTCAGCAGACAGCAAGAAGCCTCCCAGATCTCCAGATGCATTTGAGATATCAAAAAAAAGTACTCCAGAGTGTTGTTCAGCATGGGGGTGAGTAGAAAATGAAGGCTAATCACGTTTTTGGGTGTACTATTCCTTTAATAACCAGCACCAAATGCCCTATATAATCATTCTATGACCCCTTTAACTTATGTCAACGATCAAAATAACAACTGTATGCCAGCGTAATTCAGCATGCTCATGACTTGTCCAATGTACCCATAACTTATACAATGTATGCCAGCGTTTTCACCAGGTTTTTCGTACACTAGGCATATGCTGGTCTAAATCGTCAAGGTCTGACAGGCCCTTTAGTCCTTGAGACAGACACCCTTTCAACTTTTAAGTGTAGACTTAAAACTTTCATATAGTGCCCGTTTTTCAGGGTTTAGTCCCGTTTCTCTCCTAACCATATCAATGGACTCTGCTTCTACTGTGACTGATTGGATGTGCTCTCTTTCATACTTAGACATGTAAACTGGGTCAGAGCTATTCTGCTTAACAGTTTCTTTCCCAGACAGAGCCACCTGTGGAGCTGGTTTACCATAACCTTTCCTAACATAGGAAGTAGTTATAGATCAGTGCTACCATGTTTATTTTGAGTGTCTGCTTCTGTCTCCTTTAGGCCCCCAGTAAGCCGCTCACACGAGCCTGGTTCTGCTGAATGATTTTTTTCCCTGTTTAAAGGTGGTTTTTTTTATCCTATCCAGTATTGCTGCTTGCATGCTTGGTGTGAGGGATTGCAGAAGATTAATGGCACAATGCAAGCAAATATTTACTGTCGCTATGCTCATCCAGATGGAGAGAATCCTGCAAAATCAATGACTGGATGCAGTCAGCTGGTTTTCCATAGATATTAACACTTTGAACCTTTAATCTGATTGGATGATCCGATAAAATTGTTGCTATAAAGTGCCTTGAGATGACATATGTTGTATATTTGCTCTATAAAAAATAAAAGGAATTGAATCAACAATAGAATGTCTGATATAAACATGCTGATAGAATCAGTCCAGTTTTAAATGGGTCTGTGGTTACTGTTATTGTTCTCCAAGTAAAATAACTAAGCTTTTCTTACATTCCCTAACGACGAAATTAATTCCCAAGGATTAATTTTAATATCGGTATAGTACTAAAAGCTGTGATATCATCGATATCATATCAGAAATAACACAAAATTAAACAAAGTTTGTATTAGGACTTCCCCGGTTCTGATAGAGCCATTAGTGATGAACTTACCGGCTCAAAGTCACACCTGTTGGCTCTCATGAAGTTTGCGCAGTCCTGTCGGATCTTCTGATGATAGTTCTGAGAGTAATAAAGCTGTAGACAGAAAAGAACAGAACAGGTAAGACCGGGCCCAAAAGCGTAAGGGTGGTCCTGTTCTGACCAGAGCCGCTGACCCATTCGGCTCCAGCAGGTGACCTCTGACCCTCGTTCTGCTTAGTCTTCAATTAAAAAGCCAGGTCGAACATAATGGGCACCATTTGTAAAGTTAAGCAGTGAAAAATAATGAGCAATATTTATGGTTATTAAGCATGTTTTAGGAGATAAATAAGGGGTTTATTTTTTTCCAAGTCATTCATTCATTTATAAAAAATCTTACTTTGTCAAATAAATATATTGATCCAAATTAAACATTTAACTTGCAGACTAAATATTTCGTTTGAAGCTAAATATTTAACAAAAAAATTATACATATATATACACACACACGATTGTTTTAAAAACCTTGATTTGCAAACTAAATATTTAGCTCCAAACTAAATATTTTTTGCAAAGAAAATAAATCCCTTATTTTTCTCTTGAAACACGCCAAATAACCATAAATATTGCCTAAAATTTTTGACTGCTTAAAACGGAAGAGGATTAGAGTCACTGAAGAAAATAATAAAAAAAAAACTTTAATCTCAGAATTATGACTTTAGTCAGAATAGGGCTAGGGAATGTTTAGTCTCTAAAAGAGACATGGCTATGGCTTGCTTTTTTGTTTTCCTCTGTTTTTGGTCTAAGATGTATATGTGTATATAAATGATTCTGACTGTTTTGTATTACTTTTGATCTTGTACAGTACAGATGCACAGTAGTTCTGAGGGGTGGGGGAGGGTGTGTGATTTGTAATGTTAAAAAAAACGTATATTGAGCCAATAATGTAACCATTTGTTTTGTGTTTAATAAAAAAAGAGATCTTAAAAAAATAAAAAGAGAACGCCAGAATTCAGAGAAACAAAGTCCGAATTCAGAGAAACATAGTCCTAATTCAGGCAGAAACATAGTCCAATTCAGAGAGGAAACATAGTCCTAATTCTGAGGGGGAGGTGTAACATAGTCCTAATTCTGAGGGGAAACATAGTCCCAATTCTGAGGGGAAACATAGTCAATTCTGTCAGGGAAACATAAACCAATTCTGAGGGGAAAGTCATAGTCCGTAATTCTGAGGGGAAACATAGTCCTAATTCTGAGGGGAAACATAGTCCCAATTCTTGAGGGGAAACATAGTCACTCCTCTGAGGGGAAACATAGTCCAATTCTGAGGGGGTAAACATAGTCCCAATTCTGGAGGGGAAACATAGTCCGAATTTATGGGAAACATAGTCCCAATTCTGAGGGGAAACATAGTCCGAATTCTGAGGGGAAACATAGTCCTAATTCTGAGGGGAAACATAGTCCGAATTCTGAGGGGAAACAAAGTCCTAATTCTGAGAGGGGAAACAAAGGCCGAATTCTGAGGGGGAAAAAAGGCCGGTTCTGAGGGGGAAAAAAAAGGCCGGAATTCTGAGGGGAAAAAAAGGCCCGAATTCTGAGGGGAAAAAAAGGCCAATTCTGAGGGGGGAAAAGGTCAAATTCTGAGGGGGGAAAAAGGTCCAGAATTCTGAGGGGGGAAAAAATGTCAGAATTCTGAGGGGGAAAAAGAGTCAGAATTTTCTGAGGGGGAAAAAGTCCCAATTCTGAGGAAGGAAAGTCCTAATTCTGAGGAAAAGTCCCAATTCTGGAGGCGGAAAGTCCGAATTCTGGAGGCTTGAAAAAGTCCAATTCTGAGGGGCGGAAAAAAGTCCCACCTCTGAGGGCGGAAAAGTCCTAATTCTGAGGGGCGTGAAAAGTCCTAATTCAAGAGGGGAAAAAGTCAGAATTCTAGAGGGGAAAAAAAAAGTCAGAATTCCAAGGAGGAAAAAGGTCAGAATTCAGAGGGGAAAAAGGTCAGAATTCAGAGGGGAAAAAGGTCAGAATTCAGAGGAAAAAAAAAATTCAGAGGGGAAAAAGGGTCAGAATTCAGAGGGAAAAAAGGTCAGAATTCAGAGGGAAAAAAGGTCAGAATTCAGAGGGAAAAAAAGAAGTCAGAATTTGGAGGGAGAAAAAGGTCAGAATTCAGAGGAAAAAAAAAAAGTCAGAATTCAGAGGAAAAAAGGTCAGAATTGAGGAAAAAAGGTCAGAATTCAGAGGAAAAAAAAGTCAGAATTCAGGAGGAAAAAAGAAGGTCAGAATTCAGAGGAAAAAAAGGTCAGAAATTCAGAGGGAAAAAAAAATTCAGGTCAGAATTCAGAGGAAAAAAAGGTCAGAATTCAGAGGGAAAAAAAGGTCAGAATTCAGAGGAAAAAAGTCAGAATTCAGAGGGAAAAAGTCAGAATTCAGAGGGAAAAAAGTCAGAATTCAGAGGGAAAAAAAAGTCAGAATTCAGGAGGAAAAAGGTCAGAATTCAGAGAAGAAAAAAGGTCAGAATTCAGAGGAAAAAAAGGTCAGAATTGAGGAAAAAAAGATTAAAGTCAGAATTCGGAGGGGGAAAAAGTCAGAATTCAGAATTCTGAGGAAAAAAGTCAGAATTCAGGAGGAAAAAGTCAGAATTAGAAAAAAGTCAGAGGAAAAAAGTCAGAATTCAGGAGGAAAAAGGTCAGAAATCGGAGGATTAAAGTGTCAGAAATTCTGAGGAAAAAAAAAAGTCAGAATTCAGAGGAAAAAGTGTCAGAATTCGGAGGAAAAAAAAAAGTCAGAATTCAGAGGAAAAAAAAAGTCAGAATTCAGAGGAAAAAGTCAGAATTCGAGGAAAAATCAGTCAGAGGAAGAAAAAGTCAGAATTTGGAGGAAAAAAAGGTCAGAATTGAGGAAAAAATGTCAGAATTCGGAGGAAAAAGTCAGAATTTGGAGAAAAAGAGACATATTACAGAAATAATGTTTGAAAAAATTAAGATGTTAACTTTTTCTATTTTTCCAGCGGGCCCTGAACCTCTCCCGTAGCTTAACTTTACAAACGGCGCCCCATACATTTATCAGAAGCAGATACCCAGAAGAACCTCCGACCAGAACCCTCACAGGTTTACGCAGACTCACCTGCTCGGAAACGGCCCGGAACAGACTGGACGCGTCCCGCGCAACCATCTTCCGATACAGACCCAGACTGGACAGGTACTCGTCCATATTTACAAAATATTTCTTCAGGCCTTTCTGCATCCCGCCGAACCAAACCGAACCGAACTCCACGCACACGAAACAGTTCCTGACCTCGGAGACTTCCGCTCAGGGGGCCGCGCGCGCCTCCAGGTGGCTTTAATCAGGTCTGATGAGGTTCTGCAAGGTCTTGTTTCCGAGACGTTCACGGACCAAGAGATGATCGGAAACACCCGAATAGGAACATTTTTGCGTTAGAAATGGGACGAAACCAACAGATTTAATTTAAATGATTTGAATTAAATTTGATGAGGGTCGACACGCTCAGGGCAGCTTCAACAAGATGGATATCAGACTGGAACCGAGAGGCTGAAATGTTCACAGGAACCGATCAATTAACTGGATCAGATGAACGGATCAATTAACTGAATCAGATGAACGGATCAATTAACTGGATCAGATAAACGGATCAGTTAACTGGATCAGATGAACCAATCAATTAACTGGATCAGATGAACGGATCAGTTAACTGGATCAGATGAACGGATCAGTTAACTGGATCAGATGAACCAATCAATTAACTGGATCAGATGAACGGATCAATTAACTGGATCAGATGAACGGATCAGTTAACTGGATCAGATGAACCAATCAATTAACTGGATCAGATGAACGGATCAGTTAACTGGATCAGATGAACGGATCAGTTAACTGGATCAGATGAACCAATCAATTAACTGGATCGGATGAACCGATTAATTAACTGGATCGGATGAACCGATAACTGGATAAGATGAACGGATCAGTTAACTGGATCAAATGAATGGCTGTACTAATTTCATGAAATAATAAAAAAATTATAAACATTTTACGTCTTCATCATTTCTAATGTTGTCATAATCATTCCTGCTGGTTCTTTCATCATCATCTTCAACTTTCATAATTCATAATAGAATAGAATAGAATAGAATAGTCTGTGGTGAAGAAAGTGTAAAATCAGAACCTGTTAATCAATGTTGGATTTTAATGTTCAAACTTGGCGACTGGGAAAATGAAGGAAAAACTGTTGATGGAAACTCTTCATTTCAGTTCCACTGAAGAAAAAAACATTTTATGATCCTGAGGTTAAATTAAGGGTTCTCCATCATGTTCTTCATTTGATGAATATTTTTTCTTTGTGAAATCATTTCGGAATATCATGTCTTATATCTTATTTTTCAGCATTTTGATTGGTTTAGAGATATTGAAGATCCAGTTATGGCTGTGACAGATCAGAATAATAAGAGAGCCTGCTTAATGACGGGTGAACCTCCTTCCAGAGGAAACCAGAGCAGAGAGACACAGAGACTCCTCTGGTGGGAGGCATGTCTGCACCAGACTTTTCCTTCACTGATGGGACTCTGATCATGGGAGGAAAAAAATATTTATCTGACATCAAATTTCTTCATTTTTATTTTTCTGAAATAGTTCAGAATTTGTATTTCCTTCCTCATACCGATTTTTTCACATTGAATGATAACGTATTTTTTAGAGGAAAAAAATCCTCTATTATTGGAGGTCAATGTATTTGCAAACTCAGGAATGTTGCACACCTCTGGTTAGACCTAAATTGCATTTCATTGCCTTGTACCTGTACCTCTGCAATGGCAATAAAGTTGAATCTAATCTAATCTAATTTTGATATAAATATTTAAACCTAAAATTATTTAAGATGAATTTGTTTGAAAGTGGCTGATTCGTGGATCCTGATTTTATTAACCCCAAAAACAGTAGAACTTAATCTTGTATGTAATTTTTTGTAAAAACCTTTTTCTTCATCTGCTGCAGTAGCTCCATTTCAACACAAGGTGTCGACACGGCGCTCATCTTTCACATTATCAGTAAAAGAAGAATGGAGTTTGACTGCGCATGCGCACTAACTCAGCCTGTAGTCCTTGAGGCTGATCATGATCCCGGGCGGTTCTGGTGCGGTGACACTGTGATCCAGATGTCCCGGCTGCTGCTCCAGAGGCTCCGGCGGCTCTCGCCCGGGTCGGAGCGCTCTTTGAGCAGCCTGCCTTCCGCACAGGTCCGCAAAACCTTTTTGGACTTCTTCCGGGACAAACACCGACATTTGGTGGTTCCCTCCGCTCCGGTCCGGCCCAGAGGAGATCCCAGCCTGTTGTTCGTGAACGCCGGCATGAACCAGGTCAGTCCAGTTGGAATGAATTACTGTACATAAAAATTTTTATGTACAGATCTATTTCAGCCCAGGAACCTAGATTTCCCTGCAGTTGGGTCAGAGACTGTCACTAATAAAAAATATCTACTTATTGGTTTTGGTCCTGGAAGCTCTGGATGTCTCAGGTGTCTCTTTGCAGGTGTTTATTGAAGAGGCACATCAAGTCAAATTTCTCCCACCAGACTTATGGACTAAATTTTATTATAGAAAATACTCACTATAAAAATATCAACTTACAGTTGATCAACTTACTAAAATAAAATTCTTCTTTAACTTTGTAGAAAGGGTAGTGGTGCTTCACTAATCTGGAATTTAAACCTTAAATCTTAAACCTTAAACTCCAGATAAATATATTTTATTTATTTGTCATAAGTAAGTCACAATTAATTTTCCTTTACACATGTATGGATTTTTTAAATTTTTTAATTTTTTACCTAAAAAGGTTCTATTTTTTCAGTGTAGGCCTGTTTCTCTGACTGTGACTAACTGGATTTGCTCTCTTTACATCCAGTTAGCAATCTTCCTGGCTGTGTTTCCTGGACGGGGCAGCCTGTGGAGCTGGTTTACTGTCGTCTTTTGTATCTCTGCTTCTTTCTGTATGTCTGCTTCCTTAGATAGAAAACTTTGAATCAATTTGAATGTATGATCTGGTTAAATTGTAAGGTGTGAATTGGCCCTATATAAGTAAACTGAATTTAATTTAATTTAAATTATTACTGAGGTATTAGTAATTTTAAAGTCATGAGTTTAACAAATTTGGATTTAGCATTGAATAATAAATACATTAATAAATTATTAAAAGAAATGCCCAATTAAACAAAGCAAAATTCTGTTAACGTTTTCCTACTTGATTGACCTTATTGGGATTTAATATCATATCAATTACCTTAATCGAGTGTTGAATAATAGCACATTAACTCTTTAACACTTTTAACTCCCTGCTTATGTTTTGAAAACAGTTCAGGGAAAGGGTGAGCGTAGCCATGGTAACCAGACACCGTCCTGACAGACAGAAAAACACAAACAAACTATCCTGAATATAGGTGATCAGAACTAAATGCATGAAAATCTTGGGGCCCCTTTTCTCTTTCTCACTTAGGGGGTTTCCTGGTAGATTCCTGGAACGCTGTGCATTTGGCAATCCTTAATGAACCTCTTTTAATTGAGTCAAAAGTAAAATGATGTGCTTTTTATTCAATTTCATTCACAGATAATTTACCTCCAGCCAATAAGCCGCTCTGGGGTTCTCAGGTGGAAAGAATTCTAATCCCCTTTTATGTCTCAGTCCAAGCAGAGAGCTTTAATTGTTGTTAAATCTACTTTAGCTTTGATTTAGCTGCTATTTTAGTCCTGATTACGATGGTTTCTGCCTTGCAAGAAGGTTCCAGTTTCCTAGCCTGGTCTTTCTGCATGGAGTTTGCACGTTCTCTCTGAGCATGCATGGGTTCTCTCCGGGTACTCCAGCTTCCTCCCACAGTCCAAAAAAAAATTCTCCTTAGGTATGAAGTGAATGGTCGTTTGTCCTGTTTGTCTCTGTGTTGCCCTGTGATGGACTGGCGACCTGTCCAGGGTGGACCAGCTCCCCTCGCGGCCCCGCTTGGGATAAGAAGGAAGAAAGGAAGAAAGAAAATTCTGACCCTAAAGCAATCATCTTTTAGCATTGAAAGCTCACCAGCCCAACACTTCAGAACATAAGTTATCACCGCCTTGAGATACTTTCCCAGGGATAAATGTCATGTAATAGGAGTCAGTCTGTCAGTAAGCGTTTTCTTCAATGCAAGATTGAGAGATGAATCCAAGTCATATAGTTATTAAGCTTTTCTTTCCATCATTGAAAGTCTATGGAAAAGAAAAATGTCTTTAGATTTACTCTACCCCCCTAAACACCAAACGTCATTTAGACTTTGGTTTTTAGACGTTGGGCCCCAGAGCACCGGAACTCTGCCAGAACCCCTCCTGAGGAATTGATCCGTCTGAACAGCTCTGATTCTCGTGGTTCCAGTTCAAGCCGATCTTCCTGGGGACGGTGGACCCCCGCAGCCCGATGGCGTCATACCGCCGCGTGGCCAACAGTCAGAGATGTGTCCGAGCCGGCGGCAAGCACAACGATCTGGATGACGTGGGTCGGGACGTGTATCACCACACTTTCTTCGAGATGCTGGGGAACTGGTCCTTTGGAGACTACTTCAAGGTGGGAGAGGGTTTTTCCTTCGCCAGGTGGCTTTCTGTGTGCAGTAGGCGGAGCTTCAGTGTGTTTGTGTGTGTTACAGGAAGAGGCTTGTCAGATGGCGTGGAGCCTCCTCACAGAGCATTACGGGATACCACCTGAAAGACTCTACGTGTCGTATTTTGGTGGAGATGCTGCATCGGGTCTGCTGGCTGATGAGGAAACGCGGAACATCTGGCTGGACCTGGGGTAGGTCCACCTCTGTCTGCAGCCGGGCCCAGACCCGGTTCTGAATGCTCTGACCCGGCTCCTCCTTTCAGGGTTCCTCCTGCCCGCGTCCTGCCGTTTGGTTTGAAAGATAACTTCTGGGAGATGGGCGACACGGGGCCCTGCGGCCCCTGCACCGAGATCCACTACGACCACGTCGGGGGCCGAGACGCTGCTCGGCTCGTCAACGCGGACAGTCCAGAGGTGGTGGAGATCTGGAACCTGGTCTTCATCCAATACAACAGGTCTGTTTTCACCCCCAGCAGCTGGAGACCAGGTGCAGGTCACACAAACCATCAAATCTAAAACAAAACAAAATATTTTTAAAAAACTCAGAATTTTTTACTGGTTGTTCCTGTATCCAAGCATATTTATGGAAAGTTGAGTGGAAGGAAAAAGTGTTACATGAAAGGACTGCAGCGTCCAGAGGATTGTTAGTAAAATCGGTTCAGGAAGCTTTCTAAGGAGTGGAAGGAATTTTATACACTCGCAAAAGTAACTAACGCAATAGTTACTTTTACTACTAACTAGTTACTTTTATTGTGGAGTAACTCAGTTACTAACTCTGTTACTTTTTGGGAGAGGTAACTAGTAACTATAACTACTTTTTCAAAGTAACTTGCCCAACACTGATGATGCAGCGCGTCCAGTTTCTGGTTAGTTCATGATTGGTTAACCCAAGGCTATACAGACTTTAACACAAGCCATTAGCTGAAAAAGCAACCCACTCAGAGCAGTAAATATACCAACATTCTACAAACTATTTAAACATTTCTGCATTTAAGGGGGGAAAAAACTTTTTTCCACTTTCCAAATTACTTTTCTGTTAAAAAGAAATGTTTTTTGGATGAAATGTTACAGTCCCAACTTGGCCCCATAGAGGACCAGCCCTTTCCTTCCTTCTTGGATTAATTTATGGAGTGAATTGTGTTCAATTATTGTTGTAAAAAAACATGTTTTGGAAATAAAATATGAAAAAAATAAATTCTAAAAATGAAACAAAAAAAATCTTAATTTAAAAAAAAGGTAAAGAATAGGTAAATCTGCTCTTCAGATTTTATTTTTTTAAATGTTTTTTTTCAATTCTTATTCTTTCACATTTATTTAATTTTATTTCTTACAGATTTTAAAGTTTCAACTTTTATTTTATAAATTCATTTTACCAATGACATTCTTTTCAAATTCGGCTTTACAGATAATGTTTTCTTCCCTTCAAGCCCAATAAAACATTTTCAATAGGCCATGTAGGTTAATGTTAAATA
>JAGKQL010000001.1:6119129-6132121 GCA_018398635.1 Cyprinodon brontotheroides | reverse complement strand
TTCCTTCCTTCCTTCCTTCCTTCCTTCCTTCCTTCCTTCCTTCCTCCCTCCTACTCCTCCCAGCAGTTTTGATGATATTTCACAGTCAGCATCATGGCTCCAGTCTTTAGCCATAGACTTGGAGCTATATATCGTCCCTGCAGGGCTGTGGGACATTAAACACACGTGCGCCTTTAACTACTTGTTGGCTGTCCGCTAATGTGGTTTGGGTCGAAGTGCCGTTCTCTATTAGCATGTCCATTTTATCCTTCATGGCTTTAGCCCCTAGCCGTGATTCTGCTGAGCTCACAACCTCTTCCCCTGTATTGTGCACATCAGGTGCAGCTCTATAGCGGTAGCCAATGTCCATAAGTGCTTGGTCATCATTGCATTTGATTCCATAGTACCAGCCTGTGTGAGACTATGGGGTATCCTTTCTCCTATAGGATAACAGTGTGGTGATTCTGTGATATCTGTGTCAAAAGTCTCTGTTTTTATCTCCTTATTGGATTTTAGTAGCTGGGTTTTTAGCTCTCTGAGCAAAATTTGATCATTCATTCTTGTATTAATCCATTTTATCATGAACTATACCAGCCAAGAAGCAAAGGTGTGCAAGACTCTTACTGCCCCAACAGATACAAATTTCAATTTTCACAAAACAAATCTGTCTTTTCTGTTTATATATGAAGATCTAACACCCTGATCAAAAAGATTTCATTTTTCTAAGGTGTAGAGTGTGCAAAGCTAACCTACTAACCAAGTGCACATGAGATTGCATCTGTAAGCAGAGGAAAACAGCAGGAGCAAAGATATGGTGTGTTTTGCAGAACATGCGCTGATCATGAGAACATGCAAGATACTGGAAAAACAAATATAAAAATTTAGCAACCTCAGGACGATTTTTCAGACCTAGACTTGATAATATCTACATGGGAGAATAAGAGGAATGGGAGCAATAACCAGACAGGAGAGACAGTACTGTCAGTGAATGGGTCAGCATAATTGGACTTCTAGAAATGAACAAAAAAAAAAAAAATAGAAGCATATCATCTGTCATAAAAATGTATTTTGGATAAACAAAATTGCAATGCTGCATTTTGCTCAGTCTGGAAAAGCTTCTTCCATCTGTTTCTCATTATTCAATTTCTGCAGCATAAATGATTATTTCTTTATACAGTTGTAAAACAATGTATGTTTTATGGAGTGATTTCTGTTCAATTATTTTTGTAAAAGACACATTTTGTAAATTTAAAAAGAAAACAATCCACAAATAGAAAAAAACATTCCCAGTTTATTTTTTAAAACCATTATTTTTTCTATTCTATTTCTGTATTTAATTTTATGAAATTTTTATTTTTTATTTTATTTTATACTTATTATACTTATACTTTTTAGGATTTATTTAAAATATTGCAGTCTTTTCTTATTTTTTTCACAGATCAGATTCTCTTCATTTCAGGGGTTCAGGCTTTTCTCTAGAGCGAGGGAGACGTTTTTATTTCTGTCTGCATAGCAACAATCTTTGTATTGGGCTTGAAATGAAGAGAACATGATCTAAACAACAGAAACTTGTAAAGATAAAATTTGGGGAAATAAAAGAAACAAATGAATTATAGAAAAAAAAATCTAAGAAAGAACAAATTTACTCTCAAAACCTTTTGATTAAGATGTCTTTTAAAGTTTAATTTCTGGTTCCAATGTTCCATTTACAAAACATGTTCTTTGCTTGTAACATTAATGGAACAAAATTCACCCCATATTTTTCGAGGACTTCTGCAGGCAATCTGTTTTCCTATTCCTTTTTGTAAATTTTAAAACTTGTATGTTGCCTCTTGTAAAATAACAGAATCTCCTTTTATTGATAAAATATTTTTTTCTGTTTCTGCAGAGATGATTTAGCAACATATTTTATAAATTATGTTGCTTTTTGAAATTGAAACGATGACCTCTGGATACCAAAAGCTTTTCAGTCTTCTTATAAATGAAATATCCTGATTAATATTCTCATCCTCTCCTGCCATCTGTGTGCAGTTCCTTTGCTCCTTGGAAACACGAAACAGATCCACGATGTTCTCAAAAACTCTATTGACAGCCAGTAGCACACACATTATAACAAATATGGAAGAAGTACGTAGACGAATACTTTGATATAAATATTTACAGTAATAAACATTGTCTCCTATTGTTTGTTGATGATGCACAAGTTTACATCTCCATGTTACTGCTTGACCCTGGTCCACTCAATGATATCAATGACTGGGTCAGTCAGAACATCCTCCAGAAAGCACAGAAATCATCAATTTATGTCTGAATAATGTGAGGATAATCATCAGCTCACCACTGGACACAGTGGGACTAAATACTGAAAAGGAGATGAGAAACCTGGGTGTCTCTTTGGACTCTGGTCTATTTCTAAATCTGCCTCCATCTTTAAAGACATCACCAATATAAAAGCTTTCCTGTCCAAACAGGACAGAACAGAAGCCGGTTCTTAAATCACTGCCATGGTTACTGGTGAGGAAGGAACCATGTAGTTCCTACGAGACCTGTTGACTCGGCGACAGAGGTTCCAGAACCAGCTTAAGCAGCTTATAGTTTCCCTGCTTCTCATATCTGGATCTCATATTTCTCATATTTTAAAGCTGAAGATTTTGGTTCAAAATTTGGGTCAAAGAATCAAATAAATTGTTTGAGACGTTTAGTTCTTTTAATCCTTCAATATCTGTATTCTATCAATATCTGTATTTTAACACAACGTCTGTTATTTGATGTTGTGTAAAGGTCTTTGGATTTCTGGTATCAATGGTTCTGGATGAATAGGATTGGTAAAATAACCATAATGCCAGGTGGAAACATGTCGGGCCGATCAAAAGCAAACCTTCTGAGCAGAGTGGATCAGAGCCCTGCAGCGCGCAGCATTCTGCAGCTCGTCATGTGAAGCTGAGGTGGACTCTGCAGGATGATGCGAGCGCTGAGCTCTGCAGAGTCGACCTGAACGCCGCCTGAATTATTCATGCTGCTCTCAGAGGGAAGCATCTGATGAAAATTTAAACATGCTGCGTTTCTCCTCACTGAAAACACAGCTGGATGGTTTGAAAGGCTAAAATCTCCACACGCCGCCCTGAGCTCAGGTCGCTGGTCCGATTCCTCCTGCTGCAGCGTGGAGGAAATGACCTCTGACCTCTGAATGCTGCTGTTTACTGTGCAGCATCAGAGCAAAGGCTGGTTTTTGGGAACACATAAACAGAAAAGGTCATGAATTTAAGGACAGATCAAGGACCAGACTCAGAAACCTTCAGGACAACAAACAACTTAGAAGGTTTTATTTATTCATTTGGTAATAAACAAACGAAAGACTCAGCAGTGCAGCTAAATGGCCTGGAGGTAAATTGCACTGAGCAGAATTAACCTAAAACTGATTAGAAAAATGAACCGATCAACTGACCTGGAGGGAACCTATAGAGGAACCTATAGGGGGACCTAGGGAGGAACCTAGAGAAACATATAAAAAGGGCTAATTGGGAGCGATCCATGAAAGATTCTGGGGAGGGCCTTGGAAGGAACCTAAGAAGGAGGAACTGAGGGAGGAACCTGGGAAAAAAATCAAAAGAGGAACCCTTTGGGGGAACCAAGGAAAGACACTAGGTAGGACCCTCGAATGGGACTTTGAGAGGAATTGTGAGAGGAATCCAGGGTGGAATCTAAGAAGGAACCAAGGTTACCAAAAAAGAAAGCTTAGGAGGAAACTTTGGAAGAATCTAGAGGGGAACCTGAGGTGGAACCTGGAGAGGAATTTGCTAAGGAACCTGTAAATGTATCAGTGTAGGAAGGTTTGAAATAAATTTTCTTAGGACCATTTTGAGGGAGAACGAATCAAAGCCAAGCAGAAACTGAAGAAGGAGAAATTATTAAAGCTGATGAGCTTTGAGATGCAAAGGTAGCAGCATGTCTCTAAACAACAGAGGCTCAAAGAAGGAGACCAACTGGAAAGAAAAGCTGTTTCACCAGTGATTGACCTTCAGCATGGAAACAGTAATCAGAAATAATGATTTTAGTATGTGTCAGGCTGGGAGGTGTTGGTAGACCACCTGTAACAAGCCTGAAAATTGTGAAATGATTTGTTTAAAAATAAGTCCTCCTTATCTTTGTAGGTCAGCGCCCGATTCTGATAATTTAACCAGGCAGAGTAATGATTGGTTCTGTAAGGAGTGAAGGGGTGCCCTGACTGACAATCACCAAGACAAACATGGATCTAAGGACCAGTTCTTGATCCGGTAACTGTAGCTTTAGGGACTTGATGGAACAGAGGAACCAGACTGAAAGGTTCTGTTGAGGAACGTCCAGAAAAAAAAGCTTCTTCAATGACAGGCTCCTAGGGTCACCAAGGTGTGCCGTCACAGATTCTTCCTCCCAGTTGGCAATAGACTTTAGAACCCTCACATTACCAACGTTGTTGCTTCTGTTCTTGCTATTAACTGCAGTTTTTTCTCTTGTAAATGTCTGTTGTCATTATAAATTTGTATTTATTGACTTTATTAAGCTAACAGTGCTGTAAAAGTAAAATGAGACAACTAGCTTTATTTTAGGGTGTGGAACTGATCCAGGACCAACTGGGTCCTGGATCCACTGGTCTCGCCAAAGTGTCTTTAGGTGTGAGTTTGTGTAATATTGTTATATGTGTCTGTGTGTCCCTGAGAAGGACTGGACATCTGTCAGGGTGGACAGGTCTCCCACCTTTAGAGACATTTCATCCAGCTCTAAACAGATGCTGCTGATTGGTTGAACAGTCGGGGGAGGGCTTTCTCATTCTGAACCAGAGAACAAACTATCAGACAGAAATCTGGATTCCTGGCAGAGGGAGTTCTACCGGAACTTCTGGTTGAATGGCGCCACCCCATGGAGGAGAACTGTAACTACTGTAAACTGGATATTCTAGAACCCTCAGAACAGCATTTGGTTGGTGTAGAATTTCTTTATAGACATTTTAAATCTTGCAATTTTGTGTTACTCTTTAAATTAAAAAAATATAAAAAAAACATAATTAAAAATTTTAATCTAAGAAAAAATCAGTTACTAACCAAAGTCTATAGTAAGTATATGTTTATTTCAATTTTCCATTTATAAAGGATGATGTTCTATGGTGTTCTTTTTTTCTGTTCTTTTTGTGTAGAGACTCTGACTCCAAGAACTTCTGGATGAAGTTCCTCCTCACCCTTTACACCTTGGACTTCACCTATAACATATAACTGCTACCTCCAGAAGTTCTCCAATGACTCAGCCATTGTAGGTTGTGTTTCTGAGGGGAATGAGCTGGAGTATCGATCGGTCATCATGAACTTTGTGGACTGTTGTGAGAAGAACTACCTAACACCAGTTTGACCAAAGAGATGGTGATCGACTTCAGGAGAAGATCTCCACCTCACTCCCTCTTGAACATCCAGGGGCAGGACATAGAAACTGTGGAGAGTTTCGAATACCCAGGTGTTCACGTCAATAATAAACTGGACAGGACGCATAACACAGACACCCTGTATAAGAAGGGCCAGAGCCGCCTCCACATCCTGAGGAGGCTGAGGTCCTTTGGATTGAGCAGGCCCCTGGTTAAAACCTGACTCTGTGGTGACATCAGCCCTCCTCTACGCTGTTGTCTGCTGGGCCCCTGGCAGCACAGACTGGGACAGAAAGAGACTGAACAAACTGATGAGGAAGGCCACTTCTGTCCTGGGCTGCAATCTGGACTCAGTGGAAGAAGTGGCTGAGAGGAGGGTGCTGTCCAGGCTTACATCCATCATGAACAACACCTTTCACCCTCTGCACCAGACTGTAGAGGAGCTGAGCAGCTCCTTTAGTGAAAGACTTTTACACCCTGTTTAGAAATAGAAGCGCTACTGCAGGTCATCCCTGCTGCAACCAGACTCTACAATGCAATACTACAACGGCAATAACTTGCACAATATATAATGTGCAATTTACCACTTAAAATGCCCTTTGCAATAACCTGTTTCTCTACATTTGACACCCAGTGAAATAGTTATATATATAAATATCCATCTATATAAATAAACATGTAAACATCCTGTGCAGTAACACTGTATAATTATCCTACTATAAAAAAGCTGTGATATGTGGATACACTGTATATACTGTATATATATCCCATGCATCTTTTTCTTCCTTTCACTCATTATTCTCCTTTGACTATTTGAGCTGATGTAACGAGTACATTTCTCCATTGTGAGATTAATATAATCAATCAGTTGAACCTTTGTGAATAGAAATCTTAGTAAGGATTTACTTTGAAATAGTAAAACACATTTTTCACGTTTTTAGACAACAGGCTGAAACAACCAATTATTCTGTCAAAATTCTAAGTGCATGTGCAGTAATTAGAATCTTATCTGAAGGCTCTCTGAACCAAGAGGCAATACAAACTACCAGTGTTTTTGTATTATATATTATTTATTCAGGACTGTCTGACCAATGTTAAAGGCTGTTTCCCCTGATTATGTTTTTTTTCTTTGTTAACTTAATCTTTATAAGCCCGCTTTATCTTTTTTAAAGTCACGTCTTTGGTTCTGTTTTGTCTGCGTTCTGTAAATATCATTCACAGGACTCTGTTCCACTCGTGCCCTGAAATCGGTGACGTCACCGCTGTTTTTATTTTGAAAGGCTTGGATTAAACATACAGCCGGAAGAAGAGAAGAAGACTCAGATTTGTTCACACCGTAGAAGCTCCGAACTCGAGGTTCGACCAGAACCCGGTAAGACAATCCACCTGGGGCCGAACCGGACGGTGGTCCGGCTTGGAGCAGCGGGTGAACCAAACCAACTGCTAACATATGGCGCGCGCCATGCTAACTGTGGACAGTAGCAACGCGGACTCGGCTCCGGTCGGGTTTGGACCGGTGTTATAGATTAACTGGTGCTGGCAGGACATAGTGTTCTGTGGGCGGGGCTTTTAAGGACATCAGAACCCGGAAATAAACAAGCTAAATTGTTATTTGAAATGTTTTGTGAGTCTCTTAATTTGCTTAAAGGTTAAACTTATCAACTACTTTGCACTTTGATTAGCAACATTGATCTGATTTAAACCTGTGTTCTTATTTTGTTTTTCTATTTTTATCATTTATTGTTATCTTTATATCTGCTGTTTTATTGTATATTGAATAAGTAAAACTCAAACTGAAATTTAATATTTACTCTTTGTAACCTGTTTTTCTTACAAGAAAACATAAGAACTACAAATAGTTGCACAGTATAATCTGATCCATTACTTCTCCAATACTCAATAAATTTTCATCAGATGGTATTTTATTATTGCTTAATTCAGGTTTGATATAATCCCTGCAGAACTAAAAAAAAAGCAGATTCATATCTTGTCCAGGGGCTCATTTCATAAAGCAGGGTTAGTAGGGATCCAGTGTAAGTTGTGGGATCAGTTCCTGCTTACTCTGGCTTTTCTAGGATGTAATTACCGTGAATAAGTTTATGACTATAAATTATTTGCTCAATAGCAGGATTATTTGGTTATTAACCTCTACTTTTTAGCTTAGATCTAAACAAGGAAGTGTTTGGAATAGTGTTTCCTTTTCTGGAAGAACCTGTTGAGGTTGAAGAACAAATAGTCTGAAGATATCACTCTCATGAGAGAATGATTAAAATATAATTAGCTGTTTTATCTTTTCTGAAGGAATAACTTCTACAATTCTGCCTTTATAAAGACAGCTGATTTGAATATTTTCAGTATTAAATAAGATTTATAAGCATTTCAATGTTACTGTTACGTCTAATGTAGACTCAATGTCATTTCTGATACTAATACAGCAGCTCCAGGGCTCGATGTTAACCAATGCCCGATCGCCCGGAGCAAGTACTATTTACTGTCGGGAGAGTACAAGTTTCATTGCATTTGCCCGCCGGGCGAGTGCAGTGATCGCAAAAAAATTATTTATCACTCAAAATTACTTTAAAATCACCGACATTAGCTGAAAACGACCCAGCCGGCGCCATTTTTGTTGTTTTGTACACATTCTCGCGTGATTTTAAAAAGACGCGTGATTTGAAAAAGCCGCGAGATTTTCCGCCAGATGGCGTGATTTTTGTCATCCTAGCGGTAATTTTGATGTAGTTACCACAACGAAAAACAAGCTAGAAAGCTCTATCATATGGCAGTCTTTTGTACAGTGGTCAAACATTAAAAATGTTCATTAATTTTTTTTTCTCTCAGACATTGGAGAGGTGCATTTAAATGTTATAGAGCTAAACATCTTAGATTGGTGACCTGTTATGTTATTATTATTGTCTTGTTGCTGCATTTTATTTTGTCAGGGAACACTAATCCTGAGTCAGTTAAAAGTCAGGGAATTCTGAAATTATGTAAGACTGTGGAAACCCTGTATAAAATAACTGTATATTGATTCTCTAGAAAAGTCACATTATATTAATAGTATTATCTTATAAACATACTGTGACTCTAAAATAAGTTATTCATTTGTGACATTGACTTCTATCTTGTGATTTATCTTAAGTATTTAACCTGTCAAGTTTTTTTTTTTTAGATTTTTAACATTACAATTTATATTTTTCCAAGCACACAACAGTTTAAAGCAAAGTTTAGTTTGAAAAGAATGTGCAGGAAGGATTGAAAAGCATGTTAACACTTGGTAATGTAGGCTTGAGTTCATTATCTGGCGCATGCATATACACACCAGGAACCTGTAAAATAAAAAATACTGAATTACAAAAAACATTTAAAAAACAAACATGTTTTGTTGATATAGATACAAAAATGAATATTTGGAACTATATTTATCAAACATTATACTGGGCAAGTAAAAATTGTTTTATGGGCAAATTAAATGTGAAAGTCACTTGCCCAAAGGGCAAGTGGTAAAAATCCTCAACGTCAATCCCTGAGCTCTGAGTATTGACTGATAGTGCTATTGACCAATGTCAGTACAAATCATATATACTTTTAGAAAATGATGATGAGGCTTGATGAAGTGATGATTCTCAAGCAGAGAGAAAAATACTTATCAGATTTGAGAAAAACTGGGCCATTACTTATTCACCAAAAATTAACAAACTTTAAACTAAACCTGATTGAAACAAAGTGGTTCTATGAGCTTTCTAATAACCTGGATTTTAGAGGCAGGCCAATATATTGTGATATTATTTTTATTGTATTTTTTGGCGGACATTTGACTGATTGCCAATATTAATATCGGATCAAGACATCCTTAGCCTAAAGTACGAAATTATGGCAGAAGAAGATGGCCTGCTACACATTACATTTGGGGGATTACATCTTTAATTGCTGCTTGTTATGTTGTACCTACACATGGATTTAATGCACACATAAAACCATTGTGTCCAGAACGGAAAAATCTGAGACAAAAGTTTGGAAGAAATGCCAACTATTCACTCCCTTTAACCGATAAGAAAACAGCAATTCTTGAATAACTACAACCACTTTCCTTTCATTCCCTCTGCCCTGGGGGTGTTGCCACAAACTGAGCCTTCTGTCCCGTTGCCATGGTGAATCATGTTATCCGTATCCATTGATGAGGGCTTTTTATCTGCTCGTGATTTGATGCCAAGTTTAATTCAATTCAATTCAGTTTATTTCTATAGGCCAATTCACAACACAAGTCATCTCAAGGTACTTTACAGTTCAACCAGATTATACAGTCAAATTGAATAAGAGTTTTTCTATCTAAGGAAAACCAGTTGATTGCACATCGACTCATTGACTCAAATACAATCCCACACACTAAGCATGTTTGTAGCGACAGTGGAGAGGAAAAACTCCTCTAATAAGGTGCCTTATTAATTTCTGCTGTTCTGAAGCAAAAGAAAAAAAAAAAGTAAAAAGTATCATAGGATCTTCTTCCTACTCAGAGAAGAAGGGCAGTTATTTCTGAAACTGGATTCAGATGTTTACTTGTTTAAGAACCTAAGAATCATCAGAGAAAGATAAACCCAAGACCTAAAAGCACCAGTTAATCTCTGTTGGCCAATAAAATGTTTAAGAAGGACCGTCTTGTTTATTCTCTCTCATCCTGTATGACTGATATTTGAACATCTTATCTTGAAGCTTGGTTTATACTTGCAGCATTGAACGACGATGCGCACGCCTAGAAGGGACGCAATTTTGCTGTCCCCGCCCCTGAGGACGGACCACAAACGAGTTTATTTGCCAAACTTGTGGTACAAACAAGGATTTTATTTAAGTTCCCATCACTTACAGCATAAATAAAGTCTGAAACAAATACCCATAGTATATAATACAGTTTTCATTTAGTAAAACAATGTTTATCTGGTATATCTCGACTTTCAGGCTCTTAAAAAAAACAGTACCGGCCCTGTCCCTGATTGCTTTACCTCTAGAAATGTCTCCACAGTTCTAAAAAAAAAGAAACAAAAGAAAAACTTACAAATATTAGAAATAATCCAAATAATTCAAAACCACCCACACCCCCTGCTGGTCAGGAGGGGATTCTCTTCCAGAATCATCCAAAGTGTTTCTCCTGCTCTCTGATGGTCTGTCAGGTCCAAAGAGCCAGTTTCCTAAACGACATCGCCTGCAGGATGGCCTTGATCTCGTTGGAGGATCTCGAGGGTTTGGATGACGAGCAGCTGGATGATGACATCAGTGATGCCCCTGAGCCAATGGCCGAAGAGGAGCAAGACCGGCTGCTGAGCCACTGGCAGGCTGTGGCCAGCACCCACCAGGTGTCGGTTCCTGCAGGTGAGGGATCAGGACTACATGCTGCTGCTCCAATCAGAACCCAATGTTTCTCACTTTTTTGGTACCGTGTTCCAGAGATGACCGGACCCATCCAGGAAATGACCCGAAACAGCCAGCAGACGGAGCCCCTCCCCTTCGGCGTCCTCTCCCGCCATGAGAAGGTAGCTCAACAGAACCACAGTTCTAAGTTCTGTCTAACACCTGTAGTCCAAACCAGCGGCTAAGCTCTGGCTATCACTACTGCATCAGAACAAGAACAAATCTGGATCTTGCAAAACTAATGGGTCAAAAGTCTGTTCGGCTTGCTTTGCTGTTACCATGGTGATGCATCCCTCTGAGGTCTGTCTGCATCCCTGCTTTTGGTCCAGATGGGCGAGGTTCTGTACGAGGAGCGGATCTACCCAGCAGGGAACTGGGTCAGCGTGACTCGCGGGGAGGAGCTGTACGAGCAGAGCATCTCGCTGGCTTTCATGAAGCTAATGCGCTTCATCTGCAAGGAGAACTCTTCAGGTAAGGCCCCGCCCACTAACTCACAGCGCAGCGTTTGGGAAGACATCACAGAGCCTCTTGCTGGTGGTCCACAGGTCAGTACCTGGGGATGACCGTACCAGTCGTCAGCAGCATTCAGATGCAGGACTGTGAGACGTTTGAGAAGAAAGTTGAGACGGCATTCTTCCTTCCTGCCAGATTCCAGAGTAATGTACCGCAATCCTTAGACTCTGACATCACCATCACCCACAGGGAACCATTCAGAGTAATCGCAAGGTGAGGCCCCTCCCCCTCCAGCTGAGATTTGAGCTTTAGATCAGCTTCCCGTCACCTGACTGCTCTCTGGCTCTGATTGGCTGCAGGACGTTCTATGGGACGACCACAGAGCAGACTGTGAGCTCGCAGATCCGCCTCCTTTGGGAGCTCCTCGGCGTCAGCGATGGCTTCCACCGCAACCGCTACATGGTGGCTGCGTACGACAACCCTGCGGCGCCGCGGCGCCGGAACGAGATCTGGTTCGTCCACAGGAACATGTAGGCTCCGCCCGCAGAGCTCGCCTCTATCTTCACCAATTGAGCCCTCGTTTTTGCAAACTCCTCCATTGGCTCTGATGTACAGGAAGTGCCATCTAATTGATCGCTTCTTGACTCGAGTTCACCTCCCTGACAGTGAAGTCTCCTTTTGTTTTGTTTTTTATGACATCACTTCCTATTCATCCCTGAAAGAGTAACATCACTACCTGTTTGATGTCAGTGTCTTGCTACTTCCTGTTTGTTACTTCCTGTCTGTACATACCTGATAGAACTTTGCGATGTACAGTTTTCTATTTTAGTGCAACTGAATGTTTTGTAATCTGTATTGTGGTGTTATGGATGTCTGGGTAGATCAGGAGGCGGAGCCTGTTTCCTCCGCTGCCAAAGATGTATTTAATGTCACTTAATGAAATCAGAAACTAGATTTTCAGCTCATCATTTTGAATGTTTCTCTTTCTGTATAAAAAAACCACAAATGAATAAACTGACCTGTATTGACCCAGCTGGAAGCGTAAAATGTATGATTCAGGAAAGCAGCAGCGCCCCCCGGCTGCAGAGAGAGGATCAGGAAAAGAAAAGCAGATTGGGATAATAGGACCAAAGATCTGATGCTGCTGACATGTGTGTGTGGGGGGCGGGCTGTCAATTCCTGTAGACAGTCAACACTGAGAAGATTTTTTCTCATTAAAAAGTCAGAAAAAAAAAATAGTTTCACGCGATCTTTGATGGACTTTCATCAGCTATCTGATATCAGACCACTTTGGACCAGCAGATTGAGAAGTCATGGAGTTCCTGGTAAATTAAGGCAATGTTCACCCCTTTAGATTAAATCCCACATCAGATAAAAACACTATCCAATACTAAAAGTGTTTGCTGACAGTTTAACAAACCTCTCCTCTCTCTGTGGCCAATCAACTCCAATCTAAAAAGGCCTGCAATGAATTTTCAAAGCTTTGACTGAGAAAATACAAGGTATTAACCTCTTACACCCTCAGGGGGTATAAATAAATTTCTGCCTGACAAAAACACACACAATAATAAAAGTCAATACTTATAGCCTCACAGCTATTAGATTTAAGAAGAAAACTTTTGGTACCTCTAAAGGTAAGATGTCATGGAATGGTTTTCTGGTGTCAGCACCATTTGGCCCAACTTTGACCACCTTGCACACACCTGAAATATTAGGGACAAAAGACAAAATATTTTGCATTTTTTGAACCTCGCCAAAATTTTCTTTGAAA
>JAGKQL010000001.1:6093691-6104857 GCA_018398635.1 Cyprinodon brontotheroides | reverse complement strand
CTTTAAGCTTAGAAAAATGTCTTAATAATAAAACTTTTAAGACTTATTTTGCATCTTCTCAGATTGTAATTTTCAAAAAATAAAATTTATTTTTCAAAGTTTTAGTTTTCAACTTTTTTATCATTATTTTTATTTTATTTTTTTACAGGTGTTTTTTATTTATTTTCTTTTCCAAATTGAGTTTTTGAATCGTATTCTCTTAAAACAATGCCTTTTCCAGATCAAATTCTCTTTACATCTGGGAGCGGGGTTTCCTCTGAAGTGAGAAAATAAAGACTTTATTTCTGCCATCTACTACCCAACCCGTGTAGTGGAAATTATCTAAAAATACATAATCTGACAAAAAAAAAAACTATTGAGAAGCTTAAGTTTATAAAAATTACATTTAAGATATAAAATGTGAAGTAAAATAATAATGAAAAAAATAAATCTAAGAAAACACAAATATCACTTTTTTTGATCAAAAACTTTAGTTTATGAATTGCGTTTTTTTTTTTTTATCTTAATTTATAAAACCTGTTCTTCAATTTTAATAACGGAACAAAATTCACTCCATATAGATGGAGCAGGGGGCGTAGCTTGTTCTGACCTGTCAGCGACAAAGCGGCGGGGAGGCGGAGCAATGTGGTCGGAGCCTGAAGCGTGGCCGTGGGGGCCGGCGAGGGGCCCTGCAGGGTCACAGGTTGGCCCTGCAGCTGACTGAGGGGGATGGAGTGGGCACCGGGGGCCAGCTGGGCACCTGTGGACAGGTGGAAGGAGGGGGCGGAGCTACAGATCAGTGAGAATATGAACAGCAGAGAGCAGAACAAGAACGGTGTTGTGCAGACAGGTTCTTCCCAACAGGTGGAGCAGGAAGTTGAACCACCCGTCATCCATGTGAGGACCAGGGAACCCCACCTGACATCAAGGTGATCCCTCCAGGCAGCACCACACCTGCTGAGGTCTTCAGCACCGTCCCGTTGCTGGAGGAGGCAGGCGGCTGCCAGGAGGACGTGCTGGTCTGCATCTGCAGGGTTGCTGATGAAGAGGAGGCTGGCTGTGGCTGCATGGAGACGGGAAGGCTGAAGGTCGGTTTGGCCAGATCCTGCAGACACAAGAGCAGACGACATGAAGAAGACCCGAAACGCCCTGAACAGAACCCTCAGGGATCCCCCGTCTTCCCACTGGTACCTTTGGACCTTCCGGGCTGCTGTCCGTCTCCACCACCTGGTAGGTGAGGTCAGTCTCCTCGAAGCCTGTGGCGCTCATCCTTTGGTCAGTGGATGGGTCTGAGCGGGGCGGGGAGTCTGGAGAGTTCAGGCAGGTCTGGATCAGAGCCTTTCCCGTCTCAGATGTGATCATGGGCTGCAGCTTCCTGGTGGCAAATGTGTAAACGTGGCCCGTCTCGCTGGCGACCAGCAGCAGCACCTGCGTTCCTGTCAGGGTGGAAAGCTCGTACGCCTGCAGGACCAGAACAGAACCACTTAGATGGGAACCTGCTGCTTCTATTCACAACTTTCTACTATGAGCCACTGCTGCTCAGATCTATTTTCTGATCCCTTCACAGCTGAAACCACAAAGAGGGTGTCCCTATTGGGACCTTCCCTGTCTGCTTGTCTCAGACCAGCATGCAGGAGCTAAGCTCACTGATCCAGGACGGTCTGGGTCCAGTTTCCTGCAGTAGGTCTTCCTGTCACACTCACCTTCTTCATGATCCCAGTCTTCCTCTTGCTGAAGGTCGTGTACCTCCTCAGTTTGTTGTCTATGAACTCCATCTTGATCTTGACCCTGCCACGGGTCTTCTTCCCGGGTTTTGCTCCAGAAACCGCGGGGTTTCCGCCGCTGCAGGCCCGGTTCGCCCCCCCGGAGGTCTGACCGTCCTCACTTCTCTCCCGCTTCACGCCCCTTCTGTCCCCTCCGGCGTCCTCATCGTCGCCGGAGTCAGAGTCCTGATCCGAGCCGCTGTAAACCACCTCGGTGCTGTACTCCTGGTCTGCCTCCGTCCCGTGCCCAGCGCCCGGTTTGGGTCCCGCGGTGCTGATCGGAAGGCTGCCTAACCCGTTGCCTGCGCTCCCAGACCCAGTTCTGGTCGCCATCACGGCGATCGACCGCCCTCCTCCCCGAGACACAACACCCCTGGAGCAGCGTACGGACCAGGTAGCCTCCGGAACTCCAAGGTCGGACAGATATCAGTAGATTTCCCCCGGATTACAGAGCATTCCGAATGGAAAGACGTCAGGAGACCTACTGGGCTTTAAAACTCACATTCCGGACAGACTGGGTTAGCTTCACCGGGGCTCGAAGCTCTCAGACCGGACAGAGATGGGTTAGCTTCTCTGGGGCCAGAGTACCGAGAGCGGACTGAGAGAGGTTAGCTTCCCGGCGGTCAGGGCTTCCAGACTGGACACACGTCGCACATAACGCCGCTAGTAGTGCGATAGAGAGGCCGCATCAATCAACGATCAAAAGCCCCGACTCCAAAATCTTCCTCTTCTTCTTCTTCTCGTCTCCTCTATCCTCTTCTTTTGGAATTTGACAGCCAGTTAGCAAAACAACTTAAACTGCACTTATCGCCATCTACCGGATCGGAGTATGCACGTCATTCGAAATCAAGGAAATTAAATTATGGTTAAATTACCCAGAATTTTTAAGATTTTTGGTGAAATTATTCCTTGTAGTTTATATTAGATTCCAACAATTTCTTATATTATAATAAAAAATACATTTCCCTTATTACACCGGGCCTACTTTTAAGATTTTTTATTTTATTTTTATTTAACCTTTATTTAACCAGAGGGGAAAAAAAATCCACATTAAAATTAAAACCCTCTTTTTCAAGGGTCAGTCCTGGCCAGGAGGCAACAAGGTTACATAATAAACAGAGATACATAAAAATAAAAGACAAGTGCATAAAAAACATATCAAGTAAAAACAATTACAGATCATTACAGCTGCTTCAAATTCTTTCACTTTTCAACTTAAAGCATTTAAAGATAAAACTCAGTCAACTTCCGGTTTCTTTGTAAAAAAATAAACTGAACTTATAAAACATGAAAATAAAATACTATTATGAAAATACAATCTAAAAAAATGTAAATATGTATTATATTTGTCGTGGTTTTGGTTTTGTTTAAGTTTTATCTTTGAGTTTTTATTGGTTTAATTTCCATTTTGTGTTATTCTAGTTATTTTTGATTGTATGTGAGTTCTTAGATATTTCTTGTTTGCCCTCTTTTGCCTTCCTGTGTCAGTCTCCTTTTCTCTAGCTCCTTTCTAGACTCCTCTGCTCCCAATCTGCTGATCATCATCCTGATCTTTGTTTCTCTCCCCCATATATGCACCTCCTGCTCAGTCACTGTGGCTGGTACGTTCTAATTTCTTTGCCCTCTTGTTGTGAGTATTCCTGGTTCTCAGTTCTTTTTTTTTTTGGATTTTGTGTATTTATGTTTGTGGATTTTTGCTCCCGTTACCCTTTTTGTTATTAAATCCCTAAGAAACCACTTCAGGTTCAGTCTCTGCGTTTGGGTCCTCTTCAAAACTCTACCCAATGACTCGGTACAGGTTAAATAAGACCACTGCCTGCTTTTAAAGGGTCTGGAGCCCCCCTCAGAGAGCGCCCCAACTCAGCTACTGACAGAGGAGCAGCAGCTCTACCTGACCATACTACAGCTCAGTAATCTTAAAGGTCAGAGGTCAGACAGCTGAAGATCATCAGTTGGAAGCAGGATTAGAATCCAGTTCTTAGGATTTAGAAAGTGAGCTGATTTCAGATCAGCTGCAGAATCAAACGTCTTTGTTGAGTTTTTATCTGTTGACTAAAGAGCCAATCATCTGATAAAAGCAGCATCAGTGTGATGTCCGGCTGAACTGGACAGTGAAATTATTTATTTGTGATCAAGTGTGATCCATTCTGAGGAAATCCAAAATCTGATTATGATTTAACAAGCAAGCTCTATGCATATGAAGGCCATCAGTGGAGCAACTGTTGTGGAAACCATCAAATTGAGTCGCATGAGGCCAGAAGCAGCTTATCTGCAGCTGAGAGGACACAGTTAGGCAAGCTCAGCAGGAGGGACAGATCTGCCCCAGTGTGTCCTCTGGACACAGTGCAGGAAGCACTGTTGGACAAAGACTCCCAAGCCACCAATGGACAATAAGTAAACAAGACAACCAGTATTTAGTCGCTCAGAGATCAGTTTCCACGGCAACCTGACCTATGACCTGCCCCTGCTGGTTGATGGTTCCATGCCAGCTCTCCTGCTGCTGATCTGACTGTGAACCAGGATCAGACTCTATATTTACCTCTGATTATCAGTGGAGACGTCAAACGTTCCTCAGTGAACCTCCAGACTCCAACGGACTAACAGCATGTCTCTGACCAGCGCCGCGGTACATGGACCCTCCTGGAAGAATCATAGCTTCGGCATAGAGGGGGGAAGAGACCCCCCCCTCTCCGACCAGGGAGAGACTATCATTGGAATCTACCTCCTGCTGCTTGGTGGGTACAGGACGGTAGGGGATAGATTAGGACAGGGTGGTAGTCCAAACTGCTCTGTGAGTTTGTCTGTTTTGTTCTGGGACAGATTAAGCCAAACCTTTCATTACAAGATAACCTTCAAGTGTAAAGAGAAATCTGCAGCATCAGTCAAACTTTATTTTTTTCCTCTAGACCTCCTCAAATGCCCCTGTGTGTAAGCTTGGCTTCATATTCAGAAGCAGAGCTATGAATATCAAAAAGTGAGCCACCACTGTCCTCTCTCTGCAGGATGGACTTCCTGGTTTGGAAACAGCATCGTCCTCTTCGTTCTCTACAGACAGCGAGCTTCGCTTCAGCCCACTGACTACCTGACCTTCAACCTGGCCATTTCTGATGCCAGTATTTCTGTTTTTGGCTACTCTAGAGGCATCATAGAGATCTTCAACGTTTTCCAGGACAGCAGCTACTTCATATCCTCCATTTGGACCTGCCAGGTACTCACAGGTAGTTTTTGCTGTGCTTAAATTGAAAGGACTTACCTGTACCATGGTAAAGAAAAAGGTTCTTATCCGTACAATGCAGGGGTGGGGACGGCTCATCTGTTTCTATGCTGTTAAGTAGGTCAATACTAAACATTAGTCACTTTGATGATAACTAATGGTTTGTTGTTCTATCATACATAAACTGAACATGTATTTATGGACCTAAATCCTCAGTAAGTAAGTAATTAGAACATGGTTACCTGGATCTCTGCATGCTAAGATTCCCTTCTACTGGGATGACGTGGAAAAGCATTCACCTGTGCTGAGCTAGAAAAGACTCACCTTTAAGGGGCTGACATTGAAATGATTCATCTGTGCTTTTGATGAAGTAGAAAGGACTCGCCTGTAGTGGGCAAAAGTAAAGATAACTCTTCGGTACTAGGCTGCCATAGTAGGAATTCCCCTATACTGCTCTGAAGTAGAAAGAACCTGTCTGTATTGGGTTGACAAAGAAAGAACTTATGTGTACTATGCTGAAATATAAAGTACTCACATGCGCTGTCCTGGAGTAAAAAAGACCCTTCTTACCTTACTTGAGAAGTTAATGACTCAGAATAAATCAAGGAAGGGCATCATCTCAGACTTTTACAATGTGCTGATCTCTAACTCACTAGAGAACTCAAATAATAAGCTTATGAACTGGAACTTGGACCTATCAGCAAACATTAGTGAACAGGATTGGGAAAAAGTTTGCATTAAACCTCACACAATGTCCATAAACAGCCGTCTTAGATTCTACAATTTAAATGGCTAATGCGTGTCTATGTTACACCTGTGCATTGAAATAAATACATAACATCCCAGATATTTGTGTAAAATGTAATTCTAAAGGGAGTCTAATACACTGTAGGTGGGAATGCAAACAAACTAAAGCACTTTGGACAGAGGTGAAAGATATAATTGAAAAAAATATTTTAAAACAATTCTCACTGGATCCTAAATTGTTCCTGTTAGCTTTATACCCTATAGGGAACATAACTTTAGTAAATCAGAATGTGCTTTTATAGATATAAGCTCGTTAGTTGCAAAAAAATGCATTGCTTTAGCTTGTAAGAATACCAGGAGACCTAACGCCACTCAGTGGTTAAAACAGATGTCGTCTAATTTGCCGCTAGAAAGAATAACATATATTAGGAAATCCAAACGGTATCTTTTCGGGAGGATATGAGGGCCTTTCATTAATTTTATTAAGGACTTAAACTTGACTGAAGGTGTGTTTATTATAATTTACTGGAACCTGTGGTGTGCCATGTTGTATAGATATGTATATCCATATCTGACCAATTAGTACTTTCTTACTTACCCACGTTTTTTGAGAAGCTGTGTGTGTGTTTTTTTTTTTTTTTTGAGTTGAGTAAAATAATTGCTGCCATGTCATAACTACAAAGAGAACTTGTTCAGATAATGACATGTTTGTATTTTCAAAATGAAAAATCTCAATAAAAATATATTGGTAAAAAAAAAAAAAAAGACTCAGTAAGAGGGACTCACCACTGATTTATTCACTGAATTGCTGATAGGCCGAAAAAACTGAAGTCACCTGCCGCCATCTTGGTACTCCCCACTTTCACATAATCGTGCCACAAAAATGCCTGTAATCCAGAGATGGGAAGTAACGAAGTACAAATACTTCGTTACTGTACTCAAGTAGATTTTTCTGATATTTTTACTTTACTTTACTACTTATTTTTATGGCGACTTTTTACTTCTAGTCCTTACATTTTTACACAAATATCTGTACTTTCTACTCCTTACATTTAAAAAAAAATGGCTCGTTACTTTAGTTTTGAATCATTTCAATGGAGTTACCGTTATTATTTTTCACGTCATCAATACCAAATTCAATCTAATTGGATGGGAATCTACGTTGCATTTGACGCACCACTACAAGATGAATCGACAGATTCGGCGGTATTCATTCGCGGCAAATCATTGCAGCTTGGTGGCGGTGGCGTTAGCATAGTAGCATGGACGACGAGATGATTGAAAATGAACACATGGAGATCTAGTCCTATTGGCAGACATCCATTTAAAATGTAGGCAACAGCATGAAAAAAGGTGGTTTCTACTTTTACTTTTATACTTTAAGTAAATTTGCAAGCCTGTACTTTGTTACTTTTACTTGAGTAAAGAAGTTTAATCAGTACTTCCACTTTTACCAGAGTATTTTTTAACACAAGTATCTGTACTTTTACTCAAGTACGGAAAGTGAGTACTTTTGCCATCTCTGCTGTAATCTAACAATGTAATCAAAACATATTACATATACATCCTCAATGTACTGTAGCACTTTTGGCACATCATCAGATGTGTGTCTGTGTAATATTCCTAATATCTGACTACAGTCTTATTATGCTCCATTAACACATACATTTGTTGTGATGGATTTGTATATGTTATATTACATGATTTATAGACTTCAAGCTGGAATATGAAATGTGATGTGCCTATTTTTACCATAAATTACAGTAATCTACTGTTCTATGGAAACAGTAAATGTGTGACTTTAAAAGTCTTAAACCCCGCTAAAAATGAGAAAATTATCTTTGTCTGATGCTGTAGCCACGTATTGTTTACCTTCCCATCAGTCTAACTAGAGAGTACCAGTTTGGCGGCTGGTGACATCACAGCACTGTGTACTACCACCGGCCTTTTAGAAATCCATTAAATAAATGAGATCAGTGGGACTAATCTGTACTGTACTGTTTGTCTCTTCAGGTGGATGGTTTCTTCACATTAGTGTTTGGTCTGAGCAGCATCTTTACGCTGACAGTGATTAGCATCACCCGCTACATCAAAGGATGCCACCCACACAGAGGTATGATTCACACTAAACTTATCTCCATTCATTTACAAGCAACGCCTTGCAGGTAATATCAGTCCTGAATCTACAGCTTCATCTGTTTTTTTCAGCACATCATATTACCCGGACCAGTGTATCGATCTGTCTGCTCCTCCTCTGGGTCGCCGCTGGGTTCTGGTCTGGAGCTCCAGTGCTTGGCTGGGGTAGCTACACAGGTAGGAAACCTGGTTCCAATACAGTACAACTCAGTGAGCTCTGATCCTGCCTTTTACCTTTGCGATTGCTGCTCTGCAGATCGGGGGTACGGTACCTGTGAGATTGACTGGTCCAAAGCCAGCTATTCAAGCATCTACAGGTCCTACATCATCTCCATCTTCATTTTCTGCTTCTTCACGCCTGTGCTCATCATGCTCTTTTGCTATGTGTCTATCATTAACACGGTGAAGAGAGGCAATGCCCTCTCTGCTGACGGAGACCTGACAGACCGTCAGAAGAAGATTGAGAGAGACGTAACAATTGTGAGTTTTTATTTGTCTCATCAGGCACAGAGTCTTCAAAGATTGGTAGAACTTTTTCTTGTTCCTTCTTCAGGTTTCCATTGTGATTTGCACAGCCTTCATCTTGGCCTGGTCCCCATATGCAGTGGTCTCCATGTGGTCTGCCTGTGGTTTTCATGTGCCTAACCTGACCAGTATCTTCACCCGGCTCTTCGCCAAGTCTGCCAGCTTCTACAACCCTCTGATCTACTTTGGTCTCAGTTCCAAATTCCGCAAAGATGTAGCCATCCTGCTTCCTTGCACCCAAAACGGCAAAGATGCCGTTAGGCTCAAGCGCTTCAAGCCAAAGCCCGATGCTCATGGACACCGTGGTGGAGGAGAAGGAAGAGCCAGACTCAAAGGTCCTCTGAACCTCTCAGTGAAAAAGTACTCGCCGATGAAGGAGACCCCTCAGGCTACTACCCCAGACCCTGCAAGGGAAACCACACTGCCTTGTCCATTACCTGGGACAATAAAACCCAGCCCAGAGGAGGTGTACTTCATCAACATGCCCCTTCCATCTGAGGCCAGCTCTGAGTTTGAATGTGTCAGACTCTAACAGCAAAGTCACAGACTCTGCTGCTAAAAGCAGATTATTATAAACTCTAAAAAGATACTTTCTGTCTTGTGACACAACGTGAAATCAAACTGAAGTTCCTCAGTAATCCCATTAAACTTTATATGTCATAGCAGTTGATTTTGGGTCTTTTAGTTCACTGTAAACAGAAATCAGAATAAAATTAAAACTTAGATATCCAAAAAATGGCTAGGCAGACAGTTCAACAACTTCTCAAAATCTCTAAAGAGACTTCCATTTTCTGTTTGTGCTACTGTCTTTTCTAGGAGAGCTGTTGTATTCTTTTTTTTTTAGAGTGTAGGTTTCAAAGGAGCAGTCACTTTACAAAATATCCTTACAAATATTGCTAAAATCATTCAGGAGAGGCCTCCGTATTACAGAATCCCCTGAAAGGGAAGAATAGGGTCTGTAAATTAAAATTGCAATACAGCTTAGTATTGATCAGAAGAGGAGAGCGAACAGCAGCCTGTGGACCAGGAACCAGAAGGAAAACAATAAACTCAATTATAACTGGGTAATTATCAGACAGATAAAAAACAAGGCCCACTAAACGTAAGGGCAGCTGACCTGCGACAGCAGATCATAATGAAACTGGATCCCCTAGTACGACGACCAAGACTGCCAAGGCTAAGTGACAGAGTACCCTCTGAAAGCCTTCTAGAAGATGTAAATGCAGCACTACATACTATCCCTACTAAGGACATAACTGAAACCAATGAGCTGACCTACGCCACAGCTACAGTGATCCTAGAGATGCTTGGCTATAAGATAAACACCACAGGCCACAAAGCAGAGCCCCCATGGAGAAGAAGGCTGGAAGCCAAGATCAAGGCAACACGAAGAGAGGTTAGTCAGCTCTCAGACCTGCAGAAAGGTGTAGGGAAGAGGTTACCTAAGTACAACAAGCTGTCGATTCCTGAGGCTCTGGAAACTGCCAAACAAAGACTCGCCGCCCTGGCCACCCGCCTAAAGAGATACAAGGGAGAAGCAGAAGCCAGGAGAATAAACCAGGTGTTCTCCACCAACCCATCCAAAGTGTAACAAGAACCAGTAACCATTACAACGGCAGATGTCCAAGAAAGAGCGGCAGGTATGAAGAGCTGGACAGCACCAGGCCCTGACATGATCCACACCTACTGGCTGAAAAAACTAACCGCACTTCATGCACGCCTCGCAGCACAAATGAACCAACTGCTGATGGATGGGACCCACCCAGAATGGCTAACCCAAGGACGGACAATCCTGATCATGAAGGATCCGCAGAAGGGAACAACCCCATCCAACTACCGGCCAATAACTTGCCTATGTACAACATGGAAGCTCCTGTCAGGCATCATAGCGGCTAAGATGAATAGGCACATGGCTCAATACATGCACCCTGCCCAGAAGGGAATAGGAAGCAACACCAGAGGAGCCAAGCACCAGCTACTAGTGGATAGAGCAGTCACCCGAGACTGTAAGACCAGGCAGACAAATCTGTGCACTGCCTGGATTGACTATAAGAAAGCCTATGACTCAATGCCACATACATGGATACTGGAATGCCTGGAAATGTACAAGATCAACAGGACTCTAATAGCCTTCATCAAGAACTCAATGAAGCTGTGGAAAACAAGTCTGGAAGCCAATGCAAAGCCAATAGCACAAGTCACCATCAAGTGCGGCATATACCAAGGCGATGCACTATCCCCGCTGCTGTTCTGCATAGGCCTTAACCCCCTCAGCCAGATCATCACAAAGACTGGCTACGGATACCAATTCCGAAGCGGAACAATCATCAGTCACCTCCTCTACATGGATGACATCAAGCTGTATGCCAGGAGTGAGCGAGACATCGACTCACTGATCCACACTACCACTGGACAAGTGCGGTCGCATGGTCTCAAAGAGAGGGAAGATGATCAGAACCGAGGGGGTTGAACTACCAGAAGGCCACATAACAGATGTTCAGGACAGCTACAAATACCTTGGGGTGCCACAGCCACAGCTAAATACCTACAAAGAGTAAGGCAGGTCCTGAAAAGTCAGCTGAATGGGAAAAACAAGATCCAAGCCATCAACACATATGCCCTACCAGTCATCAGATACCCCGCTGGCATAATAAACTGGCCAAAGGAGGAGATAGAGGCTACTGACATCAAGACGAGAAAGCTCCTGATCGACAAACAGCAGAAGAAGGCAGTAGTGATAGATGTGGCAATCCCAAGCGACAGCAAATATCAAGAAGAAAGAACATGAGGAAGCTTGAGAAA
>JAGKQL010000001.1:5985298-6055086 GCA_018398635.1 Cyprinodon brontotheroides | reverse complement strand
ATTTTTGGATTGCTGTTTTTTTGGTAATTTTCTATATTGAAAACAAGAATAGTGGAACGAAGTTCACTCCATACTGATAGGACTGAATTCCTTCAGCTGAAATCACCTCAGACCAGTTCCTTCAGACTAGTTAGTACTCACTTAGCCCAGGACTCGGTTCATGTTTGAGTTCTGTTTAGCTCAGGTCCTGGTCTGTTTCAGGGAGGCGGACCACAGTCTGCGCTTGCTGCCCCAGTTCAGCGTGGATACTGGGATGGGACTGGAGAGACTGGTCAGCATCCTGCAGGGCAAACGGTCCAACTACGACACCGACCTCTTCACACCGCTGCTGGACGCCATCCACCAGGTACACGCAGACCCAGAGGCGCATTACAAGGCCGGCCTATCACCATGGTGACATGTATCTGTGTTATCAGAGGTCGGGGGTGGGGCCTTACGGCGGTAGGACGGGGGAGGCGGACGCGGGCCAGGTGGATCGGGCCTACAGGGTGGTAGCAGACCACATCCGTACCTTATCAGTCTGCATCGCTGACGGGATCCATCCTGGGATGTCCGGAGCCGAGTGAGTGTCCAGCCAATCAGCTGGCAGCGCTGATGATGTCTAACATCAGTGTCGTTCACCCGTCTTCCTGTTGGTGCTCAGGTTGGTGCTGAGGAGGATCTTGAGGCGAGCGGTCCGGTTCTCTGTTGAGGTTCTGAAGGCTCCACAGGGGGCGTTGGCCAGCCTGGTTCCTACAGTCGTTCATATCCTGGTAAAATACATTTCCCATCATGCCTTTGGGTTGAGGAGATATCAGTTTGATCAGAATCAACATCAAGACTGATCTAGAACCAGAACCATGGGGTGGGTTTACTGTCTGCTGGTTGACTGAACCATTCGCTCTGCCGGCAGGGCGACACAAACCCAGACCTGACCCGGGAGGCGGACCGGGTGAGTCTTCCTTCACCATCAGCATGCGGACCCTCTAACAGGAAGTAGTCATCAGGATCCTCTCTTTCAGATTGTCGATGTCATCAACGAGAACGAGGATCACTTCCTGTCATCTCTGCAGCACGGCAGCCGGCTGATCCAGAGAACCGTCAGCCGGATGGGGGCCGCAGGAAGCCCCTTTCCTGGTGAGTTAGCGATTATTGATTAATAATCTGCACCCATTTCCTCCACAAACCGTCCTGTTGGCTCTTCCTCAGCCTCGGTGGCCTGGTCTCTGCACCGTGACCTGGGCTTTCCTCTGGACCTGGTGGACCTGATGTTGGAGGAGAGAGGCGTCCAGGTGGACCGCCTGGAGTTGGACCGACTTATCTCTGAGAACCAGAAGGTGACGCTGCGGTTCAGTGGAAGAGTCCCCGACCAGCTCTGGGTCGGACTGAATCAGCCTCCATCATGGAGGGCGTTCGTCTGAGCTTTTATTGTGAAGGAGATCAGTGATGTTGTGACTGATGATGCCATTGTCTTAGATGCTGTTGGAGCAGCAGGCGGGTGTTAGGCCCCGCCTCCTGCCGGATGTCCTGAGCCTGGCCGAGCTGCAACGCAGCGGCGTCCCCAACACCGACGACACACCAAAGTACCAGTACCAGCTGGAGGACGGCCGATACGGTACGCCGCTGGGCGGGACATGGTCTGTGATTGATTGACGGCCGTAACGCCTCTCCTTCGTCCTCCCAGTGTTCCCAGCATGCCGAGCCACAGTCCTGGCTCTGTATGATGGTCAGGCGCTGGTTCTGGAGGTCAGCGAGGGTCAGCGCTGCGGAGTCATTCTGGACCGAACCTGTTTCTACTCAGAGCAGGGGGGGCAGTCACATGACCAGGGCTACCTGACACGGGACGGGCTGCAGGTGAGCAGCGCATTATGGGAACGATCCGGTGTGAGGTTCTGGATGACTCAAGCCTTTCTGTTGCACAGGATGTTCTGTATTCGGTGGAGGCGGTGACCCGGGCCGGAGGATACGTGGTCCATCAGATCACTGCTGCCGACAAGCTGCGGACCGGAGACCAGGTCCACCTGCACCTCGACCAGGTACCACAACAGAACCCAACGTATTCATTAGGCAAATATAGAACCTCGTTTTGATCCGACCCGGTCCCGTCTCTCCATCAGGCCCACCGGCTGTCCTGCATGGCAAAACATACAGCGACTCACATCCTGAATTTCGCTCTGAGGAAAGTTCTGGGTCAATCTGTGCAACAGAGAGGTTCTCACATATCAGCCGACCGCCTGCGCTTCGACTTCAGCGTGAAGGTTCTGACCCATTTAATCAGCTGAGTGACCGACTGAGCGGTAGCGGTTCTGCCTTTCCTGAAGTGTTTTTTGGGTTCTCCTCAGGGTTCTCTCAGTTCCTCCCAGCTGCAGCAGGTAGAAACGTGTGTCAATGACATAATCTCCGCTGATCAGGTGGTCCACAGCTTGGAGGTTCCGCTGCAGAAAGCCAGAACCATCCAGGGCCTGAGGACGGTGGATGAGGTAAGCAGAGACCTCCTCCTGGACCCAGCTGCCTCCTCAGGGGTGCTGATGCTCGGCCCCTCCTCACTCTGCAGGTGTATCCGGACCCAGTTCGGGTGGTGTCGCTCCAGGTTCCAGTGTCGGAACTGTTGGACGGTGGAACAGATAGAGAGACGTCTGTGGAGCTCTGCTGTGGAACGTAAGACGCTAAGCTGCTGTCCACTGTTAGCAAACGGCCTCTAACACCATCAGGAAGCGAAGCCAATGAGGTTTCCTGCTCATAGACACAACCACTGAGTCAGACAGTTTAAATTTAAGGAAACAACCGTCTTATTGCAACATTAACTTATTCTCCATGCTCATTTTGCATGTTTGTTTAGTGCTGATTCAGAAAAACCAGACCCAAATATTTTACATTAATGACGGTATCCACCTTCTCTGATCTCATGACTTGCTTTTTAAAGACATGTTTCTGTGGCTCACATCATCTTTTATCATTTTGAGGGAGGAAGTAACCTGTGATTGGCTGCTTTCAGGAAATCCCGCCTTATGACACATTGCTGTGTTCTTCCTGGTTGGATGAAAAGAAAGTTGTTCCAGTATTTTTGATAGTAAAACAAGTAGATCAAAATATGTTAAAAAATAAAATGCTTAAAAATGTGTCAATAACAAAAAATGTTCCAAGAGTAATTTATAATGTCAGTGCAAAAGTTCAACCAATATTTTACATTTTGTCTTTTTTGTAGATTTTCATTTTTTTGTATTATTTTTCCAAAATAGGAAGGACTTTAGAACTGGGCTCATGTTCTCTACTTTCCTAGTTCTAGTGAGGATGCGGGCAGCAGAATTCTGGATCAGCTGCAGCTTTCTGATCCACTTATTTTGCAGACTTTTGAAGACACCACTGCAGGGATCAATTCTACTAAAGATGAATGAAGTAGTTTTTCAACATTAGTCCTTTAATCCTGGAGATGCTCTTTAAGTAATAGAAAGCCGACTTTGTTCCTGTCTTTATGAGCCTCTGAAGGTTCAGGTCTGACATCATCTCTACACCCAGATTTAGAGCCTGTTTGCTGCTTTCTAGCTGGACTGAAGCTACTTGCTAATCATCAGATACTTTTAAAGGTTCAGTCTGGGTTTCTCACAAATCTGTCGTTGGGAATTTAACTGGGATGTTGTAAAGTGTTTTATTCCTGGTCAGGTCTCCTCTATACATCTTCATTGCTGTGGTTTAAAATCCAGACCTGGACTGTTTGTCCTCAGCCATGAATTATAACAGGAACATTTAATCATCATCTCTCAACTTTTCTGATATTTATTACCAGCTGTATTTTTTTTTTCTAGTTTTTTAATCCCTCAAAAACTAGAAAACCTTTACTTTACTTCTACTTCTTTTATTCTATTATTTGGATAAAATATATCTAAAAGATGAGATTAAAAGCGGTAAATATCAAATTCCAGATTTCCTGTCTTTGCAGTTACTGACAGCAGTTTACCATCACATTGTTCTCTCCATTATAGTTGGTTTAAATCTGAGTCTAAAGTCTTTTATTTCGGGGTTTATTTATTGAGTCTTAATCTAGAGTTGTAATCTCTGATCCCAGGTCTCTCTCTGTTTAGACACCTGCTGCAGACCAGCACCATCCAGAATCTTGTGATCGTCTCAGAGAAGCAGCTGGTGAAAGGAATCAGCCGCATCGTGGCTGTGACGGGTCAGGATGCTGTCCAGGTGAGATCGCCCTCTGACTCCATACATCATTAGTGGGAATCAGTAAGTGGAGGCGCGTCTCTGTTCTGGTTTTGTTAGATCTTGCTGCTGCTTTTAAACACATCAGACACGCTGTACTGTTAGAAAGGGCTAGATATTCTGTTGAAATAATCATTTATGTGTGGATCTGTTAGATAAGCTTTGATGGGTGAGTTTTGATGCACTGCGACACAGGATCATGCACTGCGACACAGGTCCATGAAATAATTAAATGCACACACTGAAATAATTATATATATATTTTTTTAATAAAATGAAGACATATTTTATTGAATTAATGACACGCATTTATATATTTAATCCCTTATTTATTTAATGAATTACACATTTAATTAATTGTTTATCATTGTAAAAGTGCCAAAATTATTTATTTGGTACACGGCACTTTCTATCTCCATACAAGTGAAAGAAAAATGTATTTTCTTTCTAAATTGCACTGATGTTGTCTTGTCTGTGTGAACAGGAGCATGCCTTTGGCCAGGAAGGGCACGGTGTCCAGCGCCCTCTACATGTGCTGGTTGGAGACGCTGTCCAAAGACCTCCCCCCACTGCTGCTGGTCCGAGGAAACCACCAGAGCGTCCTCACCTTCTACTCATAACACGCACACATGCACTGGGCTTTATTTATTACAGCTTTCTATCAAATGTGACCCGACCTTAGGTCCTGGAATGTGGCGTCAGTAGATGGTTGATGGTTCTCCTTAACCGCCTCCCTAATATAAAGCTGTATATTCATGGTTGAAGACGTGTTTAATTAATGATGGTTTAACACTAAGATTCCTAAATGTTTTCTATTTTTCAGAATGTGTGCTCGTATTTAGCTTCTCAGTTTTTATTGTTTTATTTCTCTGGGTCTGTTTTCTTCTCCTTTATAACAATTTTGTAAATGATTTTGATAAAATATTAACAAAACAGATGTTCTGTCCAGATGTTATTGGAGCTTTTCTTATAAACTTGGATTAGGGATCAGATCTGGTGCTGAAATTAGAGACCAGTTAAAGGATGGACCATCCATCCATCATCATCCATCCATCCATCCATCCATCATCCATCTTCTTCCTCTCTTATCCAGGAGGTCGGGTTGCAGGGTGGTGGCAGCTTCAGTAGAGGCCCAGGCGTCCTTCTTCCCAGCCACTTAGGTGAACCCAGAGCACTCAATATTAGCTTTACCTAATAAAAGCAGTTAGCTGATTTTATTCTCTCTTTTACCTACAGAGGCTTTTGAATATGAAGGTCAATGGTAAAACACGGTTAAGAAGAGATGTATAAAGTTCTCATATAACAACTACTGATTAGTAAAAAATAGCTTTGTGGAAAATAGCTTTGGTAAAAGTGACTGATAGGAAAAACACTAAAGCAAAAGTTCTCTAGAAACTGGGAAGAGTAAAAGTTATTGAGGTGTTTTTTCATAAAAAGAAACAAAAAGCTGGTCTTTTGTTTCTTTACTCATTTTTGGTAAAAAGCAATTAGTTGAAAACCTGCTTTAGTCCAAAGGAAACCTGGAATTCAACCAGTTCTGTCAATATAAGAACCCAGAAGAGCTCAAAGTGTAGAACGACATGCTTCCACTACCGTGCTTTCTGCTGAGAAAACTAAAAGCTCCTTCATTTAGAAAACGATGAAATGTGTTCATTCTGTCTGAGAGATAAAAAAAAAACTATAGTTATTATGTTCAAAAAACATAAAACAAAAGACACACTTCCATCCATTTTAGAGGTAACTTTGGTTTTTAGGATGGTGTTTAAAATGAAATGTTTCATTGATTAATGGTTTTGCACACGCTAAACGTCAATCTCTCCATTTCCTCCTTCGATCATTTGGAGGTTTGATCATAAGAAAATGATCGGCACATTGATGAAGGCGGGAAATGGTTTGCACACGATGTCAGCTAATTTGCAAACACAAATCGCTTTGCACCTTCTATGAAGATCTGCTCTGCAGATCAAACACGTTAGCAGGTGTTTTAAGTGTCTCCCTCCGTTCCAGACGTCCCTCCTCAGCCTCGGGAGGATCCAGGTGTTCCTGGGACTGCCTTCAGCAGGTTCTTAGGCTGAGCTTAGTAAACATCCCATTATGGGGACTTTATTCAATCCAGCCCAGCTGACTCATTTTCTATGCTGTGGCTTCTATTCAGTTTATTTCTGCTTGCTCAATTCACATCATGCAGCTCATCTCAGGCCACTTTCAGTTCAACCAGATCATCAGTCAGATTGATTCAAAGTTTTCTATCTAAGGAAAACCAGCTGATTGCATCGACTCATTGACTCTTCAGCAATCCCTCACACTAAGCATGTAGCTGTAGCGACAGTGGAGGAAAACTCCTTTGAACAGGAAAGAAACCTCCAGCAGAACCAGGCTTAGTGTGAGCGGCCATCTGCTGAGGCCCACTGGGGTTCAAGGAGACAGAAGCAGACATAGAAAAAGAAGCATAGATACAAAAGGCAACTGTCAACCAGCTTCCACAAGGCGGCCCCGTCCAGGAACACACAGCCAGGCAGGCGAGCTCCGGGCCAGCTCCCATGTCAGAGGATGAAGAGCACATCCAGTTAGTCACAGTCAGAGAAACAGGACTACACTGGAAAACAGGCCGAAGGATCAGGATGTCATGACCCTTGTGGTGAGGACTGGGCGGGCGACGGATGGATAAACAGAAACATTAGCCTTTAATGAATGAATGAATTGAATGAATGAATGAATTTTTTATTTTTATTTCAGACAATAATAGTAACAAAAAAATCAAATAAATAAATCTAATTAACAAATAATATAAATGAATCAAAAGAACAAATAATAATAAATAAAACAATTCCAATTTCAGAAATGATCAAATAATAACAATAATTAAATCAATTTAATGTCCCCTTCCTTCACCATGAAGGAGCGGGAACTATCCCCCGACCCTGCTGATGATCCCATGTGTATCTCTGCGCTCGCTCCATTTCATTATTTCATATTATTTCATTACCTTACTTAAAGGTATAGTGGAGGATTTTCGCAAATTTGCACATGCACAACCTTCTACCTGCTCCAGAGAGAGAACGCCTGTTAAACACATGCGAGAGCGTGCACGAAAGCTCATTTCTCCTCGTGCACGCATCGTTACCATATCTCACACAAGCTTATTCTGTCTTAACATCTGCTCTAACCGCTAAACCCCTCAATCACTAGATATAGGACTATATAGTGAACTTTATAGTGAACTCAGTTATACTGATCGCTCAGACAGATGATCACTGCTTTTTGCTCTGTCGGTCCGTTAACTCCTCCTCCTCCGCGCGCAGTGCCTGCAGATCCCATAATGCTTTGCGAGGAGAAGCTCTCCACGCAAAGCATTCTGGGATATATCTGCCTCTTCTGAGGCCTTTCTTTTCTTCTCATACACTCTGCCTTTTCAAAGAACACATGGTGAAAGGTGAGCTTCAACTGTCTGACTGTCCGAATCGTAGCTCACACACAGATATAGCAGCCTGAAAGTACCATCGCGGCGTAGCATGAAGCGTTTTACCTCAACATATCCCAGAATGATTGACATTTGGGAGGACCACTGATTGAGATGATCCACCTCTATACCTTTAAGTAGAAATGTTTGCTATCACTACTAATTACTACTGCTATTACTAATTACTGCAGTAATTATTTTTGTAAAAACTTTTACTTTCTACTCCTTACATTTTAAAAATAGACACATTAGTTTTGTTTTATTTAAGTGTAGCCAAGGCAGACCACCCTACACGAGAATACAGCTCACAGTGATGGGTGCGAGCTTTACAATTAGTAATAAATCTCAATGATGCGTGATAGGCTGCGTCAATCATCTGCAAACATTGAGCGGATACGAATGCATATCATAATATGTCACTTCCCTTGGTCAGCACAGTTGAAAGTGGATGCCGCACCAACCGTTTTTTTACGGTAAAAGAAAAGCACGGCTGCTTTCGAAACTAAAAACCCAATTTTGAGTCGCAACTTCCTCACGCGACCGGTGATGGACGCGGCTTAAATGAAGCCCCTACGGGTTGTCATCGCGCAGGCAACCACCAAGTCGCAGATAAGTTGAAACAATCTGTATTTCACGACCATCAAGAGTACCCACTGAGCGAACATTCCGTGACCTGTTCCGAAGGTCTGGCGGCAGCATACATTTAGTTTTTTGTGCATTGAGCACAAGTTTCTACAAACTCATAGCAAAGTATTTTGGACGCACGGTATTAGAATATGGGCACTACAACTAGAAAGTGCTTAATGAAGCGACAAGAGTTAACAGCAGTAAATGTAACATCATCTACAAAATGAAAGTTTGCATCAGACACATGCGATTAAAGTATTTTATATAAATAGTCAAAGAGAATATACGGTAGCAATGGAACTACACTTTAAAATTTCGTACTGCGGCATATCTACGATTGGCGGTTTTACCCATCATGTGCTTATTCTCGCGAGGCTATCATTAATGAAAATGGTAGATGGGCTGTACTTAGGACATTTATTCACATCGGGAGACTGGACCACACCACATTCAGTCATTTGTGTACACACTGATGGTGGAAGTTGCCCTGGGGCTCCTCTCAGAAGCAAGGCTTTCTGGGGCCTTCCGATCACCTTTAGCAAAGTGTCTAGCCCACTGACATAAAAGCTGGGGTTTGAACCAGCAACCCTATGGTGGCAGAACTATCCCCTATATCCTGCTACCACTAGAAACCATTACCAGTCAGCATTTGTAGAAGGTCCTGATTATCTAAATAATTATATGCTGCCACATGCAGGCAGGGCCTATAGAGGTCAGATCTCTTAGCCAGCCAGATCAGATCTGTCACCCATAAGGGGCCACTCGGTATGGAGGGAATTTTATCCACTTGTTTTTGCAAAGAACACATTTTGTAAATGGAAATTTGCAACAAAAAAAAGCTATTTAGAAATTAAACGCAAATTAAAATGGAAACATTTCTTCACAGAAGCTTTACTGTTTTCTCTTTTTCAAAATTAATTTTTAGAGAATACATTTCTTTGTGTTTCGAGATTCAGCTTTATGCATTGTATTCTTTTCAAATCACACTTATCACTTCTGGGTGGGAGCTTTCCTCTGGAGTGAGGAGCAAAGACACTTTTCTATTGTCTGCTGGTCGTTAGCAAACCATTTTTGTCAATTTGCTCATCAAGAACGAGCTTTTTGTAAGAGCTTAAGGTGAAGACAATAACATGTAAAAAAGCAACTTTTACAGGAAAAATATAGAATTAGAAAAGCCCTCCGAGTATGGAACCCCGAATGATTCATAAATAAATAAAAAACTTTATGAAATAAATACCATTTTGATAAATAACACACAAATATATAATATGGCCATGAAATAAAAAGCAAGGTAATGTTATTATGAAATACATATAGCTATTCTTTAGTATATACTTCTTATTTTTTTTATCATAATTGAATATTTCCTAATAATTATTTTCATAATATACTTTTTTTTTTAAGAATTTTATTTCATTTTCCAAGATTTTATCAATTAAAAAAAGTTTTTCCCAAAGTCATTTTTTATTTCATAATTGATTGATTAGATTGATTGACAGACGAGGTCATTCTGCTGAAAAACATTATGAAATAAAAAAAGGCCATTGTGGAGAATGTCATTATGGAATAAAGACAAACTTTGGAAAAAAGTTCTTTATTTTCCAAAATCCTGGAAAATTAAATAAAAAGTAATTATTTAAAAAAGCATATTGTATAAATATTGATATTTTGATATTGTGAAAATAATTATCATGAAATATTCAATTATGATAAATATAATAAGTAGATATTAAAGAATAAAAATATATATTTCATAATAACATTACCTTGTTTTTATTTCATGACCATATTATATATTATTTATCAAAATTGTATTTATTTCATAATTTTTTATTTATTTATTTAATTATGAATCTATTGTGCTTCCATATCTGAGAGCGCAAATGTTGCCCCATATTGTGACTTACGCCTATAGATAAAACTTGCTCATGATCTGTATCATTACCAACTTTTAATGAATTGCTTCTTGGCATGAGGCACACCTAAAAATTTCCTTAATATGTAAAACTATATTTACAAAAAATGAAAAAGTAAAACATGAAAAAATAAGATGAAAATAAATTTAGCAAAAATAAATACTATTTGAGAAAACAGCTTAATTACTCAAAACCTTTGTTTAATTAAAAAATTGTTTCAAAGTTAAATTTTTGGATTCAGTTTTTTTTTTTTTTATTTCAATTTCCATTTATGAAGTCTAGTTGAACAAATTTCCCTCCATACAATCTGGATTTGCCGTCTCCAGATTTTCCTGTCCACACCGACTGACTAGTTCTGGTTCTGTTCCAGGTTCTAATGAAGACAGTCAACCAGCTGAGTGCCGCCACTCCTCTCAGTCATGTGATGCTGCTTTCTCACCAGAAGAATTCTGGGAAAATTCTCTGTGCCTGTCAAGTTCCTAAGGTAACACTGCTGGTGTTACTGGGGGGTGGAGTTCTTCTTGGAAAGGGAGGATTCTGATTGGCTGTCCGTTTCCTCTGCAGGATTCTTCCACCCTACCTGCCTCTGATTGGGCGGTGGCAGTTTGCCGCCAACTTGGAGGAAGTGCCGGAGGCTCAGCTCTGGTCGCCAAGGGAACAGGAAGCTTTGGTGACATCAAAGAGGCACTGCGGTGGGCTGAAGACTTCGCCCGCCAGAAGACAAAACGGTGATGTCACAGAGGCTCCGCCCACAGCTTGGACAAGAAGCTGATCACAAACTTATGAACTGTTGAGAAAATTTCTTTGTTATAGAAGAAATAAAAGCTGAACTTGGAATTACTGATCACTTTATTGATTATTTATTCATTATTGGTTACATGAGCGTTTACAAAAAAAAAAAAAAAAACAGAAGAAAACATCCATCTGGGTCTGCGTCATCCATCCTGGATCAGAACCAGAACCCGGCTGTTCTTCAGAGCATGGACATGTTGAGCCACTGTAGGAAACAAACATCCGTTATCAATCAATAACCCCATCTACAGAAGCAATTAAGCATTTTTAAAGGTGTGTTCATCTGATGTAGAGGCGAGTTCAGGAGTCATGGAACAGTTGGCGATCTGAAGGATGCCTTTCAAGCTCATCTGGTGTTTAGAGCAAAGCTGCATGAAGAGTATAGGCCCAGTGGACGCACTGAGTGGGTTAAGGGAAAGTTTGCAAAAAATTTCGCAGAGCATTTTGGTAATTCAAACTAATCAGATGACTTGATGTGGTTGTAATGTAATTTTAGAAATGGACAAGGTTGGAGCAGCTGGAGGAACTGGGAGCGGTACTGGTGCATCAGGGAAACCAACAGCTTTGTTCAGCTTTCCACTTGAAATAAAGCTCAGTGTTTTGCTCGATAAACTCCAGGTCAGCTGAGCTGAACTCACAAAAGGAACCAACAAGCTATTCAGCACAAGTTTACCGAGGTATCTTCATGTATGGTAAGCTTTTTTAGATATAATAATCAAACTGGATATTCATTACCGATTTCAGCGAAAGCATCTTTCCAAGTTAACAGTGAATTACTTTTATCTGTAACTTCAGTTTTTACTGTTACATAGATATTCAACTCATGGCTAAATGTTAAAACAGCTTGCCATACTAGCCAGAATTGGGAGAAAAAGTTATTAGAGTGAACTGAATCACTAGAATGAAAAACTTTAGCTGTTAGTTTTTAGTAACAGACACGGTTGTGCGCAGAAGTTTCCTCCCTACCGGCTCAGGTCGATGTTAACTAAACTAAAGTACCGGATCAATTAATAATGGTGAACTGATTCTGTTTGTTCAAACAACTTTTGGGCTCATTTAACAAAATCAGTTCATGACCGACCCAACACTAATACCTGCAGATCATTTGCAACAGGGAGCTAAAATGCTTGTATTGCATATTATATGTTCTTTCTTATGTATTTGCCTGCCTAGGGACTACAGATTAAAACTAGCTTTGTAGCTATAATCTGGCATATTTACATTTGTTTTTATACTGATGTTCATTAATGTGCATTCAAATAAATAAATAAATAAAAAATAAATGTCAAGCAGGGAAACTATGCAGAAAATTCACCACGTTCCCATTTGCCCTGAACGCATCTTTAGACTGCAGGTGGTTCTATTGTGATGGAGGGCTTTACCCAGACCCGGCTACAGGAACTAATTAAAGTGGGGACATTCCATGTTTTCAGGACGGCACACTTCCTCACCAAATATTATTTGTCTCAGGCTTAAAAATGGCTCTCTGACTGCTCCTACTATCTATCAATATAATAAAAGAAGAAAAAAATCACTTAAAAAACAACTTGCTGCATCCATTCTATTCACTAAAAAGTTGAAAATCAGCCTAAATACATACATTGATAAAAATGACCACAACGACTGCAGCATCACCTGGGCAATGCACTGTTTGTCTCTCTTCCATCAGGAAATCTATCCAGTATTATTGCATTAGAAGCAAGTGGGTAGTAACTAGTTACATTTACTTGGGTAACTTTTTGAGAAAAAAAAAATATATATATATACTTTTATGAGAAGTTTTACAGCATTGTACTTTTCAGTCCAGTAAAAATATGATAAAATATAATTTTCTGCTCGAGTAAAACTTTTGGCTGCTCGATCCATTGGGAGTAACTTCCCTTGATTAAAACAGGCTTGTTTGAAACAAATATGCACAAATTAAAGAAAAAATTTCTTCTTTTTTGTACTCAAGGCTCATTGGTTGAATATTTTTTATCTGCCGAGTCTACCGGTATACAATAAACAGTATACTTTAATTTAACCTATTCTTACATACTGTCACTATTGATTGATTTTGTAAATTTTATAAATTAAGAAAAAAAATACTTTGAAGAGTATTCATCTCACTTAATTTCTTTCTTTTTGTAATTACCGTACACTATGTTTATTTTTATCTTATTCTTTGAAAAAAAAATTGTATCATTTAATATTTTGTTAAATTTTACATCTTTACATAATGTAAAGTATTAAATCAGTTGTTATGGTCTGTATAGCAAGTAGATCAGTTACTCAATACTTCAGCAGCGTTTTTACTAAATACCTGTTTGCCTGAGTAATTTCTTTAGAGGCCATTTTTCACTCTTACCCGAGTAAACATATAATGAAATAGTGCTACTCCGACTTAAGTGCATTTTTTGAATACTCCACCCAGCTCTATCAGAAACTAATAGAAAAGTTTATTTCCCAAAGTTCCGTCAGAGACAGAAGTATAAATACAAACCATGAACTTTTTTTGTTATTGTAAGTTGCTGTAACTGTGATATTATCACGTTTCTTCCATTTGGCTGAATTATTCTATTAGTGCCTCAGTAATGCAGCTAACTCTACAAGCATGAATGCTTACTCTGTTGTTGACTTCTTAGCTTCCAACTTAGCTACTTCCTCCTCGCTTCTTATTTCCATTAGCATTTCTGATAACAGTCTGCATATTCGTGTCACACCAGCTATGGTGACCACTGCTGCCTCAAAGACCCGCCCCCTCTATGTGTAGTTGGTTTCCACGCTTGCTTCGTTTTTTGTTTAGATTGGTTGAATGGTGTAATTGACAGATCAAAGATAGGAATGATAAAAAGTTGGTCACTCTACAGTGAGAAAAACTAAATCCTGATCAAATAAACACTTTTCCAGTCCAGGATGGGCACAGGCATCTCTCTTAGAGGCCACGGCCCCAACCAGCTTTACCCCTCCTCACCCCTTTAAACAGAACGATTAAACAATCGGTTGGAAGTCATTCCACCATTCATACGGATTATTTATTAAACTTTTAAATGAAACTGATTCCATAAGGTAACACAAAGCTGCCCCTCCGCCATCTGTTGCTGCAAACTGCTTCTTATCAGAGTAAAGAAAGCCGCTCTACATTTCCCTATATAAAGAAGGTATTTATTTTTTATGTAGGGAAATGCACAGCTGCTTTCTTTACTCAGTTTTTAAAAAAAGTCATGCTTTGAATCCTAAAGCAGTGCCAACACCAGTCTAATTAAGGTAAGAGTTTCTGCTGATCGGCTTAAGCCATAAGCTAATAACAGCTGTTGGACACCCAGTTTTCTGTATCCAGAGCAGAACCACAAAAAGGCAGAAATTGAGTAAAGCCCTAAAAGCTATTTTACAACCGGATCGGTTTGGTCCCAGTCAGAAAACCTCCGGATTTTATATTTATATATTCAAAGCTGAAGCTTACCTCCATTAAGTTCAGCTCCGCGCGTCCAGATTCGTCTTTTTCCAGTGTGTTGAACATGTCTGTGCACAGAGGAGGACAAAATGAGGGGAAAGACTCACTATAAAGAACAAAAAAAAAAAACATTCTCAGCTAGTCCAGAACTCACCAAACATGGTTTCTAGACGGACCAGACAGCCCACAAAGTTGTCGAAGTCAACGGTGAGATCCTGCTCGCTGTAACGGGCCACCAAGACCTGATGGAGAGGACTGTTCAGGCTGAACCCTGTAACAGAGACCAGCAGGATCAGAACCTGGACCGGCACAGCAGTCCTCTAGAACATCATCTGGACCTGCTTGGCCACAATGAGCAGCTTTCCAGAGACTTTACCCTAACAGTATTTGAAAAGTGTTCTCATTTTCTGATCAGAATCAAACTCAACAGCCTGATAAAAAAATAAATAAATAAACTGGGATAAACTGTACGACATAAAAGCAAACATGTCAGAAACAAAGAAGATTTACCAGCTTCTTCCACCGCCGTCCGCATCTCCACAGAGCTCATGGACCCGGAGTTATCCACGTCCCGCTCCCTGTAAATTTTCTACAACAACCAAACGGGTGACAGTTTAGTCTGAAAGGAACCAGCTCAGATGTGTCCGAGAAACTGCGACAAACTCACCAGGTAGTTCTCGATTTTGGTCCACAGGATTTTAAACTCCACCAGACCTAGTTTCCCACTGCCATCTTTCTGTGGTCCAGGTTTAGGATCTGCTTAGAAAAGTATTGAACCCAGCGACCTAACCCTGCACCTAACCATTAGCAAAATACCTTGTGAGGACCAGTAAAAATGTCCTCCCTTTACAACAACTGGTCCTCATTGTGATGGTGAAACTGGAAAAATGGTCCTCCCTCTTACACAAGTGCATCACAAACACACACGCATCTGTTTCCTGTTTAACATGGAGGAAATTCATTCATCTTACAATAAAGGTTCTGTAATAAACTTTAATAGAGTACTTTCCAAATAAGAGTCAGATATATGACAGTGTTTTCAGAATAAGAGACAACCTAATGACAGCGTGTGATTTTATAAAATTGTTTATATTAAAAACAATTTTAATCAGAGCCTTAATTAAATACTGTAATTTTTAGAATTAAAGCTCCCATAGTTGCAGGTTGGTTTCAGAATAAGAGCCCTGTCACTGACTCCTCCATCTATAGGACCTATAAGGATACGTCCAACATGTTGACCATGTTGCGACAGGTCTGCACGCTGAACCCACTGGTTACAATGTCGGACCCTGTGGAAAAAGGAGACGGACCGTCAGGGGTGGAAAGAAACTGGTTATATTAGCTCACATTACTGTAATTAACTACATCTGTTTCTACTTTGAACTTTGTATATTTTTAAAAGGTTTTAATTTGAGAAGGATTTAATTATTTTACATTTATTACATCAGTTAAGTAGTGAAAAAAAAAAAAAAAACCTGGAAACAATGCAGTATTCGACAGGCTGGATTGTTAATTAGATTCCATCAAACAGCCAGTAGGGGTGTTAACAAAAACCTTTCTTGTCCTCGTTAAACTGGTTCTTCTAGTGGTTATGCAAAGTAATTGTAGCTTACAATCTGCTGTTCAATGTGAAAACCAAAACTATAAACTATACATTTTGAAACAGCTGCTGTTTAAAGGTAAAGTATGTTAAGTAACGTTCAAGACTATGATCATGTAACCCTAACCCCCAACCGTTTTTTTTTTAATGTTTTTTATGTTCTAAACTCACAAGCATAGTAACAATCCTCTGTAGCAACATTTCATGCATCCAACAGTTAGATAAAATGCTACTAAAGCAGAAAGTAACTAACAACTATGAGTTGCTAACAACAAATAGAAAAGTTTTGCATCTAGCATAACTACTAGTTAGTTTCCAGTCCAAATCAACTCCAAAGGGATGCTGCAAAATTCTCCACCTGGAGTAAGAGCTGATAACCGTTACACTTCAGGCCCATCTACATCAGATTTTCTACTCTAATGCTGTTTTGGATGGGAGGCAGTGGAGGTATTGTCATTTTCCCTGGTATTTAGGGGGGGTCGTCCCCCATTCCTGCTTATTCCCAGAAAAGGAAAGAAAAAGCCTAACTTCCCTCAGTCACTTAATCAATTAGTCAAATGTTTATTAGTTTGTTTTCTTCATCAGCTGATACACTGTGGAAATGCTATTGCTTAACCCTGACAGGAAAAAAAAAGATATAGTTCCTTTTACAACAGATGAAAATCAGCTTTATCTGATTCACAGAAAACCGAAGATTTTATTTTAAACTATAAGATATAAGGGGCATACTGGACTAATGATGCGATCAGAACTACCAGGTTCTGAAGAGGAACAAAAAACCACAGAGAGGCTTCATAGATATGGGGAAGAACGCAGGGGATGTGGTACGACATAGAAGGATACTGAGATGGCGGAATCCATACTATAAAAATTATTTGTGTATGTGCGACCAGAAATGACTCCAAGTTTCAAATACTTGAATTACAATAATGGAAGTACTTATTTCTCTCATTAATCATAAAACTACATTTAAGACTAGGCCAAAACTTTCCTTTTTGATAAACCTTATAATTACAATGGTTCAGGATAGGCTGAGCCATCGCTGTAGTTATGCTGCTATAGGCTTAAACTGCTGGAAGACATAGGGGCCACTTTTCATCATTTTGCTTCTTTATATCCCTATTCTCCCATTCTGCTGTTTTTGGTAGATCAACCCCTAACTTGATATTCTCTTGGCCGTGACTCTACCCTGGAGCAAAATATCAGCCGCTCTGCTGCCATCAACACATTTGATTACAGATGATGGTGTTAGGCCTGTTTTATAGTGTTAAGGGCTCAGTTTTTTACCAGAGATGGCAAAAGTACTGTACTTTCCGTACTTGAGTAAAGTGAATAACGTGTTAAAGAAAAATGCCCTTTCCTCGATAAAGTGAAGGAAATTTCGATCCAACACCTGCGCTTACACTCAGAGTAAGTAACAAAATTTTAGGCTTGTAAATTTACTTACTTTCACAATGTAAAAATGTAGAAGCCACTTTTCATGCTGTTGCCCTACATTTATAATGTGGATGTCTGCCGCCAATGGGACTGAATCTCCGTTGTGTTTTACCAGGCACTCCAATCATCTGGAGTCCATGCTGCTTCGCCACATACTAACGCTGTGATTTGCCGGAATGAATACTACGCTGCTGCTGGGCATCCGGTTGCTTCCATGGCGTCAAATACCTTCCCCACTCCAGCTAAGATACGAACGCGCAGCGGGCCGGTGATGGCGTGAAAATAATAGCGCTCCGATGATTCGCGGCGACTAAAGTAACGACCCAATTTTTAAAATGTAAAGGGTAGAAAGTACAGATATTTGTGTAAAAATATGCCATGTAAAAATTAAGCCCGCAAAATAGCAGTAAAGTAAAAAAGTTAAAATATCGAGAAAAATCTGCCTACGGGGAGTACCCGGTAGCGCAGTATTTTGGCCTTGGGTACTTCCATCTTGTTTTTACAGAGACTAAATAGATGTGCTCTCTTTGAATCCTTTTAACAGGAAAACCTTTCCTAGACAGTCACATATGCAGCTAGTTTACTGTTACATTCTATGACATAGTAAGGTTATCCTGGATGTTTCTTTGTGTTAAAGCTGATTTTTCTCTTTACTGTCGCTGCATGCATACTTGATGCGAGGGTTCACTGTAGAATTAATACAATGCAAGCTAATATCTCCCCTCTCTAAATTCACATATAGGAGAAGAGAATCCTGCCAAGTTAATGACTGGATGAAATCAGCTGGTTTTCCTAGGATAGAAAGATAGAACCTCTTAATTGGTCTGTATAACCTTATTGAAGTGTAATAAACTATATTTTGTAAAACATAATTATCTATATAATAGATAGGCAACACTTGAAAATACCTATCACTTATAAATGGTAAAAAGACAATTTATTAAAGCAGATTGCTTATGGTTGATAAACATTTATAAACTACATCTAAACTATTTATAAAAACTGATCATATAGCCATGTCATGTTTGTTTGTCCCTAACATCAGCGGGCTTATTGCCTAACCCTAATCTGACTTTAATTTATATTGCTCTGCATTGTTAGTTTAGCCAAAATGCTAACATTAGTTGTCTTAAGACCTGAACCTAATCTTAATATTTCATTTAACTTGTTCTGTCATGTTAAACTTAACTTTACATCATTGGGCTTACCTTAAATCTGTAAAATATGTATTTACCTTTTGTAAATGGTTTAGATACCGTTTATAAATGAATCAAACATGAATAAACCATCTGTTAATCATTAATAAGTGAACTCTTTGTCATTTATAAATCATGGGTATTGCAAATTGTAACAAACACCTATAGAATTAGATACAATAATCATCTTATTTTAAGGTCAAACTTACTAATTCTGTCAGTAGATCATCTTATTAAGCCTACTCATATTAAAAGAAAATACTTATTAAATTCAATTTTTTAGATCAGTTTTTACAGTGGTGGGCCAGGCTGAACCCTCATTAATGACTGCAGGATATGAAAAAGATGGTGGCGGACCAAAGCGCAGGCATGGATTGGATGGGTTTCTTACGTTTGGTCACCACCTTGTTGAGGATCTTCTGCAGCTCCCAGACGGAGATCTCACTGTCCTGCAGGAAGAGTCCATCAGTTTGATCAGTTCTACATCAGACTGCAGGAATTCTAATCAGCCAATCAGCAGATCACATCGCCTCACCCCTCCTGCTAGCTGTTGAAACAGTTGTCTGAACCGGTCGTCCACGTCGTCCTCGCTGATCTCGATCTGAATCAGAGAAGAAATTTTATCAGCCTTCATGTTCAGCGAGACAAAGAAAGCCCAAAGGTATTCTGTCCAGTCTAAACATGTTTTCACAGAAGGCATCAGTTCTGCTGTTTTTCCGTCCTGAAATCAATTCTCCAGGGAGAAGATGGAAGCAGATAAAGAACAAGTCTCACCTTCTCCACTCGCGACTCGACAGGATCCTCCAGCACTCTACAGTAACAAACAGAACCATATTAAAAATGTTTCCTTTACCAGTCAGCAGGTGGTTCACACCACATTCAGACAGTGGAACGTACTGGAAGTCCGCCTGCTTCTCAGAGAACACTCGGACACAGAAGTCCCCATTCTCATTTGGTTGAAAGGTGGACGGGACAATGAGGTACTCTCCTGGTGGCAAAACGAAGCGGCTGCAGACTTCCCGCAGGTTGATGAAGGTTTCGGATCGTGCGGCGGAGGCATGGCGCAGAAAGAAGTTTTTGTCCAGGTGGACGTTCCTCCGACCGGAAAACTGACAGGGACAGCAGGTCAGATTAAGATAACATAAAAGAAAAAAAAATTCATGGTGGAGAACAGGGGCTTCCTGCTGAAGGTCAGCATCCAGTTCGTACCTCATCAGGGACCTGCAAAAGTAGAAAATGGGTTAAAACCAAAAGGCAGTGGAATGTGATTAAAGATCTACCTGAAACATCTGATTTTAATCCATTTTATTAATAATTCAGTCCTTCAAACTTGTCTGAACCAATGCTGATCCAGTTCAGTAACAAACCAGAACCTTAGGGTTTTTATCCTTGCTCTGGATACCCGTGTATTCACCTCGTAGATGGCGAAGCCAATAGTGTGCATGTCTTCCCCAACTTTCCTCAGCTGCCGGCGGTTCTTCTGGATTAGACCCACCACAAAGCTGCAGCCCTCCTCGCCATCATCCGGATCATCGTCCTCTTCCTCCAGCCGGATCACAAACTGAGGGTTCGTCCAGAACGAGTCTGTGGGTCACAGACATTAAGCTGGCATCAGATGCAAAAATCCTGGAGCTTAGCACCCTCAGGCTGGTTACAACTGTCAGAGTGCAGGGGGCGCTGCAGGCATAGCCAATTACCGGGGTAGTTCCTGCAGCCGCCGGCTGTGGACCCTCTCCTCCAGCTGCCTTCAAACTTGGACAAAGCCCACTTTGAAACATCATCATCGTTCAGAGCGTCCGGCGTCAGGTTGCAGATCTCCACGCGGGAATAGTGACGCAGGAAGTCGGAGAACGACATCCTGTAAGACAGCGCTGAGGGTTGGACTGGGGAACATTAGTCCAGGTGGGACAGGAAAGACGGCAGGTCTTACCAGAACTCTCCGTCCTCTGAGCGATGGCTCAGACGCTCGCGGTCCTCATCGCTGATGTAACGCCACTGCATTGAGCTGTGGACAGACGGTCGTCATGGTTACACAGGTATCACACACGGAGTCAGGGAAACCGGTTTTAAGGACATTTCACATATGATTTCAGGGTCCTGAGCGCCATGTGGAAATGACCCAACTTCCCTCCCACCACCTAGGTTTGCCAATTGTATGGAGGGTTAAACAGGACAAATAAATAAACAAAGCATTAAATAATAAATAGGTGTAAATGTATCATAAAATACATGTACGAATAAATTTTTCAATGTACTATAATTTCATTCACTATTGAATACATATATCATCAAATGTACTGTGAAATAAACATACATTACACATTTAAATGTACCAATTTCTTTAATAAATAATGATATGTATAATTAAATTATGAAATGCAAAACTAAAATTAAAATAAATACACAGTTTACATTATTACAGTTAATATTAAGGGTCATTTTTTTTAAATTGAATCCATCCACATAAACATTTAATTATTTCACTGTGTATTATTTTAATGGCACCTGCACAGAAAACTCATGAAATTATTTAAACTTTGCCCAAATCAGTGGGCGGGACCTGGGTCACTTTGATAGAATCCCTGACATCTGATTGGCTGCTTCTCAATGAGCAACATAATACAACTTCTTCCCGTTTGTTTTAACTCTATAGACAACATTTTCGTGAGAAAAATTGTAAATAACTTTACAAAGGTTGTTTCAACTGCTTTACAGCACACCGAGTGAGAAAATCCAGCTTCTGCATCATTGGTTTGGTCTCTGAAAAGTTCATGAGAGAAAGTAAGCCAGAGTTATTCGTTATATTTCAGCCCAAACAAGGGATATAAAAGCTGAAGTTGTTCACCAAATGTGCTGGAAAAATACGGAATAACCTTTTTGAAATTTTGTCCAGCATTTTAATGATATTGTCTTCAGAGTAAAAAATAAAAGAACACAGGAAGAAGTTGCCTAATCCTGCTCAATGAGAAAAGCAAATCAGAGTTTCTATGGAGAGAGCTATAGTCATTAAACCACTGAGTTTAATAAGTAGCTGCCAACGCCATGAAATAAGCAAGGAATTAAATGACAAAATGTATATGTGAATGAATTTATCTTTTATAAATGTCATGATTCAAAATGTATATTCAATTATTACCGGCACATTTAATTATTTTACATTTCATAATTTAATTGGACATTTTACAATTTAATGATTCAATTAATTGTACGTTTAATTATCTATTGACACATTTATTAATTTATTTCACTACACATTTACGTGTATATTCTATATGTATTTATTTCATCTTGTCCCCCTTAACCCTCCATAAATCAGGCGCTAATAAGTTTGGGGTTTATTTACTTATCGCTCCAGGCGCCGGTCCACTCCACCTGACCCCAGGGGTTTCGGATACGGATCAGCTTTTCCATGTCTCCCTGGTATTCCACCTACAACCAATCATCAATCAGAGTTACTCTAACAGGCAGAACCAATCAGAGTTTGGTTGTTGATGTGGGCGTGTCCTCACCTGAGCTGCACCTGTCACAGAGTAGGCGTGGCCTTTAACCAGCTTCTGGGAGGTGATGGCCTCAGAGTCGGCTGAGCTGGTGATCTGAAACAGAACCAGGGTCAGATGGTCAGGGGCCCATTATCTGGTTCTGGTTCAGTGTTGTGTAATATGTCTCTAGGTTCTGGGCCGAAAAGCTAAAAGGAGAACCCAAGTACTGAAGAACTGGTCATAAAACCTGATAAAAATCAAGACTAAAAATGACTAATAGAACCAGATTCAGGTAGAATAACTTTTCTGGATCCAATCTATTCAGAACATCAAGCTTTTTAAACCAGAACTTCCAGGGTTTAAGGTTTCTGTTTGAACCTCCTACTTAACAAAAGAGATTCCCAAACATAAAGCTTCAGTTTCATCTTTGGTTGAAACCGGTTTGTTCTTCATCCAGTGACAGAACCAGAGCAACCAGGAAGTAATTAAAAATATTACGCGAGTATAAAGCATCATGAAGTGAAGCATCAACCAGCTTTGAGCCAGGTCTATCTCGGGTTCTATGATTTGGGTTATTGTGTTGTAGGTCACTAACATCAATAGAGCAGCCCATCAGTGATCCACGCTTCAGAGCTTTCTGGATGATGTGGAACAGGTGCGGATCGGGTTGGTTCAGCTCGTGGACCTCAGCGATTCCTCCGGTGAAATCCTCAAAGCCCTCAGTGGTGCTTCCTCCAGACAGAGCCTCATAGCACCCGTTCAACCTGCAACCATAGAACGTATGACATCAGCTCGGTCCTGTGGCGGTTGATGGAAGAACCTCTGGCTTATTGAACTGGACCGGATCATCCAAATCCACAGAATAAGAGCATCCACCTGACCATAAACTATTGAACTCAACAGGGTCTCCTACAGAACAGAACCCTGTGGAACACAGCAGTCAGAGAGCGACATGCTGGTTCTGGTTCTGTTCTGACTTCTAAATCATCATCATGGAGAATGTTCCGAGAAGATCAACCTGGGGGGCTCTTACTTAGCGTAGGCTTTCTCCAGCAGGGCGCTCCAGAACTCTCTTCCCTCTGCAGAGTGAACGAACAGCAGCTCTCCATCTCTGCATGGAAGCTGGTCATCAATAACCACATCCACCCACTCTCCATACTGCCAGAACTACAGATGGACAGACAGACCAAGGACAGATGAATGGACAGACAGAAGGACCAACAGATGAATATACAGAGAAGGGACCGATTAACAGAAGGAGTAAAGCCAGCCTCCAACTCTAGTCCCATCCCACCTTACCCTACCTGGAAGTGGAAGATTCCAGCATACTCTCCTTCCCTGAAGCTCTGTCCATGAGGGACGACTCGGGCCAGAACCTCCTCGTTTAGGGTCAGTGAGGCGATGGCAGCAAGCAGCCAGCAGTCGCCTGGAAGACGAGCGGGCAGAAATGTGTAAAAATAAACGGATGGTTTAGGGTGACTGAGTGGGATGGTTTCCTTCTGTTGGTTCAGTGACGCCGAGAGGAGACAAGAGTTGGAGTTGGCATAGTGACCTCCTGGCGTTCCTAGCCGCTGCTTGGAGCTATAAAGTTGTCCACAATCCTTTGAGTGACAGACCATTTCGGCTCAACCCACCTCTACCAAAAATACATAATTTCTCCACCTGTTCTCAGTGTAAGACATGCTAATGTGCTCACCTTCATATGTTTTGGGTTTTACATTTATGTAGCTTTGGGGGGTTTTTTGTAGTTTTTTTTCCCAAAGGCTGTAGTCCTAAGTTGGCCAGCATCATTCTGTTGCATCATGAAGCAAGTAACACTAAGGCTGTATGGATTCACCACAGCAGTATGGCACTCCTTTCTGGCCTTGATAGTCCTCTTACTGTTGACCGCACAAAAGGTGATGAAAAGAAGCCAGAATCTAATATTTGTGGTATTTAAATCCAGCCAAAGACTAATAGCTGGGAGCCTTAGGTTCCCAACACTCTACTCTTTACTTGTTTATTGTTAAACTGAAATTATCTGTATAATTTACATCGAAAATATATATATTTTTATCTTATAAGTAGCACAGACCACAATCTATGAGAGGCCGATCACTGCAAACCAGGATTTTGCCAACTTTGTTTAGCATCGCAAATGAGCAGCTAGCATGGCTATTATTGGTCAAACCACCATCTTTGTGTTCATTCTTTTTTTTTTTCTAAAATAAAATGCATTAAAAATTTAAGAGTGAAACAGAGCAGCTTTGCTGGACTCCGTTTAGTCTTACTGGTATCTTCTGAAAATTTCTCTGTATCAGTTTAGTAACTGAATTAACAGGCATTAGTTGACACACTGGAAAAAAATGATACATAGAAGAGTGCATTTGTTCTTGGATTGAGGAGGTAAAAGATAATTTTTTCCAATGGAACAAGACAATTTACACTTAAAATAAAAAAAAAAACTCAATTTCATTGTCTTATTTCAAGTGCATATTATCCAACTATCTTATTTTAAGAATAAAATACTCATTCCATTGGCAAACTACCTCATTTACCTACTCAAATTAAGGGCAAATACACCTAATTTAAGAAATTTTTACTTATTTTCGGATCGTTTTTCCAGAAAGTATTTTGTTTCATTTCTGTGCTTCCTATAAGCATTTTAAACACCTCACCGATATTGACTGCAAGTCTAGTTCGTCTGATGAGGTTTCTTTTTATTGTATTGCTTACTTTATACTTGATCACTTTTTATAGCTACAACAGTCTTCTGCAGGACTTGATAGCTGCTGAGGAGCTCCTATAATCTTTTCAATCTAACATGCTGGAACAGACACACGTCGAAAATATGCACACTAAAGTGGAGTCCACCATGGCTGATTAAGACGTTTTTCCTTTTTCATTAATTTTCCAAAGGTATGATTTCAATCACACCGTCCACACAAATTGTCATGTTACTGATCATCTCACCTTTATACACAGGGAGGCTGCTCTGAGCTCTGAATGGCTGTTCTGTTTTTCTCTGTTAGTATAGAAACCAGAATGAGTCATCTGCCACCTACCTGCTCAACTGTTCATACGGGCGACACAGACACACCTGTCTGAGAGGAAACTAACAGCTCAGGAGTCACACAAGGTGATCCAGTCAGCTGATTCTAGTCTGAACCACCTCAGTCTAGTCAGACCTTGTGAATTGGACCGCCTCAGTTCTGTTGGACCTCCTCAGATCAGATTGCCTCAGTTAAGCTAGTGGAGAATTAGTTGGATCTGAAACCTGAAGGAAAGAGCAGCTGCTCTGATGTGCTGCTTTCACAGACTCCATCCACTCCAACAGTCTAACTTGGTTCTGCTCCGTGTTAGTGGTGGTGGACCCACTCCACACCGTATTACAAAAATGACCTGCAGAAGTTCTGAATGTTGGTATTGTTGAAAGCACAGAACATGTTTCAAAAAAGGAAATTAAAAGAAAATGCATTTAAAAAATAGAACGTTGAAAAATGTCTTTATAAAAAAAAAAAAAATTTGCTTTATGTGTATTCAAAAGTTCAACCAGTATTTTAGTTTGTTATTCTATTTTTCTCTGATTTTTATTTCTAAAGTCTATTTTTTTTATCTAGTATATTTAAGATGTCATTTTTTTTATTAATTTCTCAGATTACATTTTTAGGGAGGAAACAAGAGTTTTAAAAAATGCATTATTTCCAAATCTTGTATTACAGATTTCACTCGTTGCTACACTTGTTACTAATATCCCTGCAGGGAACCAACCCAAGATAAAAAAAAAATTTAAAATGGAACTAAAAGGTATAGAAAAACAGAATTTGAAAAACATTGTAAAAATATCTGAAAAAAGATTTTCAAGATAAAATAAAAAAAATCTTTTGCCTTCATGGGATAAATGACTCTCAAAATCAAGCTACTCTGTGTGGTGTCTGATAAAACGGATCAATCTCTCTTCGGTTAGTTCTGTTTATTAGATGTAGAACATGTAGATCTGATCTTGTTTTGAGGTTCTGATTTTAGTTTTCATTCTAATAAAGCAGACATACAGTATAATACTGCTGAGGAGCTCGTTTTCCTTTATTAGAGATCACCTAGCTGTTAAACCTATCCAAAACTCTGCTGCGTGTTCTGATTGTTCTGCTCAGCAATGGGTAAAGCTAATGTGCCCTGTAGCGATGGACTGAGGACATAATGCACACATTTGTCCACAAATGGAGCCATATAACACGTTTTTAAACGCCTCTGAATCTCCGTGGCAACAGATTCTGATTATCATGTAAAAAGAGATTTCTCTAACATCCAAGCAAGAAAAACCCAGATCCACACTTAGTCCAAGACACAGACCTAGATCAAAGTTCAGACCAAAACCCAGATTCAGTCCCAGAATAGCCCAAAACTAGGATCCAAGTCCAGACCCAAATCAAAACTAAGATCCAAACTAAGATGCGGGTCAAGATCTAGACCCGAACTCAAACCAGGATCCAGATCCATACCTAAATCCAGACTGGGAATAAAAATAGATATAACTAAATAAAAAAAACACGATCCAGATATAAAACTAAGATCCAGGTCCAGATTCAAAACCAAACCCAGATCCAAACCACAGCTAAGGTCCAGATTATAATCCAGATTCAAAACAAAACCCAGATCCAGATGACTTTAACCACCTTTGACAAAAAAACCTGCAGTACTTCCTGGATTGCCTCCAGGAATCAACGCTTTCTGTGCTGTCGGGGCGTTCCCTTCGCTGGAACCAGTTTTTCCAGTCTGATTCCTAAAGAACAGTTCTCACCAAGAGCTCCCTGACAGATATCGGTTCTGCTGGCTCCAGACACGATGAACTCTGGCTCCGATGTCAGCTCCTGCAAACACAAACACCATGAGGATAATGAGGATGGTTTCTGCTTCAGAGGGAGGAAGACCTTCTGCTCAGAACCAGAAGGAGACAGTGAGGAATTCCTACCAGTTTAACTGTGGCCGCCAGGCAGTGGCACGGGAAGGGGGGTGCTGCGGGGGCTGCAGCCTCCCTCGTCATAGCATCAGCCCCCCATGGTGGGGGCTGTGGAGTAACATAATATTGTACTTAAAAACATGAAATTATTTATGTATTTATTTTTTAAAAAGACTGTTTGATATGGGATTAAAATGATGGGCTGTGTATAAGATATAAACTAATGATTCATTATTTTAATATTTCATAAAAACTAGGCTACTCCCCCAGAAGCTTCCGCCACCTCACATTCGTTTAGGCATGGGTAGCAATAGGCAGCAGAAACGTATTTCTGACTATTTCGAGGTAAGAAATGGTTTTAATTCCCCTATACTGCGTAGCATTTAGGCGTTATTTATGTGCCTATTCATCTTAGTCCTGTGGCTGAAGAAGTCTACAGCTAGAATAAGGCTGCATATCACTAAATTTTATGTCTGTATTAAGCTATTTGGTGATAAAATTATATAAATAGTTAATTTTTTTTTTTTTTGTGTGTGTGTGTTTTTGTTTCAGATATGAAATCATTCCCCATATCCATAGTTGAATGGACTTTCAAGACATTCAATGCTCAGTTTAGGCGATATTTAGGCCATGTTTTATTCAAGTATTCCTGATCCTGTTGATTGGGAGCTGTTGTTTGTTTTTGAATGATTAAAAAGAGAAGAAATAAAGTTTAAAATGTTCATGCTTTGTTCCGATGCATTTTAAATGGCAGTTTTTTGGCGACAAATGTAGGCCTATAATTTTATGTTAAAAACGTCAGCCACAGCCCTCAACATAATGACATCACGTGTTTTCCAACCCAGCCATCAGCCCCCCTCGCTTGAAACAGCTTCCAGCGCACCTGCCGCCAGGAACCAGATTGTTCATCAATTAAGCAGAAATTTTGTAGCAAGGCTGAGAGGAAGATGAACCAACCCACCAGACCCGGTTCAGCCCAATGATGGCCTTAAAGTTCAATAACAGTAACGTCCAGAAACAGATCCATAACCAGGAAGAGGACCAGAGTAACATTAATCTGAAGCCCAAACAGGAGAAAAAAAAAAGACTGCTTTAATTCTTTAAAGAGCAGAAAGGTCTGTTGCAGGACAGGTTCTATTTGTTCTCCTTCAGATCCCAGATACAGAAAAGAAAATTATTTCTGAGTTTTCAGATGGGTTGGTAGCATCCTCCTCGCATAATAATAGTGTTAGTTCTCATGTAGGTCATGTTCTTCTAATCAGAACCATTCAACCTTACTGTGTATCACTGGGTTAAACTGGGTTTTAACAAGGTCAAAGGTCATGAATGTTCTGTGGGATCTCCATCATCTGAACAGCCATTTCCCACCTGAACCAATCCACCTACCTCATTCCCCTAGGTTCTAGTATTTCAGATTCACCCTGTTCCATCTGGAATATCAGCTGATGTTTGATCAACTCTACGAAATTTTAGAGAAACCGGACCGAACCCAAACCACATCAGTAGTCTGATCCAGACAGATCCGAGTTGGTCCAATAAGATCGGTTCTGTCTGGTCTGTTTATGTGCCTTTAGTTCAAAGTAATAGAAATGATCTTAAAGACTAAACAAGCAGATCCGAAGGGTTGGTTCGGTTCTAGAAAAATCACTATGTTGTAAAATTTGCTCCAAAATTAATGAAAGCAGAAAACACGTGTAAAAAAAAAAGTAAATTGAAAAAAAATGCATTTTTGAACAGAATGGAAATTTGAAAAACTTCTTAATTAAAAAAGAAAAAAGTTTAGACTAATTTAAATGACAATAAAGTTTGTCTAAATCTAATTCAAATGTGGGTGCAAAAGTTCAACCATTATATTTTACAAAGGGTTTACTTACATTTTAAATAAATACTTTTTCAGATTTGTTTTTTAAAAAGTCCACTTTTTTCTTTTTTTTCCAGTTTTTTGGGGGTGGGGGGTGACTAAGTTTCACAAATAAAAAAAAAATTCTTTAAATCCAGTCTCACAAAAAAAAGTAAAAAGATAAATATGAAATTTAGAAAACTCCATAAAATACAAACAAATCTACAAAGAATATTTGAAAAGATAAAGATTGAAAAATCAAAACATACATACTCAGATATTAATTTATAACACAGGTATGCAAAGGTTCAACCAATACTTTTTTTTAGTTTGAGATAGATATATATATATATATATATATATATATATATGAGAAACTCAAAAAACATTGTTTAAACATTTGCATACCTGTTATAAATTAACATCCAAGTCTATTTTGACTGAGAAGCTTTGTCAAAGTTCCTTTTCTGAACAGTGTTCTCTACTTTCTAACATATTGGAACAATTTTCCCTCCATAGATCTGGACCCAGTGGAGGGAATGTTGGCTCAGTAACCCCACTCAGGTCACAGGTTGGTTTAAGTGAGTCTAATTCTGACTGGAAGCGTCACTGCAGATCACAAGAGCTGATCTCAGATCTGCCAGCCTCTCTCCACCCAAGTGGAACAAAGTGGAACCATGGTTCCAGGAACTCTAGAAGGCCTTGTTAGAATCGGATCTCCTTTATCACAGTTCTGTCTATGAGGTTTAGTTTTAACACACCTGATTCTGACCTGACTGCATGCTTAATGTGACATTAAAGTGTTTAATGTCACATTTCTGATCTACAGTCAGCCAATCAAATCAAAGGTTAAATTGATTATCAGCCAATAGGAGCAGAGCTGACATCAAAACCTACACCTGAAAGTCTCCTCGGATCAAAAGGTGTGAAAACAAACAGAACTTAATGTGAGCTCACCGTGGGTCGCTTCCAGGACACCCCCCGGACCTTGTAAGATTTCGGGCCCAGTTCATTGAAGCCCAGAGAGGAGACCAGAGCCGGGAAGGTGTCATCTTGGAACAGCTGGCCAGTCTCTAAGCAGTGCTGCTTCAGAACCTCGTAATCCTGGTTCAGGTACTTGATAGCATGGCTGTTGGTTCCGATTCCCTGGGCCTGGTTCCGCTGGTGCTGCAGGGTGGCCGCGATGCCCGACATGGTGCAGCGGCTTTAGGAGAGGCCGCTCAGGTTACAGGTGAGTTAAAGCAGGAGGGCGGGGCTCTGCATCAGAGCTGCTGCCAGGTGAGACCTCAGCCCCACCTTCAAAACAAGAACTAACCTCAGCCCCACCTTCAAAACAAGAACTAACCTCACCTTTATGCGGATAGGACAGAACTATCAGATTACTGGAGATCTGAATCAGAGACCTGCAGAAACCACTTTCAGTCATAAAATAGTCCGACAACAAGAACGATAAGAAAGGAGAGAAAACTATTTTTAAAGGGAATTAAAAAGAAAAATAATGGACCTCAGCTCCACCAGGTCCTGACCCAAAAGCCCGAACTCATTCTGATGCTTTTATTGTGAAGGCTGCACCGTTTGAGCCTTGAGCAGGAAGGGTGTTCCTGCTGGCATCCCAAACAAACGGTTTCATTCCTGCAGCCTGAGTCACAGTGTCTCCTCCCTGGATGTTATGTTGCTTCCATGGTTTTCAGCTGCAGTCCTAGTTTGAAAACAGCTCCATTCCCAGTTTCAATACAGCTCAATTCTCAGTTTAAACAGTGCTTCATTCCCTGTTTAAACACTGCTACATTCCCAGTTTAAATACAGCTCGAATCCCAGTTTAAACACTGGTTCATTACCAGTTTAAATACACGTACATTCTAAGTTTATTTCCACTGTCATTCCCTGGTAAAATCCAGTATTATTCCCAGCGTAATTCCCAATTCTTTACCAGTTACATTCCCAGGTTAAGTGCAGCTTATTCAAAGTTTAAATCCTGTTTTATTCAGCCTTCATTCACAGATTAAATTCAGTTTTATTTCCCCCTTAATTTTAGCTTTATTCCCAGTTATATTCCCATTTTAATTTAGCCCTCATTCACTGTTTAAATTCAGCTTCATTCCCAGTTTAAACACATCCCCATCCCCCATAAATACTGCTAATAAACTTTTTTTTATAGCTTGACCATGACCTGGATGACGGGGAATCTTCATAGACAGTTTAAATACAGCTCCACTCCCAGTTTAGTAGAGTTCCATTCCCAGTATGAATACAGCTTTGATCTACTTTTAAACATTGCCTTGTTCCCCGTATAAATACAATTCTTTTCCCAGTTTAAACATATCACTATTCCCAGTTATAATACAGCTCCATTTGTAGTCTAAAAATAGCTCTACTCCCCAGAATACAGCTGAACTCCCAGTTTAAGGACGTTTCCGCCCACTGCTTTGTTTCCATTATAAATACACATCCATTCTCAGTTTGTTTCCACCTTCACTCCCAATTAAAATTCATTTTATTTAAAGCGTAATTCCAGCTTCTTTCCCAGTTACATTTCAAGTTTATTTCAACCCCAATTCCCAGCTTCATTCCAGCTTCATTCCCAGTTTTATTCGACCTTCATTCCCTGATTAAATTCAGTATTATTCCCAGTTTAATTCCAGATTAATTTCCATCTTTAATCCACATTAATTCCCAATTTAAATGCAACTTATTCCCAGTTACATTCCCAGTGTGATTCACACATCATTCGCAGTTTAATTCCAGTTTAATTCCCAGTTTTAATCCAGTTTTATTCCCAGTTTAATTCCAGATTAATTTCCATCTTTAATCCAGATTAATTCCCGGTTTAAATGTCACTTTATTCCAAGTTTAAATGCAAATCCATTCCAAGTTTAAACAGAGCTTTATTCCCAGTTTAAATATAGCCCCACTCTGTTTAAATCCCACTCCATACTCAGTATAGAGCTCCATTACAAGTTTAAATAAGTTAAAATGCAGCTCCATTCCCAGTGTAAATACAGCTCTACTCCCAGTATTTCCATCATCAGTCCAGTTGTATTCCCAGTGTAATTCTAGCTTTCCCCCCACTACTTTACCAGTTTAATACTAGCTTTATTCCTAGATAAATTTATTCCCAGTTTCCTTACAGATTTCTTCCCAGTTACATTCCCAGTTTATTTCAGTTCTGATTCCCAGTTTAAATCCAGCTTCATTCCCAGTTTTATTTCATTCCGAGCTGTCATCCTGTTTCATTCCCAGTTTAATTTCAGATTAATTTCCATCTTTAATCCAGATTAATTCCCAGTTTTAATGCCACTTTATTCCCAGTTTAAATGCCACTCCATTCCCAGTTTAAATATAGTCCCACTCTGTTTAAATCCAACTCCATACTCAGTAAAGAGCTCCATTCCCAGTTCAAATAGGTTAAAATACAGCTGCATTCCCAGTGTAAATACAGCTCTACTCCCAGTATTTCCATCATCAGTCCAGTTGTATTCCCAGTGTAATTCTAGCTTTCCCCCCACTACTTTACCAGTTTAATACTAGCTTTATTCCTAGATAAATTTATTCCCAGTTTCCTTACAGATTTCTTCCCAGTTACATTCCCAGTTTATTTCAGTTCTGATTCCCAGTTTAAATCCAGCTTCATTCCCAGTTTTATTTCATTCCGAGCTGTCATCCTGTTTCATTCCCAGTTTAATTTCAGATTAATTTCCATCTTTAATCCAGATTAATTCCCAGTTTTAATGCCACTTTATTCCCAGTTTAAATGCCACTCCATTCCCAGTTTAAATATAGTCCCACTCTGTTTAAATCCAACTCCATACTCAGTAAAGAGCTCCATTCCCAGTTCAAATAGGTTAAAATACAGCTGCATTCCCAGTGTAAATACAGCTCTACTCCCAGTATTTCCATCGTCATTCCCAATTAAAATCCCGCTTTATTCGCTGTGTAATTCTAGCTTCTTTCCCAGTTACTTTCGCAGTTTAATTCTAGCTTTATTCCTAGATAAAGTAATATGTTATTCCCAGTTTACTTACAGCTTTCTTGCCAGTTACATTCCCAGTTTATTTCAGTTCTCATTCCCATTTTAAATCCAGCTTAATTCCCAGTTTTGTTTCATTCTGAGCTTTCATCCAGTTTCAATCCAAGTTTAAATAGTTTAATTTCCAATTTAAATCCATTTTCATTCTATTTCCTCTCCATGAACTCATAATTTTCCTCCACTTACAGACAGGTGTTCAGATATCTACCACCAGGGGGCGCCAGTGGTCCACGCTGTCAGCACCATGGTTGTTGCTGGAGGAACACAGGAAGCATGGAAGATCTCCAAGTTCTTATTGAAACGACAGAGGGAAGTGAAAATAACAGTTCGGAATACTCTAACCTAACATCCTCAAAACAATGAAAAAAAGCTCATGTTAAAAACATAAAACCCTGCATTTAAATCAAACAAGGGGTACTGGAAAATAAGTTCTCTAACATCTGAAACCTGTATCATGTTTAGTATTCTCCTGGATTTCTGGGATCATGTTTATGTTTCAAGCTCTTAGTTCCTCCTTCCAACCAGCCTTAGCAGGTTCCTGCTATTTCATGACACTGAAGAATGAAGGAGACAGAAGATTTTCAGTGATGGCTGCAGTAGTTTGGATCTTATTACTCTTGATTTTGATGTTTGTGGATTTTTAAATTTAAAGATCCATCATTTTAACACAGCTTCTTCTGAATAATGTGCATGTTCTGCTCCTGGATGTTTAAAGGTTCTGCTTCCAGACATCCTCCTTACATTTTCCCTGTTTGAAACGTTTAAGAAAATCAAAGCAGTTCCAGATTTATCCAAAGTTCTAAAGTCGTGATTATTAAGGAACAAGAACATAAGAGGAGGAACTATCAGATGCAAACGGGGACAATTCTCCTGAAGACTAAGAACATGAGAAAGGGAACATTCTCCTGCAAACTGGAAACATAAGTTTGAAAATGTTCTGATGCAGACTTGGAACTTAAGACAAATGTTGCTATGTTCCTACAGCACTTATGTTTTTAAAGTTTTTAAATAAAGCACTTTATAAAGATGTATTTGCTGTTAAATCTGAGAGGCAGATAGAACCCGGTTCTCCTAAATCCAAACCCTGTAACTGCTGTTTCCACACTCAGCAAATAACTTCCCGTTCAGCTCCAACAAAGATCTCACTGTGTGTGTGTGTGTGTGTGTGTGTGTGTGTGTGTGTGTGTGTGTGTGTGTGTGTGTGTGTGTGTGTGTTGGCTGGGTAAACACTGCCAGCCTATAAAGCAAACAGAGATGCTGAAAGCGGCTCCTATCTGTCAAACACTTCCTGCTGCTCCTCCAGGTTAGAACATCTCATCCAATCCTGGAAAATGGGTCCAGTGTGATGCTGAGACTCTGTCTCCAGTCAGGAATCTTTTCCTTGTGGAAGTTCTGAAGGGGTTCCTGATCATTAGGAGGTTCTTCTTCCACCTCTGACCTGAAAAAGGAAGAGTTCTTCCTCTTTCCTCCAACTGAAACAACAAAAAAAAAAAAACAGTGGGGGGGATTGATTAAAGTTTGGTTCTGCTGCAGCTGAACGTTGGAACCTTTGTTGCTTCGTTTCATTTACGGAGAGAAGATTGCAAACTTTCAAAAAAGGATATTTGAAGAAAAAACATAATGGACAGCTTAACTGAGGCCTTTGAATGAAGGAAGCCCCAGAATAAGAAAAGATTTGTCCCGCTATATAAGTATAAAAAGAAAATCCAGAGAAGAGAAATAGATTATCTTTGTGTTCTCACAAAGTATTCTACCTCAAATTAATGATAGATTATTAACCTGTTATGTAAATAAGATAGCCATCTGCTGGCTACAACTTAGTTAATCATTCTCAAGGTTGGAGCGGAATCACATTATTAATGATGCCACCCAGCTGGATGCCGTCTGAAACAGATCATGATTGCAAGTTTTTATTATTATTTATATTATTTGTTTTCAGCATTAATCTATTATTTATTGAGCCCATTGTGCGTCTGTAAATAACACAACTAAACCAGAAAGCTCAGAGGCATAAACATTTACATTTACCAACCAGACCAGGCAACAGGACCAGCAAAAATAAACTTTCCTTTAATAAAGATATTGTCAGGGTTTGGTTGTGGTTTAGAGCGCCCAAAGGCTGAGGTGATTTCTGCAGGCAGGCAGGCAGGCAGGCAGTCAGTCCGTCAGTCCGTCCGTCCGTCCATCCATCCATCCATAGAGACGGGGAACCAGCGAGGACAGAGGAACCAACAAGGAGTGACAGCAGAGGGAGAGTATAAATAGCTGACTGAGACGAAGGCAGGGCTAACGAGCTGATACGGAGCAGGTGTGAGTAGAGTCAACGAAGGAGCCAAGGGAAAAGGAACACACACAAGAGGGCAACAGAGGACAACAACAGAAAACCTGAGAACTACAATAAATCTAGAAACACAAAGTAGGAAATAAACCAATAAAACAAACGGATCAAAGTAAAGACAAGTGAGACCATGACAGATATAATGAAACCTAATAGGAATATATTTTTAAAATCCAAACCCTATTTTCTATTCATGTGTGCATAGATACAGCTGTGTTTTGGGGATGCAAATGTAAAGTTAATTTTTATTGAACTTTTTTACATTATGATAATTTTCCTTTGTAGAAATGTTACAATAAAAATTACAATGAAAATATAAATGATACTCTCGAGTGCGTCTTTATAGCAGTTTAAAGCTTGCATACATTTTTTTTTAGTGGGGGGGCCAGTATCAACGTCTTTCATGGGACCAAAAATTCCTAGTGGCACCCCTGGTGATGGAGCCTATTGGACACCAGTCCTCCACCTAACATAACTCTGGCCAGGAGGGTGCGCTATGGATGAATTATTGAAGGATGGATGAATGATGGCTGGATGATGGATGGATGGATGGGTGAATGGATGATGGGTGGATGTTGGTTGGATGGATGATGGATGATCGGTGGATGGATGGATTGATGATGGATGGATGAATCATGGATGGATGGTGGATGATGGATTGATGAGTGATGGATGGATGGGTGGATGGATGATGGATGGATGATGGATGGATGGATGATGGATTAATGATGGATGGACAGATGAGTTGGGTGGAGGTGGATGAATGATGTATGGATGGATGATGGGTGATGAATGATGTATGGATGGATGATGATGGATTAATGATGGAATGGATGATGGATTAATGATGGATTGATGAGTGGGTGGATGGATGATGGATGGATGATGGTGGATGGATGGATGAATCCTTGGATGGATGGTGGATGATGGATTGATGAGTGATGGATGGATGGATGGATGGATGGATGGATGGTGGATCAATGATGTATGGATGGATGATGGATTAATGATGGATAATGGGTGGATGGATGATGGATTAATGATGGATGGGATAGATGAGTGATGGGTGGTGGGTGAATGATGTATGGATTGATAATCTAATCACATTCAGAAGGTCTAAATCCTTCCGGCTCATGTTTAACAGGAAACCAGCTGCAGGCTCGGTTCTGAGTTCTGGGTTCGTGCTGTATTGATCTGTACTTGTTACTGTTTTGGTTCTGGTTCTGTTTCTAAGCGCCTTCCTGCTCGCAGTGCAGCAACAGGCTCCTCCTCTCCGGGGGAAGGTCTCTGTCTGACTGAGTCCAGCAGTAAAACTTTTCTCCGTTCACCTCCAGCTGCTTCACTTCTAGTCGTTCTGCGCCACCATGTCCGGAGTCGCCTCCACTCTGGCCAAACAGCGGGCCTTGGCCGCGGGGTTCGGGAGCAACTCCAACGCGGTTCCGTACCTGAATCAGAACTTTGAGGCCCTGCGCTCTCAGTGCCGCTCCTCCGGGCAGCTGTTCTGCGACCCCACCTTCCCGGCCGAACCAGAATCTCTTGGCTTTAAGGAATTGGGTCGAAACTCATTCAAGACCCGCGGAGTCATTTGGAAGAGACCGACGGTAAGATCCGAGTCAGAAACGGGTCAGATGAGGGATTTAGGGTGGTGGGTGTGGCCGACCCCGCCCTGCAGGAAAAAAAAAAAAATCTGTGATTTGCAAATGGTTCGGGTTTGGGTTTGGGTTTAGGTTTGGGTTCGGGTTCGGGTTTAGTTCTGTCTGGAGGAAACTGGTGAAACACCAGATTTTAGTGGGTTTTCTATAAAACGGACCAGAACCTCCGACAGAGTTTAAACAGGAAGTCAGACAGATGCAGAACATCTGGACCCTGCAGGCCAGAACCCTGTCAGCTGGGGATGGAGCCGGGTCAAACCCAGAACTCTGGGTCAGTGAGACACTCAGTGAAAACAAATGAACAATCTGAAGCTGTTGGGGTTTCTGATCCAGAACTTCTTAGGTGAGACTTTGTGAGGCGCTCAAATATTTCAGGGGTTTAAATCTCTTTGAAAAGATAGAAACAGAAAAAAACCTGCAGAAGTTCTGGTTCTGCTGCAGAGGCACCACCTACAGGTGTCTCTCTGTGTCCAATTGACTGCTTTGATCCAGTGTAGTCCTGTTTCTCTGACTGTGACTGGCTGGATGTGCTCTCTTGGTCCTCTGGCATGGGAGCTGGTTCTGCTGGAGGTTTCTTCCCTGTTAAAAGGGAGTTTTTCCTCTCCACTGTCGCCATACAAGCATGCTTAGTGTGAGGGGAGTCAATGAATCGATGCAATCAACTGGTTTTCCTTGGATAGAAAACTTTGAATCGATTTGACTGTATGATCTGGTTGAACTGTAAAGTGCCTTGAGATGACATGTGTTGTGAATTGGCGCTATAGAAATAAACTGAATTGAATTGAATTGTCTCATTCAGTCCTGTTCTCCCCTCAGGAGCTGGTCTCAAACCCGGAGTTCATTATGGGTGGCGCCACCAGGACTGACATCTGTCAGGGAGCTCTGGGTAAGTTTTACACGCTGTCCCTGAATGCAGCACAGAGATCAGAAACTCTGGGTCCGAGCAGAACCGGTCCATGATTCACTGATGGAGACAGATGAGGATATCCTGGACGGCAAAGGGCTCACAGAACCAGACACACTGCAGGAAGCACCAGGAGAGCCATGAGACGGACCAGCAGATGCTCCACAGGGGACATCTGATGTGATGCAGGTTTTAGTGGAACAGATGTGCTGGTTTTAAAGAGCAGTCTGATCAGACTTGGGCCAGGGAGATCCAGGAGGCAGCCTGCGGATGCTGATAGTTCTGTCTCTATGCTCCTGGATCCGTCCCCCCTCAGGATGTGACGTTCTACAGTCAGGTTCCTGCAGAAGCTCAGGTGTCAGCGTAGTAAAATTGTTGAGCTTCTGATCCAGACTCAGCTGCAGGCTGTGCTCTCATTGGTTGGCAGGGAGGAGCAGCACAGGAATGATTATTTTAGTTCTCAGAGGCACCATGAAAGCTAGTACAGACAGCCAATGAGGACGCACCCTGTCACTGGACTGTGAGTCATCCCGGCACTGATAGAAACCACAACAGTGTTCCTGCTTGTGTAACTACGACGAGACGATCTGTTACCACATGCTGCAAAACAAGGAATTTACTGCAGAGTGGGACCTCCCCAAAACCACGTCTTTGTGGATTGCTGTGGCCAACGGTTTAATTAGGTACAGCTCGTTAGTCTGAGGGAAGCTGGAACAAAACAAAGATGTAGACTGTTGGGAATCTGATAATTATGTTCCCAGCCTGACTCCCAGCACTCCCAGTTCTAATTCCCAGCTACATGAAGCTCTCAGACCCTGTCCGGTTTGAGCCTGTCTCTTTAAGGAGCTTCTTCTGCTCTGATTGGTCAGTAGTGATACAGCAGTTTGGGAGAAGCTCTGAGATGATTCATCATCAAAAATGCCTCCAGCTCCGTTCGCCTGGATTCTTCCTGCCCATAAAGTTAAACAGATGTTAATGGTTTTTAGTAAAGCTCAAAAAAAAAGTCTTCAGTTTAACTCTAAAACTTCAGATCTGGTGCTGATCCGTCCTCGTCAACTAGGATCTTCACAAAATACTGGAGATTTTAAACACGGCATTACTGACAGGGCGGGTCTGATGCAGAGAAGAACCCAGCTTAAAAAAGAACAAACAAACACAGAGAATAACCAGCCCACATGAAGAACAGAGAGACCCATCCAGATTGGAGGCTTTAGGGTCCATTACAGACATGTGATGAGCTGGGAAAACCCAGTCAGAGCCAGAAACCAGTTGCCTTAGGACCAGTCCCAGCAGCAGCTTTCTTCCCCCTGCAGCACTTTATGCAAATATGGGGTAAACGCTTAACATCTAGACTCTCCTGGGTAGAATCCCACAGCTTAAAGTCTGTATTAAACATAAACAATTCTCTCTGAGGATTGTTCTGTTGTTTCAATTGATCGTTATGAAAAGGAAGAGACAAGAGAGGGACTTTGTGTTGTAGCCGGTGTCCCCTGTAGGGGGCAGCAGTGAGATATGTGTTAACGAGTGCATCATGGGACGATGTGCGTTAATGATCGTGTCCAGTGTCTCTACTAGATCCTTACCATCACCTCATTTGAGCAACCAGAATTACATCTGGGTCACCCTGTATTGTGCTTTATGTGAAGAAAATTATAGGGATGCACGATATTGGGATTTTGGCCGATATCCGATATTTTAAAACTCATGTAGCTAATAACCGATATCGATACCGATGTTAAAGCTGGACTTAAATAAGTAGTCATTGAAAATAGCAGTTTTGTTATCCATTTCTGACACTTTGAAAAATAATATACTCAAATATATTTTCATATGCTGATATGAAATAGATTTTAAAAACGCTTGTATCGATCTATTTTACTTTTAAAGTCTCATGAAATTTCATCGGATCTGTTAAAAACTTCGTGATATTTTGTTAGTAAAATAGATCGATACCGCGTCAATATATCAACATATAAAAATATGGCAAAATTTTTGTGAATTTTCGGGGGGATTTCAAGTAGCATTACTTGATGACATATAGCAGCAATATTTCATTCAGTAAAAGAGATTGATATGGTGTTTTTAAATGGCAATATATCAGCATATGAAGATATTGTGATATTTTTTGTAAAAAAGAAGTTTTTGAGGGAGAAGAAGAAGTAGTATTTTATTTGGGATTCTTCCTTACTCCTGGAAGCCCATTTTTTTTAGCTTTCTATTTATAAATAATTGTCGTAATTTGGAGTTTTATGTTTGCATTTTGTTGTACTTTTATGGTACACAGTGTATGATCTACAGAAAGACACAACTGAAATACAGATAAACATGGTGTAATCATATTTTCTGAGCATGTCTAATGATGATGTCAGACAAGCAATATAATGGAGAGAATTTAAAGTGCATCCAGTCTTAAGAAAATGAGTTAATAATTTTTTATTTGATGTAATTAAGCATCATTTAATGGTAGAAATCAATATTTCCAGTACTGTAATTATATTATTCATAGTCACCTAGATGAATATCGGGTTGCAGATGTGCAAAGGAGCTAATGGTACAGATCGGATAGTGACATCCTGTAGGGGGCAGTACTGAGATTTGTCTTATTGAGAGAAATTTGGGCTTATCTGCTACCAGATTCCTCTAAATGAGACATTATGTTATTAATTGCATCTTGAAAGCGGCAGCGTTTTGTACGCTCTGTCTTCTAGGTGACTGCTGGCTATTAGCAGCCATTGCCTCGCTGACGATGAACGAGTATGTGATGGCACGAGTCGTTCCATCAGACCAAGGATTTGGAGATGATTATGCAGGAATCTTCCACTTTCAGGTATCAACTATGCCTATAGGGTCCAGTCTTACTACTGCTGTCACAGAAAGTGTGTGTTTTGTCTAAGATTGTCTTCCTGTTTGCTTGCAGTTCTGGCAATTTGGTGAGTGGGTGGACGTGGTGATTGACGATCGGCTGCCAGTTAAAGACGGAGAGCTGATGTTCGTGCACTCGGCAGAAGGCCGGGAGTTCTGGAGCGCCTTGCTGGAGAAAGCTTACGCTAAGTAAGACCTTGCAGAGCTTAAACTGAGTCTGTTTCCTGAGACTGATCACACAGAAACCTGAAAGAGCTGTCCTTCCTGCTCTCTGCTCAGCTCGGTTGTGGTTTGAACTGCTGTCTGAAAAGCTGCAGTTAGAATCTGTTTGCTGTTTTGAGTTTTCAGGTGAACAACTGTTTGCTCAGACTAGTGGAACAGCTGTTAAAAATGTATGTGCATTCATTTATAGCTGTTGAAAAAAAAAAAAAAAACTGTATCATCTGCATAGAGACATGCTTCAATCAAGAAACTGAGCCTAAATTAATACCCAGTATCCATATTTTACATTTGTTATGTGTACACAACAAAAAAAACTAAAACTATTCCCTCCAGTGATCATTGTATACCAAACAAAGGTTACCATGGTGACACATCCTGTAAATGATATGACTAATAGCTTTAAAACAGTAGCTGCAGGGATCTGCCTGCAGCCTGAAGCTATCAACCCAATCACTATTGACTTTAACCTCTCAAAACCAGCCTTTTACTGTAAAAGAGTTTACAAATAATTACTCAGAATGCATGAAAATTACACTGGTAAAATGTTTACCAATAGACATGTTAGAAATCTTATGAAAGCTTAGCTTCTCCACAATTCAACCACTTCATTGTATGGACACAGTGAGCACCAAGGCACAATTAACACAGATATAGCATCATGTCAAAATGTACCAGGACAAAGCGGCCACAACAAGCAAGCATGTCTTTATAAGTGCTGTTCAAAAAAGACCTATTATTTTCAAGAATAAAAAACCCAACTTTGAGTCTTGTCTGAACTGATGCAGCTTGGATGTTCTACTTACCCAATTTTCATGTATATATTCAGAGACTAGAAGGTGTTTGCTTTCAAATTTTGGCTTACAGTTCCTCAGTTATTTGCTTTTCCTTTTGGGTATGCAAAATAGGCGAGAATTTCCCAAAATGAGGTGGAAATTAAGAGGTGAATGTTCTGTATTCAGGATGAATGGCTGCTATGAAGCACTGTCTGGTGGTTCCACCACTGAGGGCTTCGAGGATTTCACTGGGGGCATTGCAGAGAACTATGACCTCAACCAGCCACCGCCTAACCTGTTCCAGATTATCAAGAAGGCGCTTGAGGCTGGAGCTCTGCTGGGCTGCTCCATCGACGTGAGTTCTGCAACATTCAGACTGAAAACCATCCGTGATCTTCCCCAAAGCTAATCTCGTGCAGCTGAATTGTCATGAGAACACAGTGATCGCTTAAATAATGGTTCTATTGCTGCAGATCACCAGTGCTGCAGACTCTGAGGCTGTTACTCGTCAGAAGCTGGTGAAAGGCCACGCCTACTCACTGACGGGTGCTGTGGAGGTAAGGAGAGCAGCTAGAAATGAGGTTCTGTTTAACAGAAGCAGGAGAATACATGGTTTTGGGTTCTGGATGCAGGTGAACTACCGTGGGCGTCAGGAGAAGCTAGTGAGAATGAGGAATCCCTGGGGTCAGGTAGAGTGGACCGGACCCTGGAGCGATGGGTGAGTAAACAGGTTCTGTGCTCTGCAGCTCCCCTTCAGCTGTAGGAAACTAGCTGAGGCCATGTTTAATGCTTCTCATGTTGAGTTCACACAGTCTGAAACCAATTAGGAGGTTTGATATGGACAGGAACTAACTGCTCTAACTGGTTTACTGTAACTGGCTAAGTTCTAGTCTTTCCGTGGAGATGTCCCACATCAAAACAGACTGACCATCAACCAACCACTTGGTGTCTGCTCTTCATGCAGGTCCTCTGAGTGGAACTACGTTCAGGGCGACTGTCCTCACGCCAATGCAGAGGATGGGGAGTTCTGGTAGGACAGACAGAACCTCACAGGAACACAGTCAACTGATATTAGGACAGAGTGAGAGAATGTGTCTCTGTTCCGTTCTCTGCAGGATGGCGTTCACTGACTTCCTGCGGCACTACTCCCGCATAGAGGTGTGCACTCTGACCCCCGACACTATTGGAGACGACTCTGTCAAACACTGGAGTGTTAGCAAGTTTGACGGTAACTGGAGGAGAGGGTCCACAGCCGGAGGCTGCAGGAATCATCCTTGTGAGTATCAGACCGATGTACTGATGGTTCTGACCATGCTCAGCATACTCAAAGTATTAACTATAATGTAACCAGTAGGCTACGATAGTCTTGGTTGATCTACCGATGGTAGTGACGGCACTGACGGCCTGTGTCCCAAATCATGGGCTGCGTCCTTCAAAAGACCTGGTCTACATGGACCAGAGTCCTTTAATGAACACAAAAACAACAAATACTAGCCTAGCCTTCATCAGCTGTCCTCATACAGAAGCCGAGAGTGGTCGCGTACCTTTGATACTTTTCACTGTAGGTTTTCTCGAGAAAGCAAGTTAATTTTCTCATTATTTTAAGACAATAAAAGCTGTTTTCTTGTGATAACGAGATGATTGGCATGTGTTAAAACTGATTACATCCTTCAACCACAACAGTGGGAGAGGATTTATCAGTATAAGTCATGGCAGCCTATGTGGAATTCTGTAAATAATCCTGTGTTTAACTTTTAGGTAACGAGACGACGTTGTTGGTTTGATGATTTGCTTCCACTTATGATTCATAAGCAATTAGACCTAGGCCTCCGGCGCCTTAGCACCGGGTGTTTTCTGAACAGCCCCAGTGTTACTGTAAAAGGTATAAGATGCATTAACCTCTAAAATGATTCCACATAAAGATTTTCTTTAAGAAACAGATTTGTTTTTACAGTTTTTCATGCAATCCAATCATCCACCATAACCTGACAATTGAAAAGAAAAGAGAAACTAAAAAACTGATTATTTGCACACACACGGTACCGCGGCTGCTCAACTACGGGCACCGCAGGCATGGATGGACTAGGGCTGTTGGCCAGCCTGATTCATTACACATACAGGTAAATCATCTCGTTATCTCACCAAATCATTAACCTCGTTATCTTGAGTAATCAATGTTTTAACTGTGATAAGGAGATAGTTATGTTATTATCTCAAGAAGTCGAGTATGACCGCTCTCAGCTTCCGTAGTCCTCGCCCTCACCTCGTTGTAACTTTGTGGGAAGTCAGAATTCATCTCAAAGGGCACACGTGTAAAAATAATGGCATTAGATTCCCCTAGCTCTGTGTGAATCGTTTCTGTATGGTCATGTCAACTTTTGACACTCTGAGAGGAACAAACCTGAGAAACTAAACTGCCTGTGATTGACTACTTCTCAAAAAATACTGCCTTCTGGGATCATAATGTTTTCTTCCCAGTTACGGCTAATAAAGTTAGCAAAACATCTTAAAGGGTTAAGAGTTGGTAAAGTAAAGTTATGGTTAATTAGCTTAGTTTGACAGTAATTGTGTTCTGACAGCAGTAGCAATTTGCTCTAAAACAGGCATCCCCAAAGTTGGTCCTCAAGGGCCGCTGTCCTGCAGGTTTAAGAGGTTCCCCTGCTCCAGCACAGCTGATTTACATTGATAGTCCGATTAACAGGCTTTTGCTGAACTGCAATGATCAGAATCAGCTGTGCTAAAGCAGAGAAACCTCTAAAACCTGCAGGACAGTGGCCCTTGAGGACAACTTTGGGGATGCCTGCTCTAAAACAACTAAAGTTAAACTTGAAATGTATGAGCTAAGCTAACGTTAGCTTCCCTGTTTAAATTGAGGAAAGGCGGAGATGGCTGCTTGTCATAAGGCCAGAATTCATCTCTAGAAGAGAAAAGCGATTAGCCTTGGAATGCTCTGCTAACGTTACTAGCCATTACGAGGAAGAAGACAATAGAGGCGGGATTTCCTAGAAAGTCGCCAATAGCGCCACACATATACTCGTTTAAAACCTTTTAATTAAAACTGCTCATATTAGTATTTAATATGGGTGTGTCATTTTGGCAGAATTATGACTACATAACTTTGGTTGCCTAGCAACGGTGACGGCATGAGACATGCATCTGTGAAGCAAATGGGGGCTGTAACTGTTACTTTTATCCTGATATAAATATTATTTAAGGGAAACACAGATCTTAGAAACCTATGATTTCTTATTTCATTATTTTATTTATTAGCTCATCTTTATAGTAATAAAAAAGGCAACTCAACAAGCCACATGACAGAAGTTAAAGGAATAGTACAGCCAAAACATTTAGCCTTCATTTTCTACTCACCCCCATGCTGAACAACTGCTGGGGACTAAGTATGGATATCTCAAATGCATCTGGAGTCTGGGAGGCTTCTTGCAATCTGCTGACATTCCAAATAATGGAGGCTCTATGGTGCCCGCCAGGCAGAAAGGTCCACAAAAGTCCACAAAAACGCGTGTCAATATTCACTCCCATACTGCTCGTCCAATGTATTCCAGTGTCCCTGAGTGAATAGGCGGCCCATAAATTTACTCAAACAAAGTCATTTGAGAATGTTTTTTGAGGATAAACAGGAGTGTATAGTGAGGCAGTTTTCGTGGCTTTCGAAATACCGCCACGAGGCAGACCAAAAAACAGATGAAACCAGCATTCAGCTCGGACAAAGAACTCATGTTCTTCCTCAACACTGAAGTCCTCGTGACATTTTCTTTTTCGTTGTTTCTTTCTTTGCACAGGTAAACAGCACATATTTCTTCTTCACGCTTGCATTGCTCTCGGGCAGAGAGCAGACGCCAGTCAGCGCACTTTCTGGTCTGGTTCGATCGCGTTTCCTGTGAGAACTCATGAATCGCGCTTTTAGGAAATCCTTATACACTTACCAAGTTTATGCTCTAAAACATTCTAAATGACTTCGTTTCGAAAGTAAAATTATGCACGCCAACCCACTCCAAGGACACTTGGATTACATTGGACTCCAGCAGTATGGAGGAATATTGACACGTGCTTTTGTGGACTTTTATGGACCTTTTCTGCCTCGGCCATAGACCTACTCCATTATTTGAATGTCAGCAGACAGCAAGAAGCCTCCCAGATCTCCAGATGCATTTGAGATATCAAAAAGTACTCCAGAGTGTTGTTCAGCATGGGGGTGAGTAGAAAATGAAGGCTAAATCATGTTTTGGGTGTACTATTCCTTTAATGTATAACCTGTAATTGAGCAATAATTATTTAGATGATTAATTTCCATTATTGACTGGACATGCGTCATAAATCAAACAGACAGGCCTTCAACTTCCTGTGATTTTATGAATCTCAAAAAGCTGAAGGAAGGAGATGCAACTTAGGGGCCAATTGTCAGAAATTAGCATTTGTAATCAGAAAAAAAACAGTTTTCTGGATCCCGACTGTTTTCTCTGTATACTGAGCTGCACCGGGCCGCCGTTCGTTGGCTGGTTTAACCAATGATTGGCCAGTTTTCTCCTCAAAGAGCAGCTGGTTCTGTTCAGCCAGAGTGGAACCACTGAGCTTAAGGGGATTATCCTCATCTGACAGGACATTGTTTTTTTTTTTTTTCTTCAGACACATTCTGGATGAACCCTCAGTTTGTGATCAAGCTGGATGAGGAAGATGATGATCCTGATGATAATGAGGTGGGCTGCAGCTTTGTGGTAGGTCTGATCCAGAAGAACCGCAGGAAGCTGCGGAAACAGGGCGAAGACATGCACACTATTGGCTTTGCCATCTATGAGGTTAGAAAGATTCCCTCTGTTTTCAGCATCCAATTCGAACAGGAAACCAATGTTTGAACTCTGCTTCGTTCTGTTTTCCTTCAGGTTCCACCGCAGGTGAGTCCAGCTTGAATCCTTCGCCTCATCAGATAGAAACATGGAGAATATGCATTGATGCAGTAACCTTTGAACTCCACACAGAATGTACAATTTGAATCCTTCATCAGTGAGATTAAGTCCATGTTGGATCAGAGATAGATCTAATTCAGACTTTAATCTGTGAAAGTTAACTTCCTTAGAAAGTCCCAACAGTATGGAGTGAATTTTGTTCCATTTTTGTTGCAGGCAAATAAAACATTTTGTAAAATGACAGTTGAAAAAACATGCAATCCAGAAAAACAAATTTATTAAAAAAAAATGTTTTGTGAGTAACTTTGTTTTGTATTTTCATATTGTGTTAAAATCTTTTTTTTTTTTTTGACAGATTTTACTTTTTTTTTCAAATGCTCTGTTTTTCAGATTGAGTTTTTGGCGTAAGTTTTTAAATTGGACATTACAGGTCCCATTCTCTTTGCTTCAAGCATGACACAAACGCTTGTCACCCACACTGACCAACACAATATTGTTACTAATTCCATGCAGACCAATAGAAATGTGCTTTTCTCATTCTTGAAGACCAGTTTGAAAAGAATGGAACTGGTAAAATGCAATCTGAAAAACAGAATTTTGGGAGAAAAAAACAGAACAGGTAAATGTACAATCTCTTAAAACATTAAAAATATATATATAATTTGAAAATATCCAATCTGTTAAAAATATGTTTTTTTTTCATTGCACCAATACTGGAACAAAAGTTCCCCCATACTCCAATAAATAGCTGAAAAATGTTACCAATTTACAGCTTGGAGAACTCCACCACCCTGACCAACCTGTTTTACTACAAACGTTTTAACACTCATAAAAAAAATAATGTTAAGGAAAACCCAATTTACTATTATTTAACAGAAAATTCTAGACGTATGGAAGCAAAAACAAAAGTTTTTTAAGAAACCAGCGTTTCCTGCTTTCAGGGTTTCTTTTTGATCAAGTTCAATCTGTGCCTCAACACAGAGCAGGCTGGTTTATACTCTTGAAATGTGTTTCATTTCGATCCTCTGGAATCTTTGGGTGTTTAGTCTGAAGCCTGGGAGCAGTAGGGAGGGGTGGCTTCTTAGAATATATGAGGTTTGCTCCATTGGCTATTTAAACCTCAGCAAAGCATTTCTTTGAATGAGTCACTGGATTCTTCTGAGTAAGCTTGGCCTGATATAAACACTTTGTCACTCTTCATCTTCTTGGAATCAGAAAGCAGATTATAGAAACGTCTGTTAATTCTTTACATCTCTGTGATTGCTGCCAATTAGCCACAACATCTGCCCCCCTAAACAGGTACAGTATCTTGACCGGCTGTTTCTCTGCAGTTCCGCGGACAGACTCAGGTCCACCTGGATAAAAACTTCTTCTTGACCCACGCTCAGACGGCCAGGTCAGAGACCTTCATCAACCTGCGGGAGGTGACCTCCCGCTTCAAGCTGCCGCCTGGAGAATACCTGATTGTCCCATCCACCTTTGAGCCACATCAAAATGGAGATTTCTGCATCCGAGTTTTCTCCGAGAAGCAGACAGAGACAGTGTAAGAGCCAAAAGCCACCGGTTCTGTTGGGTTTGTAGGGCAAGAGGACCAGAACCTCCTCCATCCTCTTTCCTGTTTCAGATTTCATCTGACTCCAGAATAAAAGAACCAATTTCTAAATGTTTGTTCTGTTTTCAGGCCGTGTGACGACCCGGTCAGTGCAGAGCTCACGGACGTAAGTGATGCCCCGCCCACATCTTTTGTTATTGCCGCTAATTAGCAGGTAACAGCTGCTAGTTGGTTAACTGCTGTGCTTTGCCTTTTTTGCGGTGATCGTGTCCAGGAGACGGTGTCGGACGAGGAAGTAGATGCAGCGTTCAGAAACTTGTTCTCCAAACTTGCAGGAGATGTAAGTCTGACAGTGACTCACCGCAGCCAAGCAGCTGTCTCATTATGCACTGTGGTCATGTTCAATCCTTTTAATGGAACCAATTTGTTGTCATTTCTTTGTTTAACTAAAACCAAACGGTGAAGTGCTAATATACAAGTTAGACTCTGCTTGTCCTGGTTTTGAAGCTTTTTTTGTATCGATGGTGGTTAAGGCATTTCCTGGTGCACTGGAAAAAAGGGGAGTATAAAAACAAGGAAGAAAAAAAACAGAATATGTTAAATTTTCAGTCCATTTTACCTAACGAGGTTTCTTAATTTAGGATTCTAAAATCTAACCATAAGCATAGTCAACATGTAAAATTAGAAATTATGTCCTAAGACAACATAAATGATCAAACACCTCCAAAATCTAAGTTTTTTTATCTTTGTAAGAACCAAATATTTGCAGTATGACTGTTGGAGGAATCAGAGTCCTCTTCCTGCAGCTGTTCTGCAGCAGAGGAAGCTCCACTGGACTGCGGATTCTGATACACATCCAATCTCCAATCCCTGCTGACAAACTGAGGACAGATGTATTTGTTTAGATTTCAAATGCTTCATTGATTCATTTAAAGCTCCCCCCCTCACAGTTTTTGGAAACAAGCTAATCAGGAAGTCTCTGAGCTGCCTTGGAGAGTTACCGGCATGGCAGGTGTTTAGGGGAGACAGAAAGGGTGTTTATCCCCTGCTGACTGACTGCCTTCTGTTTCAGGACATGGAGATCTCTGCATGCGAACTGAGGACCATCATGAACAAGATTGTCGGCAAACGTGAGCCAAAGCTTCGATAAGTTAAACTTGTTAAAGAGGAGCGGCTGCAGAGATGACTTCCTGTGTTGTTGTTTTTTGACAGGAACTGACATCAAAACGGATGGATTCAGCCTGGAGACCTGCAGGATCATGGTCAACCTGATGGATGTATCTTTTAGCAGACATGGATGATTGCTATTTAATTAGAATTTACTGTCAGTGTTCAACCTGTCCAGACACCTTTAAGTGATCTTTAACCTGCAGCAGGACAGCGGGAACGGAAAGCTGGGCCTTGGAGAATTCGCCACTCTGTGGAAGAAGGTGCAGAGATACCTGGTGAGCTTTGACCTTTGACCTGTGAAGCCAGATGTACTCCTGTGTTTGGGGATTTGAGTATATCTGAGTGTGCGTTTTTTTTTCTGCTACTGCAGTCAATCTATAAGCAGAACGACACAGATAACTCTGGAACGATGAGCACTCCGGAGATGAGGGTGGCCTTTAAAAATGCAGGTGGGTCTGTGAATGTTGTCTTCCTGTGCCATGTGTAATGTGCAGGAACTTCCTGTTTGCCACGCTCGTGCCTCATGCTTCAGCAGCCTGTGAAGTCGGAGCAACAGCATTCTTTAAACTGTCTCCGTTTGATGTGGTTTGGTTGTGAATCCTCTGGTTGACTGTGATCAACACATAGTTCCGGTTTTGCTTGCTAACGGGCACATCTGCTCTGGTTCTTCCTCTTTTCATTGAGGAAACACTCCCTCTGAGTGTTCATTGAACACATGGCCCCACTCAGAGCCATGTCCTGAAAACAAAACTCAAACTTCTCCTCCCCTTCTTCTTTACTCTCCCATTATCCAACATGAGACCCTTTTCCACTGAAACCACTCTGAGAAACCAGAGTAAATGTTTAACAGGTTTATTGAGGAGTTCAAATGGGTTGGATTCAGGGGAACTCAGAGAGCTGGTGAACCGGAACCGGAAGTGAGAAGGGAAGTTCAAAGAGGTTAGTTCAGGGTCCGTGGGAATTTTTAACGACGTCTTGCAAAAACAGAGATAAACGGGACTCACGTTTGCGGAGAAAGGTTTTTTTTCCCAGAATCCAGTCTGTGGGATTTTCCAGAGATAGAGGGGCTCATTGGAGGGCGGACAAGTTTTGGTTTAGTTGGTTCCAAACACCTCGGGATTTAAACCCTCGGGATTTTTTTTCTGGGGTAATAAGAATCCCAGAGAATTCGTCAGCCTGCTGTTTCTTTTTATTCTCAAAGACCCCAGGAAATGCATTTTATTCAGTCAGATAAAAACCTGCAGTACACCATCAGTCCAGCGGGTGGCGGTAAAAAGAACACGCAACTGGATTTACTTTTTCCCCTTAAAGCTGCAGTCTGTAACATTGAGAAGAGAGCAGACTTCGACTGAAAAATTTGAAGAAAAACATGTTCCACGCCACTCCCCACCCTCTCTGCTTCACTCATGCCCCACCTCCAAGCTCCACCCCTCTCACAGCATCTCTTCCGCGCTGCTACCGCATGCGACCAGAAGCGTCCAAGCAGCGCGACGCGGCATGGAGTGTGAACCGGTAAGAGCGATAACACTCACCTCCAAGCAGCTAGATATAAGATGCTGGTTATACCGAAGTTTGCCGTGTAAGCAGTTGTCGGCAGGGGCAGTAAGGGCAGTTTCTCTTTCGCTGGTGGCTGTCGCTCCGCCATGACTTCCACGCCGCGTCCTCCTGACTGCAGCAGCCGGGCGGCAGCGGCAGGTTCAGCGGTGAGAGGGAGGGGGCGGGATTCAGCGTGTGTGAGCTGTGATTGACACTCCATCAGACGCTCCTCTGGCTGTGATTGGTTGTTTTGACTCGTCCTCCCGAATTATTCTTTCCAGATTGAAATACAGGTAGTATGCGGGACCAATTGAAGCAGTTTTTTTCACACAGGTTACATATCACATGTACTGCTGTCTGGGCATAGGGACAGTTTTAGCCAATATGACAAAAAGTGATTTTTAAAACTTACAGACTTCAGCTTTAATTCATGTGATTAACTATTTACTCATTTGAAACACAAAGTTTTTGTTAGTGTTTAAAGTCGTAGGAAAGTCATATTTAAATGTCAAATCATTCTGGCTTCTACGTTTATATAAATGTACTCTGTCTTTAAAATATGTGGGGTTTTTTCATGGTTATTTTATGCAGGCCAGTTAGTTATACGTCAGCCTGTACACCTAAGTTCAGCCAATCATATATTAATGGTCATCTGTCAATCACATTTTTTCGAACATAGCATCTTGATTAATATGTCGCAGCTAATATACGCAGCTGACAAATGATAGTACTGGACCAGCTGTGGAGTTAATGTGGTTGATTGATTCCTTCCAATATTTATAAGTTTAAGTACTTATTTGACATTTATGTTTTTATCAAAATGCATCTGGTCTTCACAATATACATTTATCTCCATGTAAACATAACCTATATATTGTACAGGAACTACAGTGAGTTAGCTATAACTGGGGATTCCCAGTGCCAGACTCCGTTAGCTTAGCTTGCCTTGCAGACACACCGGCCTGCAGCTGAATTTTGTTGCTCCAGAAAGCGTAGGCCTATTTAAAAGTAGGCTCATAATCTTGAACTGAAACAAATAAAGTTTTGAAGTGAAATTCCTCGCATAAAAACATCTTAAAGCAAAATTTGGTGACCAAGTATATAAAGTGAAATAACCGACGACTGGCCGACATTATGGCTGCGGTTGGAGCAGCCTTGGTGCAAAGAGCTCCGCTGCTCCAACACAGATTTAGAATAGGCTTTTTGTTGACAAACTGACAAGGCAGATTAGCATTTTGACGTGCATCTTTATCTTAGAACTTCTTTTGTGACCAGTCAGAGTATTTAAGTTGCAATTGTACATTCACCATCTTAATTTACTTTTGCTGCCGGTGGAACAAAGCACTGCTGATTATTTGCTGAACTCCTCTTCAATAAGCCTTTGGTATTTTTGAAATTACTGAGTTTCTGGAAGGACCAAAGTGCCGGGAGAGTAGAGAACCAAAAAAGTGAGGTGATCTGGCTAAATGTCTAACAAAATGCTACTCAAAAGCAGGTGGCTCTCGGAATCTGAAGGTTGCTTTTGGGCAATTTCTGAAGTCAAGGAAAATATCTGGAACAAGTTCAGTCAAGTCAGTTTATTTGAAAAGCACCAATTTCTAGCATATATATTTTCTTAATATGCTTTACAAAGAAAAACTATTTTGTTCAATCGTACGGAAAGATTCCAAGTCTAAATCTTTTCCAGCGAATCCTTATTATGAAAAAGTGTAGTTAAGTTTGCTTTATCTTTTATATTTGTTGGTTTTCTAGCCATACATGAAGTACTTTCTATTTTAAAGAGAAAGTAAAAGGTTAGTTCCAGTATAAGCTTCTGTCTAAAAGATAAAGAGATACTGTAACGGCTGAACAGAACCAGGCCAGGCAACCTACTGAAAACATACTGTTGAAGATTTTAAAAAACTGCAAATAATCCTAAATTAAAGGTCATAGGTTCTGTAACATGATTAGCACTTCAAGGCTCTACTCACTCAAAAGAAAAATGTCTGAGGATTTCAGTGTTGAGGAAGGAGCCATGAGCCTCTGCTTCCAGGCTGAATGCGACTTTCATCCTGGTTTGGTTCGCCGCGTTTCCTGTGAGACTCCTCAGCAGTGAACCACCTTGGTGGGAAATCCTATACACTACTATTTATGCTCTTACTAAAAAACATTCTAAAATGACTTCGTTTTTCGAGGTAAATTCTGGATGCTACCCACTCAGGACGCACTTGGAGGTACACATTGAGGGCGAAAGCAGGTATGGAGGAATATTGATTAATTTTTTTTTGTAGGACTTTTTATGGACCTGAGCTTCACTGGCCCTAGAAATGGCCCATATAATGTCAGACAGTAAGAGAAGCTCTCCCAGATTCTTGTAGATACATTTGAGATACTATCAAAAAGCATTCAAGAGTGGCTGTTCAGCATGTGGCGTGCAGGTGAGAAAATGAAGGCTAATCATGTTTTGGGTATACTATTCCCTTTAAAGAGCAGTAGAGGAAAGTGAGGGAAGGTCCATCTTCATGTCCTCCAGCAGCCTAAGCCTATAGCAGCATAACTATAGAGTAGGAGATTGATACATGGGCCGACCTTCATCAGCATCGTTTGATAAGTGCATGTGTTAGAAAATGTATATATGCATTCAGTAGTAATCCATGCCTTCAGATTATGTGGAGTACATGCATTGCCACGCCTCTCCATTTGTTATCAATTGTTAATGTTTTTTTTTTGACGTTTCTCATTTGTTCAAATTGAGGCCTGTGTAACAATTATTCTTATTGTGCCATTTTTTTCTTGCAAATGGAGGAAGAAAAACCAATATCACTCTAAGAATCAAAGAAAATTTCAGCATCACATATTGGGGATTAGTTAGACTTATATTCTGCCTTTTATTTGTCTGTCTATATGGGATATGACCTCCAGCTCAATAGCAGATATTCTAAGGCCTATAATCTAGGCTCTCCCAGTTAAAGTCCCTCTAACGATGGAGAAAAGAAATTGCTCAATCCCAGTTTCACGATAAAAGAACATAGAAGTAGATAGAAGAAAGCTGCAACTGAACTTAACTACAAAAACAAACAAACAGCTTCACTGTGATGCGGCGAAGCCTTAGTGGGTGGAATGGGAGCTTATTTACCACTTTTTACTGGAAAAATACCAGCCCAGCCGAGTGGGAGGGGCTGGCTCCAACCAACATTCCTAGGATAACTGGCACACACCCCTCTGTGGTTAGGATGAGTCATCACCCAGGCCTTCTACTCTACACAAATCAGTCCAGAACCTTGTTTTCGAGGATGCAGCCTTAGTTCCTGGTCTCACTGTGTTGCAGAGGGTCAGTGTGCAAAGCAAACAAGAAGGTTGGTGAGCAGCACTGACCTTCAGAGCATGATCCTCCTGTCCATTAAGACATCACCTATGACATCACCAGTGTGTTGCTGGATTCCCCTTACCTCAGTGATATCCTTTTTGACTCTACATAGCCTGGCTGGACCACTAAAGTCTCCTGTGTAATAAACTGCTGTTACACATTCATACCTCTGTTAGACGTCCCATGGTAATTTACAAAACAATTTTATTCCCTGTATTTAAAACCCATCTAAACTGAAGTATTTTTCTATCTGGAATATCCTTCTGTCTAGTCCAGCATTCTGGTCGTATTTAGATGGTATTAGGAGAAGAAGTGACTCATCTGGGAGTCTGAGTGAAGGAGGAACCCTGAGTTCTTCTTCAACAAGTTCAACTTGACTGAGTGTGATGCTGTGACTGCTCACGGAAATGCTAGGAGAGTGCTCAGAGCAATGCTTGATGGGAGATCGGCCTTTTGCCGTGTGTTTGTTCTGCGTGTCATTACCCGATCCGTACCGGAAGCACGCGATCCGGCACCCATCAGCTCATTTTGCGTCGCGCCAAACAGAATAACTTCGGTGGAAATATTTCCTTTTTCTTACTTTTTATTCTTTTGTATTTTTAGAGGCATGGGTTTCTTGTTGTATATCTTTGTATTTTCGTCCATATTGCATTTTCTAAAAATAAAAAAGCAGAAATACATAAAAAGGTTCAATCGCCTTGTGATAGTTACTTTGACTGCATGCGCAAATATACGTCACACAGCATATATATTTAAATTTGTTTAAATATTTGATTTACTATGTACTTAACTATACACTCCAGCAGTACTGATCCCACAATGGATTCATTTGCTACCTTTAAGTGACCTGCAGTTTTTTTTCATTGATAAGGGAACATTTCCTAAAAATTTGGATTTTTATTCCAGAAAAAAAAAGCACCCATTTCTTCCAGAAAAGTCTTCAATATTGTCTTTACGATGTAGTTTAGTATTCTTTAATTATTTAAGGATATAAATAACGTTTTTTCAGTACCGTAATTACATTATTTTTTGGCGACCCGGAAGTTATTCTGTTCGCGCAAATAAGCTGATGGTACGGATCGTGCTACCAGTACGGATCGGGTAGCGACACTGCCTAATGTTAGTTGTGTGTTCAGTGTGATGCTAGATGTGTTTGTAAATAATGCTGCTTGCAGTTTTACACCACAATGCTGGGTGTGGGTTCAGTATGAGAATAGCCGTTTGTTCAGTATAATCTTTTTATTGTGTATTCAGCTTGATGCTAGGTGTACTCAGCATAATGCTAGTTGTGTGTTCTGCGCATTGAAGAAATTTTGATTTCAGTAGAGGAGGGAAGGCAAGTATTTTTTTTATATAACTAACTTTAGACCTGATTCAGTGCCGCATAAGATGTTTGAAACATGAGCTTCTCAGAAGTGACAGAGGGGACAGCCAATCACACAAGAAAAGTGGTGGGCCAATCAGGAGCTTCTAAACTCAGGGAAGCGGGCTTAAGCTTGACCTGCGGTTGTCCGCATGGTCCAAGTGCTCGACGATTGTCTGTGTACTGTAGCAGAACATTGTTTTTGGACAGTAAAATGTGCAGAGGACCCAAACGGACCCCACCCCAAAATTACATCCATGCTTCAGCGTGATGCAAACGTATATGAAGCTTGATGCTAGGTGTGTGTTCATCATAATGATCAGTGTGAGGCTAGGCGTGCGTTCAGCATAGTAAAGGCTGTGTTCAGCATAATGCTTGGTGTGTTTAGCCGAATGTTAGGTGTGTTTTGCTTAATTCTAGTTTTGTTCAGCATGAGGCTAGGTGTATCTCCAGTGTACTGCTAGATCTGTTTAGTGTGATTTTAACTTTGTGTTCTGAATGATGCAAGATAGGGCTGCAATGCGGCCCACATTGTAGCACTTTTGCATTACAGCAAAAAACATTTAAAATTAAATGTGTAATTCATTAAATAAATAAGGAATTAAATATATAAATGTGTCATTAATTTAATAAAATATGTCTAAAATATATATAATTATTTCAAGTGTATAAGTTAGGAGGCGGTTATCTAACACCTGATTGGTCACCCTGCAATATTAAAGCGAAAGCAAATCGATTACAGAGACTTCGATTCGCGTTAACCCCATCCCTAACTTTGATGGGTGAGTTTGACAGATTCTTTGAATGGTTTCGATGCACTGCGACACAGGACCATGAAATAATTAAATGCACACTGAAATAATTATATATATATTTTTAATAAAATGAAGACGTATTTTATCAAATTAATGACACATATATATATTTAATTCCTTATTTATTTAATGAATTACACATTTAATTAATTGTTTATAAGCTGTATTTATTTATTTTATTGTGGCACTTTATATTAGTGACGTGGTTTTAATTAATTCCTTATTTATTTATTTAATCCACATTTAATTAATTATTGACACATTTAATTATTTATTTAATGCTGTATTTATTTATTTAATTGTGGCACTTTTTATCCTCCATAGACCTGAATGTCACCACCAGGATTAGAAACTGGAAAGCGTCTTTAGAATCGGCGTAATATGAGCCCTCCTGTTTGTAAAAGTCAGTAACCTCGCCGCGGAGTTCTGAACCTGCTGCAGACGAGACAACTCCTTTTTGTTTAGACATGAGAAAAGACTGTTACAGTAGTCTAAACGGCGTGGGTAATCATTTCAAGATCATCTCTCTGGAACCAATTGTTCTAAGTTTAGAGATGTTCAGTGTAATATCTCTTCCAGATGATGCTAAATCTGTGTTCTGTATGATGATATGTGTGTTTGGTTTGACGCTTGGTGTCTGTTTCAGATGATGCTAGGTTTGTGTTTAGGCATTTCCTGTACATCTCTATTTTTTCTTTTTTGTATCTAACTTGTTGTTTTCCTCTGCTGCTGCTCCCAGTGAGCTGATGGAGACGGTACGTTACCTCCTTCAATCTTTTCTGTCAGTTTTTCTTTCAAACTTTCCTTCATTTACTGTTTGAAACCACTGTCATTAGTTTGAGTCTGAGTTCTGTTTAACGTCTGAATTAATGTTAAGTCTATATTTGTTTCAGGTTAGTTCTATTTATTCAGTAAATCTTTACACAGCTTTGGATTTAGTCAAAGTTATTTTACCCATCTGATGTGAGGAGAAACCAAATCTGCCGAAATAAAGACACATTTCTAAATACCAAACCCAGTTTAGCTCGGATTAACTTTATTCTTCATTTCTTTACCCTTGTTTTCCGTGGCTTATTTATTGCATTGAATATGTCGTAATCAAAGGTGTAAATTTTCTTTGCTAAGGGATTTACTCACAAATAAAATTTGTTTGTATCAGAATAACCCATTTAAAAACATTTTTTCCTGTTTAACTTTTATTTTTTCAGTTGATAAATCAGTTGTTTTACCTCGTCTTCATGTTAGTAGGCATTTTAGATCTTCTGTCTAACTACGTCTTTGTCGTCCTGCAGGTTTCACCCTCAACAACACTATTTACCAGCTGCTGGTGGCCAGATACTCTGAAACAGACATGACCATCGACTTTGATAACTTTGTGGGGTGCCTGATGAGGCTGGAGATGATGTTCAGTGAGTCTCATATAACCATTCACCAGAACATTTGCCATTTCTAAAAACCCAGTCTGTTTACTGAAGCAGACATTGCACCATTTTCTTTTCAATGTTGTTAAAAGTTCTGCTTCATAGATCTCCAGCTCTGTTCAACCCTGAATCATGTGTTTCATGTTCCTCTTCAGAGATCTTCAAGAAACTGGACAGCGAAGACAGCGGATCCATTGAGCTCGACTTTAATCAGGTGAAAATGAAACTTGTTTATCTGCTTATTAATAGTTTCATAACAGCTTTACTTTAGTCACAGCTTACTAACCATTTTCCAACAGGTAATAACAGCTTATAAATAGCTTAGTTACAGCAAATTACTAGATATTTGCAGCTTATTCAGTTTAGATACAACTCATTTCAAGTTTAGTTGCAGCTTATATACAGTTAATCTACAGCTTATCAATCTAAATGCAGCTTATTCACAGAATAGTTTCATTTTAACTGTTTAGTTACAGCTGATTAAGTTTAGTTAAAGTTTATAAAGGGCTTAGTAACAGCTTGTAAACAGGATAAACTTATAAACTAGATTCAAATTTTTAAGTTATACATGTAAAGTAAAGTTCAGTTGAATGGATTAAAACAAACAACATTCAAGTTAAAAAGTTATAGATTCTGTTTCATCTTTTAGACTTTTTAAACCCAGTTTTACAGGAAAGATGATCAGTAGCTTTTTATGAGAGGATGGGTTTGATTATACCACCAACCGAGTTTTTTTCCACTTATTTCCAACTTCATAACTTCACAGCCCAATTAGAAATAATGTCATGATGGCAAAGAATAGTTACACAGCAGATTTACTGTATTTATATCAGCATACGTTGAGCTCAGAAACTGATCCTTGATCTCTCTCTGTTTCTCTTGCAGTGGTTAAACTTCGCCATGATCTGAACCAGAACCTTTCTGGGTCGGTCCATCGCACCGTTTACAGCTTTAGCTTCTCTTTCTGATACAGTTTCTGACATTTTTATCAGTATTTTATCTTCTACACCAACTGTCTCATAAAGCCAATAAATGTACCTACAACACATGTGGTTTGTGTCCTGATGCTCTGCAGGTTTGTAAATTAGAACCTGTTAGTAAAGCCAGAACAGACAGACGGCTTCCAGCTGTTTTTACTGAAAGCTTGAAGTAGTTCAGTTGGATGTTTTCCTCTCCAGGGTGGTACACATCCTGTATGAGACCCAGACATCTGTCAACACCCCGCAGCAGAACTTTGGTCTCACTGCTTCCGGGGAAAAAAAACAATATTTGGTTCCTCCAGAACAACAGTGATTCAGCAGAAAGTCCTCCTGTCTGCTCTTTTATCAGCTCCTCATAACTTTCCATTACTTCAGTGAACTGAACCAACTTGGTGTAGATAGGATTTGTACCAGAAACAGGTGAAATGTTTTACTGAAACACTCATTTATCAATTTCATTAATTCCGCTCAGATTCACAACAAGTTAATATTTATATACTGAAAAATAAGCCAGTAGTCTGGCTTGGTCCAGAATCTGGAGTTTTCCTACCAGTTCGCTTGTTCAACCGTCGCAGTTGCTGTAAATTGCAATTTGAAAAGAAATCTATTTGTAAGACCTCCGTGTAAAAAAATAGAAATTTGAAAAAAAAGTGAAAATTTCAAATGAGTAACAAAATTTGTAAAAAAAAAAAAATAAAAATAAAAAGAGTTAACATATAAGATCTGTAAAAAAATATCTTTGTAAAAATAAAAATTAATCAAAAATAAAGATTTGAAAAAAACTTTAAAAATAATCTGATAAATTAGAAGTTTTTTTAATGCCAATGCCTTTTTTTAAATTAAAATTTTTTACAAAGTTTAATTTCTGGATTCCATTTTTCTATTTTAATTTTACAAAATCTGTTTTTTCAAATTTCCATTTGTAAAACATGTTCTTTGCAACAATGATGGAACAGAAATGACTGCATAGGGTTGCGGACTCCTAATCTATCAGACAAAAACTGGTTTTAACTTAGTACTAAGTAAATAATTGTTCAAGTAAATTTAAAACAAAATATTAAATCGGTTCAAATCAGTAATGGCCTCATCTGTCAGTGCATATCCTAAAAAAAAAAAAGATTTATAAGCTATAAAGTTCTCATTTTATTCCATCTGAAAATTGTCTGACTTCTTAAGAAAAACGGACTTGCTTTTATTACATTTTTTTGCATAGTGTGTTTTTAATATAGGGGCCAGTTCTACAGGGCCACTGGCCCCTGATGTCCTTTACTTGAATCCACTTTGCTCTTCGTATTGACACCCGAGCATTAACCATAAACGTCCTGTGGAGGGCGCTGTTCAAAGAACCCCCCCTGTTGGGTGGAGCACCGCCCCTCCTCAGGGTAGGGCTGCTGCTGCTGCAGTGTAGCATCCTCATCAGCAGCATCCGGAACAGAACCAAAGACAGCAGGAATCAAAGCGCATCCCGGCCGAACCGCAGAGCAGCAGAACAGGTGAGGAACACGATGGGCTGGAAGTAAAGCTGGATTCCGACCCGGTCTGGGAAACGTGGTCCGGATGAGCTGCTTCGATTGTTTTTTAAACTGATTTAGAAATAATTAACAGTCAATGTGTCCAAGGCGCGCGCGCAGACAGGTGTTACCTGAAGGTTCTGGGTGGGAAGAGGTCATCTGATCAGGAGGTTCTGAAGGATAGCTTTAAATCTGTCATCATGGTTCTGACGGATCAAAGTCTGCAGGCTTCTGATCTAAGATCAGCTGATTAAATCAGCAGGTGAGTTCTGTCAGGTTCCATCTGCTGTTCCTGATGATGCTTCTGATCTGAGCATCTGGACCAGGACAGGATCACTGCTGTGTTTAAAAGATTTACCTGTTTGAAGCCAACAGTCCTGAAACGGACCAGCTGATGGAGAACTTCTCCAACCTCTGCTGGAAAAACATCAGAGAAGGTCAGTCAGGAAAGTGAAGAACTAAATAAATTCACCCGCAATTATTACAGGACATATTTATTAACTCCAAAATAAAAAAGGAAAGGTGCAATAAAAATCCAGTGAAGGTTAGAAATTATAGAAACTACAGTCTAAGATATTATTTTGTAAATCTGATTTAACAATTTGGTATAAAACCTATGCAAATCATTAATACATAATTTTTTTTTTTAGTTTTAGTTCCTTTACGCATTAGAACTATGTGCAAAATTAGGTTGTTTATTTTTTTTTTATCTAACTGCATATAAACCATTAAAACTGTGCAAAATTAGGTTCTTTCTTTCTTAAATCTAACTGCATATAAAGCATTAAAACTATGTGCAAAATTAGGTTGTTTATTTCCTAAATCTGCATATAAAGCATTAAAACTGTGCAAAATTAGGTTCTTTATTTTCTTTATTTTCTTAGGTTCTTTATTTCTTTAATCTATCTGCATATAAACCATTAAAACTGTGCAAAATTAGGTTATTTCTTAAATCTAACTGCATATACAGCATTAAAACTATATGCAAAATTAGGTTATTTATTTCCTAAATCTGCATATTAAGCATTAAAATTGTGCAAAATTAGGTTGTTTATTTTTTTTATCTAACTGCATATAAACCATAAAAACTTTGCAAAATTAGGTTCTTTATTTCTTAAATCTAACTGCATATAAAGCATTAAAACTGCGAAATTAGGTTGTTTTATTTCTTAAATCTAACTGCATATAAAGCATTAAAACTATGTGCGAAATTAGGTTGTTTTATTTTTTAAATCTAACTGCATATAAAGCATTAAAACTACCGGTATGTGCAAAATTAGGTTATTTCCTAAATCTGCATATAAACCATTAAAACTATGTACAAAATTAGGTTTTATTTCTTAAATCTAACTGCATATAAACCATAAATATGTCAAAGATTAGTTTTAAGCCCTAACCATATAAAAAGCCTCATATTTCTGTTTTTTCGATGTTTCTGTTTGAAAAAGTCAACTATTTTCCATCTTTCATTGTTTCACTTGTATTTTAGTTTAGATTCAGGTCACAGTAATTGTGCAGTAGAGGTTTGAACTGGCAGGAATTTGGTGATACATTGAGTATTACTGAACACGTGTCTCGATATGACAACCATAGTGTAAAAAAGACAAATGTTGTGATTTCAAAATTAATATAGCTCTGGAAAACCTGAGCAGATCTGTTGATCTGCTACAGAGCAGCTAATAACCAAACCAAAAACAAACTGGTCTTGTTGGAGCAAAATGCAAAGGCATGTTCATTACCAAGTCGGCTTTATTGTCAGTTTCTTTACATGCACTGGTCATACAAAGAATTTAAATTACGTTTCTTACCGGTAGTTTTCCTTGCAGACATCGACATACTTTAGACATAGACAATAAAAAGAAAATATATACAGACTTACCACATACAGACATTAAAGTGCGAGACTGAAATATAGAACAGATATTAAAAAAAAAATCCAAGTCATTACCAAGTCGAGGGATATAAGAAAACAAAACAAAAGAAAATAATTTATAAAATATAAAAATCATGTATAGGAAAAGGTTTAGGTAAGAAACTAGTACAGCTGTAAGACTTTATAACCACCACTGTTCTCAAAAACCTCAATAAGTTGCTACATTCATGCTGATTTTGCACAGTTTGTATCTCAGTCAGTTGAATAATATGCTGTTGTTATTTTGATGTTGCAGCTATTTTTAACTATCCATAACTGTAAAATGTCCATAGCTGTATAATGGTTATTTATTCTCCAGGTGCACAGTTTTATATTGTTAAAACTCTTTACAGACCAGTAATTTATTGTATCTTTTAACGCTTCAATGTTATGGTATTCTTATACATTTTTCTTTTTGTGACCATTATTTCTATAATCTTTTTGCTGCTGAAAAACACCAAAATTTCCCCATTGTGGAACAATAAAGGGATTTTCTATTCTATTCTATTTTTGGTCTGTGGGAGGAAGCCAGAGTACCTGGAGAGCACACACGCAAACCCCATGCCGAAAGACCCCAGGCCGGGAATCGAACACGAAACCTTTTTGCTGCAATGCAAAAGTGCTACAAAGTGGGCCGCATTGCAGCCCTATCTTGCATCATTCAATAAAGGGATTTTCTATTCTGTCTATGTACAGATAAGGTAAAGAAATATCCAGAAAATTGGAGAATTAAACCATCAGGTGTTGACAGAACTTGGACAGAAAGCCGATGAGAACATTACCTCATTAGTTGCCTAATTACAGTTTCCCATGCTGTCCACTTCCACAAATGTTGAAACAGGAAAAAATAATCCCACTGCTAAACAAAAAAGAGAGTGCCTTTTCCAGTTCAAATAGTTTTTCTCACTGGAAAAAATCAAAATCTAGATAAGTCATTGCTTTTTTTAAAAAAAAGTGCATTTGTTCTTGAAGTGAGAAGGTAAAAGAGACATTTTGCTAATGGAACAAGGCAATTTACATTTAAAATAAGAAAATGCATTTGTATTGTCCTATTTGAAGTGCATTTTATCTAAATATCTTATTTTAAGCATAAAAAATACTCATTCCATTGGCAAATCATCTCATTTATCAACTCAAATTAAAGGTAAATACACTTAATTTCAGACATTTTTACTTATTTCTAGATCGTTTTTCCAGTGGTGTTTGGAAAATATCATGTAAACAAATGTGTTTAAATAATGATGTATGCAGAGGATTCAGTTATATTAACATCTGCATTAACTCATAACTATTATGAATAAGGAAATTAAAAGAGTTGTTAGATGAGTTAAAGCAAATAAAATGGTCCTGGATATACCTAAAACTAGATGATTGTGGGATCAAATCATGATATTGATAGTAATCCTTTACTAAATATTCACATGAATGATCTCTGTAGACCAAACCTCTGGCAGTTACTGGTGACAGCAAACTATGACTGACATGAGTTAGGAGTTAGATGATGCATCAGATGATGCATCAGTTATTGGACATAAAAGTAGATGAATTTTAATATCTGAAGATTAGTAATTCAGTCGCTAATATTATCATTGGAAACATAGATAACACACAGCTCAGACAATTTAAAGAGCTTCATCAGGATTGATGTATAAGATGCACAGGAAGCTGAACTGGTCATTGGTCAGACACAGACTGTACCACTGATTGTTGTTATGAAGGAAGGAAAGTTTACTTAAAGTAAGCATTTTAGTAGCAAGACCAATCAGATTGGTACTCATTAGAAAAAAGACAAAAGGTGCACAACATTGAGAAAACGGAACACAGTCAAAGAGAATAAAATTAATAATTAAGATAAGACTATATAAAAAAGCTACGATTATTGATAAAAAAAATTAACGTAAGTTTTACTGAAGACTACATTAATAATGTTCAGATCTCTCAGTCAAATGCAACTCTAAACAAATTTGTTTTTTATCTCGATTAAAAAATATTGAGGGTTTTAGATCTTATTCCAGATTAGTGGAGCAGAAGAACTAAAAGCTGCTTCTTCATGTTTGGTTTTGGTTCTGATCCAGTAGAGCTGAGAGGTCTGGCTGTTGATCCACTGCCAACCAATCTGCAATGTATTTTGGAGCAAAGCCATTCAGCCATTGCTAGACTAACTGAAGGATTTTAGAGTATATTCTCTAGTGGGAGCCATTAGAAGGTCTTTAGAAGTGGGCTGATATTCTCCACTTTCTCAATTCTAGTGAGGACGCAGGCAGCAGCATTCTGGATCGGTTGAAACCACTTTTTAGGCAGAGCTGTGAAGACACTGCTGCAGGGAACAATTCTACTAAAGGTGAACGAAGCAGGAATTAGTTTTTTAACATTAGTCCTTTAATCTTGGAGATTAGTTGTTTAGGTGATAGAAGGCTGACTTAGTTCCTGTCTTTGTGAGCCTCTGAAGGTTCAGGTCTGAGTCCATCACTGCACCCAGATTAGAACCTGATTCCTGGTTCCAGCAGGGTGCTAACTTTTAAATGCTTTTATTTGTTTTCCAAAACTATTCTTCACAGCTGAGTGTCATCGGCATAGTTATGGTAGCATGTTCTTGTTGTTTATTTAGATCTTAGTTAGGATGAGCATGTAGAGACTGAATAAGAGCTTCTAATATGGATCCTTGGGGAGCATCACATGTGATTTTTCTGGTCTCTCGTGTAAAGTTATCTACCGAAATGGGAATAGTCCCTGTCCTTCAAGTAGGATTCAAATCAGTCCAGCTCTGGACCAAAAAGACAGACCCAGTTTACCAGGCATTCTAATCGTATTGAGTGATAACTCCATTCATACTATATGCTTTTTCTATCTCTGCTTCTGTCTCCTTGAACCCCAGTGGGCCTCAGCAGATGGCCGCTCACACTGAGCCTGGTTCTGCTGGAGGTTCCTTCCTGTTAAAAGGGAGTTTTTCCTCTCCACTGTCGCTACAAGCATGCTTAGTGTGAGGGATTGCATTGGAGTCAGTGAGTTGATCAACTAGTTTTCCTTAGATAGAAAACTTTGAATCAATCTGACTGGATGATCTGGTTGAACTGTAAAGTGCCTTGAGGTGACTTGTGTTGTGAATTGGCGCTATAGAAATAAACTGAACTGAATTGAAATATCATGATGAGATATTTACCTGTTTGAAAGATGGGGACCTTTATGTGACAGTAGGTAGCTTAAATAAGACACCAGAAAAATCGTGTGATGTTTCCTAAAGAGTTGAATGAAGAGCTTTGGAGGTTCCACTAGTTTAATACTTTAACTTAACCAGAGCAGCAACGGTCCAGATTTGTGGAACTGTTTAAGTTATTTAAACTGGTTCTGTTGGGCTGTCAGACATCTGAATCGGGTCTGCTCCAGTTCCTCTCTTCAGATTCTTATTATTGATGTTCCTCTCCGTGGCAGATTTAGGACCAGGATGTTCGGCGGAGTGTCAGGACGAATCCAACATGAGCGGGACCGAGCCGGAGGCTTGGGCTCGGCCCAGCAGGCGGTAAAGTTCATGAACCAGGACTTCCAGGCCTTAAAGGAGGAGTGCCTTCAGAACAGAACCCTGTTTCAGGACCCCATGTTCCCGGCAGAACCTGCCTCGCTGGGCTTTAAGGAACTTGGACCTCTCAGCGCCAAAACCAGAGGAGTGGAATGGAAAAGACCTACGGTAAGAACCAGAACCAAGACCAGCCTCAGTCAGAGTCAGTGATTGGCTGCTCATGTTTCCTCTCAGTGACAGGAAGTGAGGTCATGCTGGTGTTATAAAAACAGATATACTTGTTTCTGATTGGCTGTTCCAGGAGCTGTCAGCTAACCCTCAGTTCATTGTGGGCGGAGCCACCAGGACTGACATCTCTCAGGGGGCGCTGGGTGAGTCTGTCTGGAGTTCATGTGACTTGAATCTCAGACTGTTGATGGATATTTGGTGGTCAGGGTTAAAGATCAAAACATCCCATAAAAAGGTGGACATTTATATTTAGCATTTACTCTAAATGTGTAGAAAGTTCTTTGAATAGCAGAAATTTGACAATGAATATTTTTTCAATTCAATTCTGTTTATTTCTATAGAGCCAATTCACAACACAAGTCATCTCAATTCATTTTACAGTTCACCAGATCATCCAGTCAAATTGATTCAAAGTTTTCTATTTAAGGAAAACTAGTAGATATACATCGACTCATTGACTCGAATGCAATTCCTCACACTAAGCATGCTTGTAGCGACAGTGGAGAGGAAAAACTCCCTTCAACAGGAAGAAACCTCCGGCAGGAAACGCTTTATTTATTTTTATTTCGGTTTTATTTTCGTTTTTATATTGAGCGGCCAATAAATCAGACTGTTTTTGTCTCCTGAGTTCACCAGAGAGAATGGAATCCATCTTTTCTGCTCTTTTTTTCCTGAACCCGTCTAGAAACCAAAATTTTGCGGCCTTCTTAAATCTGGTTCTGATCCGCAGCTCTGCAGGCCTCTGGAAGAATTGATAGATGTTGAATATCTACGGTTATAGAAATGGTCAGTTCTCCGCCTTAAACAGAGGCAGCAGTATCGTTCCAGAGTTTGATCCAAATTTGCTGAAATGTCCATCAGGTTTATTAAAGCTGTCTTTGCCTCGACCAATCAGAGAGGTAGGCTCGCCCTGCTAAATCAGCAAATGATCTGAACTTCTGCTTTCACCATTGGGACCTAACCTGTTGAACCAGTGGCGGTTGTCACAGCTTTCCAAGAACAGGGAGGGACACAGAGAGCTTTTTAAGAACAGGGAGGGACAAAAACATCTTTCCAAGAACAGCAGCAGGTGCGACGGCAGCTCTGTGGTAGGTCAAGCTTCTCTTTGTTTGCTTTAAAGCTGCAGGTGAGGCTGTTTCCACACCTAATGATGAGAAATTTGATTGTGTGTTGACATCAGTCATCCTCTAGATCAGAGGTGTCAATCTCATTTTCATATCAGGCCACTTTAGAATAAACAGGTCTTACACACGCCGCTTTGTTTTATAAGATATAAATATAAAAATATAACCGCGGATGTCACGGGGACAGTGATTAGCCTACATGTTATGAATGCTTCACGGTCCAATAATAATAAATTATGAACAGAGTTTAGTTTTGTGCCTTCAAGTCTTTGCCCAAAGGAAAGACATTACCTGAATTACAAAACCGAATATCTTCAGAGCGGCTCCAAATGACACAAAAAACTAATATGGATGAGTGGAATATGATGTAATAACACGTAAAATCAAGGGGCCCAATGTAAAAAAACGGTGTTCCCCTTTAACTCCTATGCATTTAGCAGTGTTATCCATCTTTTTGAACTTTAAAGAGCACATGCCTCTATTTCAGAGATAAACCAATACAGGTTTTTTTAAGGATGATGCTAATTCTGATTATTTCTAACCAATCACCGATGTGCTGCTGATATTTTTGGGTCAGTTCTCGAAGCCTGTATTTTTTATTTTTTTTTGTCCTGCATTTAAGTGGTAAAAATGTCACAATAATAAAAATATTATAAGTATCAATTTAAACAAAGAAATTATAAACAAATCCAACGAAAGAACAACGTAGAGCAAATGGAGGGAACGTGAATAAACACACTACATATCGGTAAACACATGCATGTAATGGTCGACACCGATGCAAGAATTTTTTTTTTTAATATTGGTGGGGGAAAAAAAGGGTTAATCTGTTTAGATCTGTTTGATGACCAATAACTGTCTTGGTTCCTGAGGGCCAGAAGATTTACCATTAGGGGCCGAATTCAGACAGTGGGCCTTGAGTTATACATGTGTGCTTTTAATAAACGAGGAGCCCAGTGGACTGCAATGCAGCTCCATTAGTGACAAAGTGCTGCACCCTAGATGCGCAAAGGATTAGCGTTATCACAGATCCTTCCTTCCAGCAGCTGGTAGACTTTAAAACTATCACCGCTCCAACCCAATAAGTAAATCATTCACATGTTTCCAGATTATTCCATATAATCAATTTTAGTAATCAAAATGACTTACTAAGCTAAAATAAAATCTACTGTCGTTCATAACAGTGTAGCTTATTTTTTATATTTTTACATACCTCTGTGTTTTGTTTTTACCACCACTCATTGGAAGCCCATTAACCAATGTATCCCTTTAAAGGCTTATTCTGCACGTTTACTGTTCTGTTTATCATCCAGGAACTTCAAACACAACCCTTGACAAAATGTCATCAGAGATTCATAGAACAAACAGGGACTCTGTTCTGATGAATAATTTATATATTTACCAATAATCCTAAATAATGCATCAGTGCAGGAGCCACTTAGAGCAAACAATTAGATGTTTTCACATTTTAAACATGTATTATACATCCAGATCCTCTTCCAGATGCAGCCTGAAGAGGTAAACAGCAGTAAACATCTGAGAAACGCAGCATAACAGAGAGCACCTGAAGGCAGCATGCATTGATCTGACGGCGGCGTCTGCTGATGGAGCTTCCATTAGAGGGAACCATCTGCGGCTCTCAGCTGAACGTAATGAATCATCACTGTTATGATGGACTGCAGCAAAAACACTTCCAGGAACATGAGCTTATCTTCCTCATCTCGCACTCATCATCATCATTTGATCTATGGCCAATTTAGAGTGGGACTCCATCCTTTTAACAGAACCAGTTGGGACAGTTTTAACCAGGCCTGCAGCTGAGCTCTACATGTGGGTTCTGCTTCAGCTGACTAGAACTTCCAAGGTTAGAGCAGCTTTCAGAAGGAGATGATGGAGAAGCTGAGCTGCTGCGGTTTAAGGTTGCCTCAGGTTTTCATGCAGATCTTGCTCCCTCTGCTGGTCACAGCAGGTGGAAACAGGTGTCCTACATGTGTTGAGCTGTAGAGCTCCACAGGCAAGACAGGTGTCTACGGAGACAGCAGCTTATTGAGGCCCCCTGGTCTTACATTGAACACCTGAGCAGGTGACCTGTCAGGTGACTGTTCTCCTTGTGTCTGTCCTCCAGGGGACTGCTGGCTGTTGGCTGCTATCGGCTCTCTGACTCTAAACCAACGGCTGCTCCATCGGGTGGTTCCTCATGGCCAAAACTTTAACCATCCGTATGCTGGCATCTTCCACTTCCAGGTGAGGTCCTACCTGTCAACAAACCACACCCTCTGTCCTACATAAGGGATGAGGGGGGGGACTGTAGATTGGATCACCGGCTCAGCCTGTCTCTCTCCGTCTGTCCTTCTTCTCCTCTGTGTGCAGTTCTGGCAGTTTGGGGAGTGGGTGGACGTGGTGATTGATGACCGGCTGCCAGTCAAAGATGGAGAGCTGCTGTTTGTCCATTCAGCAGAAGGAAGCGAGTTCTGGAGCGCTCTGCTGGAGAAAGCTTACGCTAAGTAGGGACTGGGACCATCCATCCATCCATCTATTCATCCATCCCTCCTTCATCCATCCATCCATCTGTTTATCATCTAATCATCCATCCATCATCCATCCCTCCATCATCCATTCATCCATCCATCCATCCATCTGTTTATCATCTAATCATCCATCCATCATCCATCCCTCCATCATCCATCCATCCATCCATCCATCCATCCATCCATC